>JAUBOD010000992.1:1016681-1031115 GCA_032353885.1 Nothura maculosa
CAGATATTAAATAGATGATTTTGCTATATGAGAAATTATTTTTGCTGAGAAAGTTTTAAAATCTTACTAAAATGATTAGTATGTGCTGTTATTATCAAGGTCTCTTCATCCTTCCGACATTAAACATTAGAAAGAAAAATTTTTTGTCAAACTCATACTGCTTTGAAAGTTGTTTCTGGAATCGAAATGTCCTCTATATTTTCCAGTCCTAATACGCTAGCATTGTCTTCTGACCCTTCTTTCTTTTCCTTCATGTACAGCTACTGAGGGTATGATTCAATCCCCATATTTCTAGTGGCCTTAGAATATTGCCTCAGGAAAATACCACTGGAGCTGCGGGAGAGAACCTGTCAGCAGGAAATGGTTTGGTGTCTGTTTTTCCAATGACAAAATGTTGAAGCCTCTTTTGGACTTGCAGAGATATTCCCTGGCAACAGGTGCCATGGAAGGCTCAGTTTGTGTCTGCCTTCCCATAAACAAACAAACCAGCCAACCCCTTCATCCAGCTGACAGTTTTCCAGGGGTTACAGCAAACTGGATGCTCCTGAGCCTGGCTAAGTAGATGAGCTTTAACATGTCAGCATCATCAGGAGAGCTTTCTGCAAGGCTCCCTTCAGCTGCCTGCTTCAACTGCTTCATTCATCTCCTCCTCTTTTGCTATTTCTGTTGGCAGTGAAGAACAACTTTGTTGACGAGATTCAGGGTTGTATTTGGACTTGTCAGTCTTGTCGATCAACATGACGTTATTGAATTCTTTGAGAGCCTGCTGTGCTTTGCTGTTTCTTTTTACTGGTTTTAAAATTCTTTATTTAAAGTCCCCCATCAAAAATAGTTACTTACCTAGACAATATGCATGTGGTTTAGATAGGGCTGCCCTCAGTGTAGGAGATATGTCCCCGGGCACTGGTGCAAAAGATCATGGAGTTGCCATTTAACTTTGTTTTACGTTTTAAAATTTGCAATTTAAAATTAAGGCTTAAAATATGTATTTGAAAAGTGGTCTTAAATAGACATTAGAGAGAAAGTCAGTTCTTAGGCAAACTATAAACATCTTTTTTTTTTTTTTAGTCAATTTCCTGCTTAGAAAAGAAAATGCTTAGAATAGTATAGGCAAAATTGTTAAAACTTGAGATGTGCAAGACACAGGCTGTCATCCTGTTATCAACCTAAAATGCTGAGGCTTCATCGGTAACCTGCCTTTTGAGTCTGTGTAGCTGTTAAACATGTACAGTTCTTGGGGATATAGAATATATAAGGGTTGTTTCTCTGCTTTAAAGGAATGTATGCAACTACTACATACTGTGTGTTCTGGGCTGGTACGGATATTTTTATATTTTAGCTTCAGTAATCACATAGTCTTTTTAGAAAAATTAGTAGTTTGGCTAATGAGCTGCCATTTTATGATCAAGACGAAGGAGATGGATCTGGCTCTCTTTCACTTCTCAGTAGTATTGATAATTGATCTAAAAATAGAGAAGTGAAACTACCATTCCCAGGACTACAGAGCAGAACAGTGGAATGCCTGCGAATTTAAACCTACTTGCTGTGCTTCCCTGGTCTGTCTTTATGAAGTGTTGCACATGATTCTGTATAAAATAACTTTCACAGTCACTATTGGGAAACTGTCACTGATAATGGAGACAGATGAGTGTTTTTAAAAATCTTACAAGACGTGACTGGGTGCCAGTAAGCGGGCGCCTCTGGAGAGGAAAAACCTGGCCCTGTGTTGGCTGGACATGGTGACTGGAGCCCTGCTGCATAATGCAGTAACAGCAGTGTGGGAAGAATGATAATTATTGGCACTGGAGAGTGGCTGCCTGTTTTAGGTACGTCTCGCTGAAAAATGGATGTGGCAGGAAACACTGAGCCGTATGGGATCGCTCAGACGATGCGCTGGCTGTCGCTCGGCGTTAGTACGAGCTCAGGAGCAGCCATCACAAAAGCCGGTTATATTTTTTTTTATCTGTCACTGTCAGATATCTCTGTGATTCCATCAGGGAAATTCAGCTGAAAAAGAGCAGATTAACATTTTAATTTGTTAAACTTCCTCAGGAATTGTCAGGAATGAGCCCGCTTCCTCTCTAAATCCACACTCAGATGAAATGCAAATTAAATAAAATTGTGTACAATTTTTTGTCATCTGTAGATCTATAAGGGAAGCAAACCTCAACTTTTTGGAATTAATGGTCATCTGTCACAGCTGCATTTGTTAGCCCTTCATTGTATGTTTTAATAAATAGTTATATGATGTGAGACTGAGCTTGCTAAAAATAAAATTATTCTAGAACAGTGACAGCATATATTTACAAGCTGGACTTAAATTGTAAGTAGATACAGATCTGTTATGAAACTTCCTCCGGTATTTAATAATATTTACAGAACTCAAATCGATGTCATACTTGCATGTTGGAAAACCCTGGGCTTTTTTTCCCCCTTTCTATGTATATAGATGATCAGAATTTGGCGTTTTGATTTTGTTTCTTTTTATCATGCCCACAGCACCTCGCGCTAGGTCTTCAGAGAACTATCTCTCTTTTCCACAGCCTTTATCGACCACCACTGTGTCGTGGAAGGAGAGCAGAGAGGTTTTCTTTGAGACTGTCACAGTAACTTTGAATTAAGAAGGCGCATCACAGTGAAAAGAAAGTAGTTTCTGTAATACTCCCACTGCAAGTAGGAGGGAGCAGAATTTGAGCATCCATGTCCAGCTGAGGCATGCTGGGTTGGTCAGGATTACTCTTCTAAAGGCAAAGATAGAAGTGAACTGGTTTGCCTGAGAACAAATGCAATATTTTGCTGCATATGCCAAATCCTTTATACAAAGCAAGATGTCACTATTTTCAGTTGACATTGTCTATCATGTTTGTAAGACAACAGACAGTAGCCAACAGTGCAGAAGAGGAGGAGAGGAGGACATTCTATGATTCTATGACTACTTCTATCTGAAATGTCATTACAAAGCTTCTCCCGGCATTACATTACTTAAAAAGACTACAAGAAATGTGCCATGTTATTAAAAATTATAAAAAGGTATGCATATACTGTGTGCAGAGTCTCTCTCCTCATAAAATAGATTGACTTTAAAAGTTACTAGCCAAAACAAAGCCAGACAATTAAGGTGACACAAACCCTATACAAATGTATGCAGAAACTCGTAGATAGATGATTTTGAGAGTCTAAGCTAGTTTTATGCATGAAAAAGCATCTACCAGCATGTCAGCTATTATCATCTTTTTCATTGCAAAATCCTGGGTCCACAGTGGGGTTAGCTCAGGCTTTCTGGCCCTGAATTTTATGGTTCCCTGTATTTAGAAGAGTTATTTAAGGCCATGCTAAAAGTAATTTCAGCTTAATTCATCTCATAGCTACAGCTCTATCTTACTGTCAATTTTTCTGTACTGGACCAGAATTAAACTGGAGAGCAAAGGAGATATTTGATTGCATATTTTGTGGATGAGCAACTTTTAATAGTGTTTGTAGGTGTTTGTTTAAAAGATTTGGATTAGGATGATAAAGAATTTTAAGTTACTTTCAAACTGAAAGTCATACAAGGTATTAGACATTTGAATACGAGCTTTGAACTGCCAGCAGAATTGGTGGAGGTGCTGTGGGCAGCACAGAGCTTCCTGAATCGCTGCTAAAGCTCCCTGGCAGTTAAAGCAGCTCGAGTAGGAGCTGAGGGAAAGAACATTTTAACAGAGCACGTCTGAGAGCTCCCAAAGTGCCACAGGTTTTCACACAACACTCTGTGCCTTGTTGTGTGGCTCTTCCTGTGAGCACCTGTCACTTATGCATCTTTCCTTCCTGGTTGCAGCTTGTTTATCCCCAAAACACTCTTTGCTGGTTTGGGACTAGGCTGGTGATAAATGCTCAGCATGAACAGAGGGGAAACTGTCTCAGAGCGACCCGGGCTTCAAGAACTCGTGTGAGCAGAGGTAGCTTTTTGGTGATGGTGGTAAATATTATGGTTTGAGATGCTGGGACTGCTTTGGAAACTACTTTTTAGATGGAGGTGCTGATTTAACCGAGCTGAGGAACCCGAGTGAATGGCTTGGTGCAGACCTCACAGGAGGGAGACATCTGAGGCAGCGTCCCACTAGGCGTCTGAGTTGGTCTCCTGATGTATTTTAGCCACTCACTAGTTGATGCTCACTTGGTTGAGGTGTGTGTGTGTTTTTTTTTTTTTTTTCTCCAAAGAATAGGATATATTTCAGTAATGCTCACTTAGCACTAGTGCCATCTGCTGTATTTGAATAGCAGGGCCTGAAAGCCCTCCAGCCACTGCCAAAGGGACAGGTTGCAAAGGGAAGGTGGTGTTGAGCAGTCAGAGCCTGTGCTGACTTGGAGAATGCTCCTAAAAAGATCCCCCTGCCAAAATGTCTGCCCTTACCTTGTAGCCGGCCTCTGAGGCCGTCCTGTATTCTCTCGTGAAGTAGTGAAAGTCAGGAACAACACTTCCCGCTCAAACTGCGCTGCTGAGGTAAAGGCAGAGCGACAGGGCTGTGACGTGTTTCCATATGGATTTGAGATGGGAGACTTGACTTTCTTCAGAGATTTGAAGAAATCTCTGCACAAATTATGTGCAAATCATCTTGAAACATGTAAATATTCCTTTATGTTTCCTTATATACTGCCTTTATATTTTTATTTTTTTATTTTTTTTTTTAAAAAGGAACAATCTCATGCCAGAGCTACTGATACTGGATGAGGGCTGCCTGCTATTATTTATTTCATAATTTTCCATAATATCAAATATAGAAAGTATTGAATTCTCTGGCACCGCTTTTACTGTCTCCCTTTTATCTGCTTAGCTAATAATTCGGGCAATTGAACTCTTTTTAATCTGAATTTTTTTTATTATTCATATGATCATAGTATCCCAATGGAGACTTCTGTATTTTCTTTTCCTCCTTGTGGAACTGTAGTGAGTACCACTCACTGTTGTGAGTTACCACAGCAGGTGATTTACACTGACTCGCTGGAGAAGCAGCTGCTGTCTCCTTCCCTGGCAGGAAGGTCTCTTTGCAGTGTTTTTCTCTCTCTTTCCAAGACAGATGTTTATTAAGACAACTGTATTTGTTCTTTATACAAAGCTTGCTATATTATAGATTAATGATATTACAATTGTCCAGTTTTTATTTCTATGGAGTCAGTCTAGAATGTGAAAATTGAGTTTCTTTGAGCCTACTAGAACAAGAATTGTAAAGGACCAGTGGAATAGAGAAATTATTTTGGTGACACGTGAGCCAGAACAGTCTTTCTGTCTTTTTCTTTTAATAGTGCATGTCCTGCTTCATTAGCAAGAGCTAGCATTTCAAACAGAATTTTAGGAACTAAAGCAAGTTATTTTTGTGATGTGGAATACCTATGCTCATCCCTGCACATACTGTGCACAAGTAAAACAAATCTTTGTCATCAGAGACAGCTTTCCTACCGATTGTTTATTTGAATGAGAATTGATCTTTTTCAATTGTCTTGAGCATGTACAAGCTATACAAATAATACTGGAGTAAAAGGTACCAAATAGTATGCATATCCCTGCAGAATGTGTTCTAAGTCTGTATTACTTTACAAAGAAACCTTGTATTTATGGCGTCAGCACCCTCAATGTATTTATGATATTTCTAAAGTTTATTCTGTATTCTCAGCATATTCTAGTTGCCAAACAAATGTTTTGCTGGAAGCAATCCAAAGCATAAATAGAATTTTAATTCTTCTTTTGAGTTTGTAACCCCAATTAGCCTTTGCAGCTCCTTTGAAAAATGTGCAAGTGAAGACATAATTATAAAGCAGTTTCAAATTAACTTCAGTTGAATAGCTAATCTGTCTTTAAATAAGAAAAAAAGAAACATTCAGTTATTAGAAAATCAGAACAGGTTAAGTGGGTCTTTTGATGACATGTCATGTGAGTCTTGAAGCTTTTCAGACCTTAAAGAGGTGCTTGGCTGACTCTCACGTTTATCTCCACTACCTGATGATGAGCTGTAAAGAATATTGTGTCGGTATTGTCAGTTTCCTCCTACAGGTCATGTGTATCGAGGAACAAAGCTACTGATAAGAAGCGCTAATATTACATAAATTTCTCATATATTTTCTGAAGAGATTTGCTTGTGTGTGTTTGTGGAAATAGTGCAGAGTTTATAGCTCTAAAGCACAGAAAAGTTTCTCAGAAGAAAGCTTTGGAGGTTGGAGAGGGAAAGGTGCCAATCTTTCTCTCCAGGGCTTGTGCTGTAGCCTACCTTCTCACAAGATTTCTGTCTTTGGCGAAAAGCATTTGTTACAGCATTTTTACAGCATTTTGAAAGAGAGATTCACTGCTTTGTTCATGTGAACATTAGCTACCATCTGTGTTGGAGAGCATGATTTACCATATAAATTAAATTACAAGTGTGCTCCTATGAAGTGAAATCTGAGTGGGGAAACGGTGAGCTCCTGAATACTCATGTGCCCTTATCCTGGTAGGTGTGAAAGATGCTGCTGCAAAACTGAGCTGTTTTCCTTTGAATATGTGCAACTCTCACTCCGAAGTCCTTGTAGAGTTCAGAACTGTCTGTGCACTAAGTCAGAGCTGTTAGCAGGTTCTGGTGAGCATCTGTAAGATGGCCTGAGCTCTAATATTTTCTTTTTGCTGGCCCGTTTTGGCTGCAGCGTAGTTGAGAGTTGTCTGCTTTGAGAGGGCTTGTTCTTTTGCTGAAGTTCCTGGGCTAAGTGACCTGTTAAAATTTAGCTTCAGGCCTCTACACGAGCTTAAGAGGGTTCTTAAATGACACTTATTTGAGGAATGAAGAAACTGCAGGTGCTTATTAGCTCATCAGCTAAGCCTCCCGACAGGGCACATAGAAGCTGTTGAGCTTGCAGCGGAAGGCCAGTACCTTGGGGAAAATGTGTCCACACGCCTCATTTCTGGGGTCTTGGCTGTACACTCAATTGCTCATCAGTGGCAAAGCCTATCAGATGGAAAGCCAAAAGGGGTGCCTCATTGCATCATTGAGAAGTAATATGACATAAGCCATAGCCATAACACTTTTTTTGGTTTTTTTTTGAGAGGTAGCTATTTAAAGTTTATTTTGTGTGGTCTCTCTCCTTTTTCCCAGCTGTGAGTGATTTGTATGTACTTTCTTATTTCCATTATAAAATCGCTGGAGAGATATTGCTAGCTGTGATTTTTGTGCCTGCTACATGTTGGTATTTTGGTACCTCTGCTTCTAAAATAGATGGAGGAGTGTAAGCTGAGTCTTAATAAATCTCTGTTGTAAATGAAGTAGGATTTTAAATAGGAAATTGGGGGGTGGGGAGGGAAGAGCTGTTCTAACTTTGTTTTTCACAGCAATGATCATTAACCAAACTTCACTATGTCAGAATAGTCTTCGGAGCATTAGAAAAAATAATTCAAGCAGCATGTGGACTAGTGATTATAAAATGAGTTGTGAAAGCGGGTGGGTGAAGCACCACACTTGAAATATAAATCACCTTGCTGCACATCCTATGGAAGCCCTTCCTCCAAATGCCACCTCTGCCTCACGCTGCTGGCCAGGATTGTGGAGCCCTTGGGCTCAGAAAGGCCCCACTGGGCCCTTGCCGGCAAAACAGCAGCTCACAGGTGTGAAATAACCCCTTGGTTTGAGAAACAGAGATCAGATCCTAGGGCACCTGCCCTGTACCCTGCTTGTCTGACGTGCTGCTGGGCAGCCTGCCCCTCACCTAGTACATCTTTCTATTCAAACCAAGTATTAAAGCTGAACTAGCTTCTGTTGTGTCTGAAATGTGCCTTTTTAGTTCTGTTCTGCTGCAATTGTGACCTCTAGTGGAAAAACTCAGTCTGTTATGATTATGCAAAATGAATTAATTTGAGCAGTGTTGCAGTATTCATTAGATTTCATGTAGTTGCACTTTTAAGACTCACTCATGGCTAAAATCCCTTCAAGGCACCATACAACTCACAGAAGGGGAGGGGGAAAAAAAAAAAAGCTTAAGAAGCCTCTGAAGACTTTTTGCAAGTTTTTGTACATTTTTTTTTAAACAGCATTTCTGTTTTGTTTTAAATATAAACTCTTAGGAATAGGAGGAGACTGCTGCTGATGTTCCCAACCTGCAGCCTTATTCAAGGTGTCAGGCTGGGTCTTCCCACTGCTTTCTCTGTAGCAGTGGCAGCAGGTTCCCATATACAAAGTCCTCTTATTATCCCACACTGATATGTATTATAATGACAGTATCACTGTGTGCAAATTTGTTGCAACACTTGGATAATCATTTCTCAAATTGTTTTTAAGAGGAGACTTTTGTTTCCATTAAATAGGCAAGAAGATTTGTTTAATACTAAAAAAGTCTAATAATGTAGCAATTTGAACCCGTAAGAGCCAAATGAGAATTGTAGATAGGATTTTTCATATTTGGCCTATCACAGTGCTACCTAGCAAGGCAAATATCAAGATGTCCAGGCAAAGTTCCTAGTGACAGGAAAGTCTTTTTCTCTCGGCAGCAGAAGGTTTTTGGTTTGGGCTGTACTGCTTTGGTGAGCATGACCCCAAGGGTGCGTTCGGTTAGACTGATGTGCAGCAACCTCATGGTTTATCTCCCTTTCCCCAGAGGAAATCTCGAGGTCTTGCTCCCCATAATAAAAAGGTGTTGACTCTAAGCAGAGATGTGTCTTTCCTATTTTTATATAAAACATAGCAGGAAATGTAAGCTTTTTCACTGTGACGTTGCTAGTCACTGGAGTGCTGGACATTGCTGTTTCATTAGTTACTGAATGCACGTGTTTCCAGCTTTGACAAATTAGAGATTAGAATATTTAATACAGGTATCAATTTGCTCAACTCTAATATAATCTTTCTTTTTGATATCACAAAAAGAAGATATTGGCTCTTGGATTTTTCTATAGTTTCAGTTTTAAAAAAAATGTAGATAATCACAAATTTCAGTGAATGGGCCTAAATCTTATCACCTAAAATAGGCCTCACATTTCAGCAGTGGCCTGTTGGCTCCAGTGTTTGCACAGCTCAGGAAGGACGGGGGCAGATGGCAAGTCCTGTGCCACACACAGCACCGGGCAAGGGAGATGCGGGATTCCAGGGAGTCTGCAACCTCCCCAGAGGGAGTTGGGAACTGCCTTGGGCTTTAGGGATGAGCTGTGAAGTGTAGTATGGAAAGGGGAGGGTCTGCAGCGTCTAGTTGTGGTGCTTGATGGTGACAAAAAATACAGAAGAGAGATTTGTGTGCTGGCACTGACTGAAGTCTCTTTTCTCTGCTTTTCAGGGTCTGAATATCATCTTTCATGTGGCCTTGGCACTCTTAAAGGTAAGTCATTGATTAAAAACTTTTTGGAATTGGGGGGAAAAAAAGCATGGAGAATGTTCTTAAGTGAGTTTATCATATCAAAGGGAACAGGAATAGTGGGACTTACAGGGGAAGCAAGGAGAGAGATATGCATGTTTGGGTATGGATGCCTTCCCTAGGGATGCCAAAACATTGATAGATGTGTTTTCATTAAAATTACCAATGTAATAAAGTTATTGAGACAAAAGATACAGAATAAGGATTTAAATGCCTTGTGTAACTTGTTAAGGAAATGATTCTGATTGCTTTCATGGCTTATTTGGTGCTTAGATTCATTTAATAGCCAGGAAATGCACTTGCATTATTGAGAGAGGGGATTTAGAAGTATTTGGTAATGGAGTAACTTCTGTTTTGGGCTTAGATTATAGGAGAGTTGACCTAAACGAGTTCACTTGCATTGTCCTCTACAAGTTGGCACTGCGTCAAATCCACTCTGCATACGGGCACGTGATGTGGGAGGTGAAACTGCCTTCCCATTCCAGGGGTTTTTCCACTAAAGGATTTAGACAGAAGCTCAAATTGTGCCCTTTCCTGCCTCTTGCATTTTGCTTACAACTATGGGGACTTGTTCAGTGTGGCGGATGGGAAACCGGGCAGGTTATAGCACAGTGGGAGAGGAGACCACAACAGCCTTGTCCTGGATCTGGTTACCCAGGATGGTGTTTGGTCTCTGGGGAATGTGCCAAGTGATGCTGTGTTTCTTAGGATTTCTGAGGATTCCTGCTGTCCCAAGCGGCAACAGGGGAGCTGAGGTCAGTGACAGTGACATCAGTTCTCAAAAAAATGTGACAAGGGTCAGGAAAGGGTCTGCACTGCTTCACTCAGAGATACCGTGTTGCAAGTAAGGCCATGTTTTTGTGCTGAATCATCAGCCCAAGCTTCATTTAATACTAAATGTTCTAATTTTTTTCCCTTCTCCATCTTATATTATTTATATCTTTCATACTCTCCTGCCTGTACCAGAAGGAAAATGGTCAGGAAAATATTTGGGCACTATCTCATAAGTTCAAGAGCTTTAAGAATTGTTTTCAGTTCTGCTAATATCATTTCTTCTTAGGCGTTAGCAAAATGAGGCATCTATCTAATTTGGCAGTAATAGACTTTAAACAGTAAGGGAGATGTTATCTTCAGAAAATATTTCTATGCTACAGGCAAAAACAAGTGCAGAGGAAATAGAGGTAAATCAGATGAGATTGTGGATGTGAGCCCCTCGGAGTGATGCTCAGTAGCTCAGGGCCTCATGTTCACCTGACCTGGTCTAGCAGGGACAGAGGGGATTTTGTGCTTGGAAGCCATAGAATAAATGATTGTTGCACCTTTACTAAATAGCAACAGAATTGGAACATTTTTGTTGAATTGCATCCTAACTCTGTGGAGTTTCTCTCAGTTAAAACTGAGTGCTCATCTGCCTGTTGAACAGTGGCTGATAGTGCTGCAGGGAGCAGTTACATCCTCGTGCAGTGCCCTTCAGAGACCAGGGGCGTGCAGCTTGTACGAAGACCAGGGGGATCCCTTCTGCTCCCATCTCTCGCGTTGGGATATCTTTGTAACGACTTACAGCTTGCTGATTCAAGTGCTTTGTCCGTGGAGACTTTACATTATGTTAAGGCATTAGCTTTATTTCTTACTGCAGATCGCATTTTAAGGAAAAATAGTCTTTTTTTCTCATGGTATCCAAATACTGTGCTTTCTTAGACGTGTCCTTCAGCACTTACCGCTTTGTCTAGCCCACAGTGTGCACAATGGGTATTTTCCCCAGCTGGTGGCAGTATGTGACAGTCTGACATGAATCATTCAGCCAGTCAGGTGGCAGCAGTCCTGAATTAGCACTGTGCAAGCAGCCTGGGATGGAACAGGCCAAGGGATCCCCCTTCTCTTACCTGCATAGCAGAGCACGGTGAGCGCTGCAGTGTGAGGTCAGCCCCTGCCAGGGGGCAGCTGCTCCTGGAAAGCTCAGGGAGCTTGCCACATGCACCACTGAGATGCGTAAAGAGACTCCCTGGTTAGAACTCTTGCTTTAGAGTGCTGGGAAAGGTGCCATCTTAGTGCAACAGTCCAAATATATGCAAAAATAAGGCTCTGGATTAAGTTAGTGCAAAGGAAGGGAAGAATTAATAGAAATGTAAGAAATGATCTTGAGTTTTTAAAATAGGTCCAAACCAAACTTTGTTTATGGAGATCATGTATTCTCAGATAATGATTAATAATAATCCTTGATACCCAGGTTGTTGAAACAGCATTTTTATCACAGTAACTATTGAAAACATGTTGCTTAATGCCAGAGGAAAGCCAGTGCTTTGATAAGTAAGGTATGTGCTGTTCAAATGGAAATGGGTAGAAATTTGTGAGAAATAGTGCAGTGTGTTATTGCTTCTGCTTCCCCACTTCTACATGCCGTCGTTACCTTGCAGAGGCTCTCACTTCAGCACACGTTTGCCGAAAAGCAGCCCCTCTGCTTGCTCCTCTTTGGGCTTAGGCTAAAGCAGCAGCATCTCTAACAGCAGCTGTGCAAGTCCTGCTCACCCCATGATATCAAGTGATAACTGTGCATTAAGCAAACAAGACAGTTATTTGTCTTGGTTGTTTCTGTTGACACCTCTCAGTCTCAAGGCTGTTTGTGTCAATGTGTGTTCAGCAGACTGGAGAGCAGAGCAGTGGCCCTGGCAGGCATGGCAGATGGGACTCGTAATTGAAGGAGCTAGTACAGAAGCTTCTTGGCTTGAAAAAAAAAAGTCCAAATTGCCACACATTAGAAGTATTATTTGAAATTATATGAAATGTTGTATCATTTGGTTCATGGACCGGAAAAGGACCTTCTGGGCTAAAGAAATGCCTCTCCTTTGCTATGGCAGGCTGCTCTATGGCATGATACCCGTTCTGTAAGCTAATAGCAGCAGCAGCACTAGCATTGCTCTGGTGAGGCTCTCTTCTCTTTATTCCATTCTAAATTTGTGAATGATCACTTTATGCTCCCTTGTCCTTACTCAGCATTGTGTTTTAGCTAAAATAGTCCCCTTCCAGGCACACTCACAGTGATGTTTGCCGTCTTGAATCTGGTGCGCTTCAACATAGGTATCAGTGATTCTTTAATGAATAAACCAATATTCTTGGGTTCTTGATCATCTTAGTTTTCTTCTGTATCTCCTCAAATCTGAAAGGTGTGATGACAGGATCTTTGAGAAATCCCAAAGTGTCTTTTATATCGACTTCTTATTTCTTGAAAATCTACTTTACTGACAACAGAGCAGTGTGTTTTGTATGGAGTGATAGTTATGGCCAACCAGAGGTTCTGTAACTACTGTTACACCACTTCAGATACAGACATTTGCAGGGATAGAAGTTTTTAATAGAATTGTCTTATGTTTCTGTATACATTTACATTTCTCAATGAATGCCTTGCAAATTTTATTTTTTTCCACAAGATGCTCTGCTTTTTTTGTCATCTTTGGGTAGACATTGGACCTGATCTCCCTCAGATTCTGTTCCCTTTTTATCTCTTGAATTGCTGCTTGCATCAGCCTAGTACTTTGAAATCGGGTGTGAAATTTATGTTGGAGACATAGCTCGAAAATTTTCTGCTCCCAGGAAGCAGGCAGGGCAGGTAGCCAGAGCAGTGATGCCTAAATGTCCATCTCGGATATTGCTGTTCGTGAATAAGTTTTGCCCTGTTCCTTCAGGGAGTTGTGTGGCTTGTAGTGCAAACCAAAATTACATCCATGAAGATCATGTGTCCTTTTATCACCCAATGTGTACCCTCTACTGATATTCTCATTTGGCACTTTCTTGCCGGGGGCACTAGTGTTTAAGAAGTAATGTTTGAAGAAAACCAAGAAAAAAACCACCAAAGTAAAGCCTCTTTGCACATTACAGCTTCTTACTTGTCAAGAAGCCAAAGAGCAACTTAGTGAATAAAGTCTATCATCCATTTGAAAGGATGCAGCAGGAGAGGCACAGAGAAATTGTGCGACATGTTCCATATCCCCTTGAAATGAGGTACTAATATTTTGTATAACTCCAGCAGCTGAACTTCTGAGGATGGTAATGAAGACTAGGCAGGTGCTTATTTTAGGTAAAACTTGCACATTTTCAGCATAGGTTATTTGAGAGAAAAAAAAAAGAGAATTGTCTTTCAGGCAGAGCTGGAATTATGACAAATACCTTGTGAACCAGTAGAAAGTGATTCGTGTTCGAATGCATTCAGAGCGTAGGTAACTGGGCTTAGGCCTTGTGTTCAAAAGAAAAGATAACTTATTCTAGTTCTGCATATGCTCTAACTTCACATGTGCAGTGCCATGAGGAGCCTGAAATGTTGAAAATAGCACTGTTGTAAGCAGAAGATTGGATGAAATGTCATGCAAAATTCCTTAACCATTTTTTTTCTTGTTATTTTAGGATAATCTAGTTTAGAATACTTTAAGTGCACTAACTTGATCTCCAAGAGCCTTCCAAAAACAAAGTATCCACATTAAAAGCTGCATTAAAATACCTGTTAATACCTTAAAATGCCCTTTACATTCATGCTGAGTTCATTTTAGCTTCTCTAGGTCCAGTAACTTTTTAACAGATGGAAACTTTAGCAGCTGCAGTGATTTTCTCAGCTTAATTGCAAACAGTTTGCTTTGTAAGGTGTTAGTTTCTTGTGAGGCTCCTTGTTCTGGTGTTGAAAGGGATTTTGAGCAGTTGGTTTCTTTGCACTTTCTCCAGATCGTGTCCATTGTATCTATTTTCCAGATTTAATACTTAGTCCTTTTGTCCTTATTTGGAAGCCTCTGCTGAATCTTGTCATCTCCCTCTGTACCTCTTTTGTCTCTGATCATTCCATCCCAACCGGAAATGATAGTCACACATAATGTGTAAAAGAAAAATTATAGTGTAGAATAATGGCCTTTTCTCCTGAACTTGGAACTTCTTTCCTATTAATCCCTGATATTTGATTTATTTTCTTGACCTCTGCTGAGCACTGAGTTGATGTTTTCATAAGACTGTCCATGGTAACTGCCAAGATGAATTTCTGTATAATAAAAGCTCAGAGTCTATCTTGTATATAGAAAACTGAAACTTTTTCCCCTTATGCATAAATTCATATTTATCTGTGTTG
>JAUBOD010000992.1:1039210-1054563 GCA_032353885.1 Nothura maculosa
GAAGTCTTGATGGCAAAATAGCCTCCCACGCCCCGGAGAGCCCAGCTGGGCCGCCCTGGCTGTGCGCAATGAGCGAGAGCAGCAGGGTGGATGTGTGCAGCATGTGGCGCCCCCTCAGCACCCGGCATGCTGTGGGGAGCAGGGCTAGTGGGACGTGGTCATGGGTTCCAGTTGCAATGCAGAAAGCGTCCTCTACATTTGAGAAAGCATTTCATTGATGTTGGTATGGTAGGGTACTGGAATAGGCTTCCCCGTGAGGTTGGTGAACCAATCCTGGGCTGTAACTGGAGGCATCTCATTCACCGGGGCTGGCTTAGGTTGGATTTCACGTTTTGAAATGATGTCCTAAAGGAACTGTTTAAAGCTCTGGTATTGTAGAGCTGCACAGTCTGTTGGTGTAGCATTCAGTAAGTCTAGAGGTGGATGTATTTGTGTCCTGTCAATCCCTTTATTCTGTCAGTAGCAGAACAGAATTAATGTTGAAACTGTAACATTTTCTGGCCTGTTAGCATTATGGCTTGTTACCACAGTGAGAGAGACAACATTGTAAAGGATACAGGAATATATGTGAAAGGTTTTTTTTCTGGCACAATGCTCTTTGAGAAACTGTGTCACAGACTTCTGCACGTTGACTTGCTGATGCCTCCTGTGAGTCACAGGCGGCTTGCTGCTTGTGTCCACAGCCATGGGTATCTATATTTATGTTGTCTTTTTAGGACCACATTAGGAACATCAGCTCTGAAAAACAAACTTTCTATAAAATATATTTGCCATCTTTTTTCTTTTCTGGTGGTTTTGCGTTTTTCTCCTCCCTGAATTGCATCTTGACAGGCTTTGTCTGATTCTCCCTCTAACCTGGTAGGTGGAGGAGATTAAGTTACAGTCTACCAGTCGCAGGGCTCTACCTGGGATTCCTTGAACATGTTCTGACTTCTGATTCATTTTATGAGATCTATGTTAGGGAGCTATTTCCATAGAGGGTGTTTTTGAGCTAATGTGTTTTGGAACATATTCAATAAATGACAAATCCAGTAAAAGAGCACGACTGCATGTTCTTGGTGTTCAAAGCTGCTCTCTGTGTTTGATTGCAGACCTCAAAAGAAGACCTTTTACAAGCTGATTTTGAAGGAGCTTTGAAATTCTTCAGGGTGCAGTTGCCCAAGAGGTACAGAGCTGAGGAGAACGCTCGCCGACTGATGGAGCAAGCTTGCAACATTAAGGTAGGAGCAGCCTCCCTTGCCTCTCCTTCCCCCCGACTTTACTCAGGGAAAGCAAGGAGTGGTGCTGAGAATGGCAGTAGGATGCGGACAGCGCAGTCCCGGAGCCATGATCATTTAATTACTTTATGCATGTATGTGTACGTACATTTGTATGCACACATAGATTTTTATATTTAAAGGAAATGTAGCACCGAGCTTTCCCCTTTGTCGTCTTTGGCTCAAACTACTAATTAAAATAGAAAACTGATGCATAAACAGAAATTATCATCAGTGCCCCCAACTGCATTAGCTATTTTATAGTCATAACATTACAACAGTGAACCGGATATCATGTCACCATACAGTGGTATGTCATATAATTTTTGTTTTATTTTGAGGCTGTTTATTTGCAGGCTACTGTTCTATCTCTACATAAATGCAAAGTTAGTTTCTTCTGTGTATGAAGTTTGCCAAGACCAAACATCTTTTTATGTTGCATCCTCTCCAAGACCTTGCTGTCAAATGAAAGGCTGAAGGTCTTGGGCACAACTATTGGGCCTTTAATGAGTGATGGCTAGTTACAGGATCCTGACTATAAGCTTTTGGGACTGGGAATATTTTACTGAAAATAACCACAGAAATAATAAAACTGTCATTCAGAAGGTCTGGGATTTTGACGGCCTTTTCTTTTGGAATATGTATAGTGATTGATGGGCTTAACATTTGGTCCTCAGACAAGAAAAAAAGGGTTTATTATTTCCTAGAGCTTGAGCTCTGATGGGCAGTGTGTGCTTGGCACAGGCCAAAAATGCACTGAGAAATACAACTAAATATGTTTCTCTATCTCTAGCATTGTATTTATTTCTCTATATCTCATTATTTCTGTATATATCTATATGTATTAAGCAATACTTTTGCATTGCTTAATTTAGTAGTTGATTAAGCAAGAGCTGTTTCCATACTTGTTAAACTGACCTTTTGAGAGGAGAGGCTTTGCCAGTACTCTTGTTTATTGCAGACAGAGCAAGGAGGTTCTGTGCAAAGGTTTTTGGGTTTTTTTTTTAATTGGACTTGAGATTTGAACACTGCCACTGTAGGATGGGAGTATTTGGAAGTGAAGGAATTGCATTTGATGTGTTTAAGACTTTAAGCTCAGTTCTTGCAAATCAGTAATTTAGAGATCATCAAGTACAATCAAAATACCTTTGTGCTGTGTATACTCAGCGTGCATTTTTCTGATGCAAGGTTAAAACAAAAGTCGTTGTGGTATTTTTGAAAGAGATTTAAGCATTTTCCTGAGCCTAACTGTTGCATTTTCTTCTCCAACAACGTGGTGTATTTTTATTAACCTTTTAATTGTGTCTGCAGTGTGTTTAGATGCAGTGTGTTGTTTGGAAAGGGTTTTAAATTCCATTTGAGGCAGTTGTTGTAGTGGATGTGTGGTTTCAGCACATGGAGCCAAGCAGAAGCAGGAGGTCAGCCTGCCCTGCCGGGGATGGGAAGGCAGCTGAACCGGCACCCACAGAGGGTGGGCAGCTTCTGTCCTTGCACGGACTTGGGTCCCAAGTGGAGATGATTCCGGGCAGCCTGGTCTGGCTGACCCTGCTTGAACAGGAGGCTTGGACTAGATGATCTCCATAGGTGCCTTCCAACCTCAGCTACTTTATGATCCTATAATTAGATATTATAATAATGGTGTTTACAAATAGGAGCTAATAATTACAAGAGAGGTTCAAACAGGAAAATAGTCTTGATAATTGTCATTAGACAAGGTCCTAGAGAATGCAGAGGTCAGATCTAGTTGTCATCTGTCTCCTTGATGGGGCAAAATTTGTTATGTTTGGAAAACAAAAGCCCTGTATGTGTTTCTCTGCAGTGAGAGTGCGGTGCTGTGCTGCTCCTTGCTTCTGTATTGGTATTCGTAACCTAAACACGAGGCATTAGAAAAGCAACCCATCTGCAGCATACATGTGGCTGTAAAAGACTGAATTTAGGAAGTTATCTGCCAAGATTCATAGAGTAGACAGAGCCCAATATCATACAAATTTCTCCTTCCCATCTACAAGGTAGAGCAGAAAGATATTAATTCTCTGAGCAGGAGGTCAAGATGTTAATTTAAGGGTTAATAAAAAGTTAATAAAGCATGAAAATTTAAACTTAACGAATAGAAGAATAGAAGATTTTTACCTCTTTACTGTTTCCAGTTATCTTTGCAGTTTGCAATTGTTAAATGGCCAATTTTTTCCTTTTGCAGTGGCCTGTACAAAGGGAAGGGGCTGTTCCTCCTCATGTAGCAGTGTAAGGTGAAAATCTGTCTGGGGAGAATTTTCCAGCTGATGGGAACAGGTTGTGTTTTATGCCTGTAGAATAAGGGATTGCCCTAATTTCCTGCAGCCTAGAATGACTGGCACTAGTTTTTGTGCTTTTGCTTTTTATTTTATTTTGTTTGTTTATTTTCACATTCTTCTTGTGATGAAACATTCCAAGGGCTTTTCTATGTCTTTGGAAGCCCCGCTTAAGGAATGAATGAAAAAGGAAAGAGCCTCTTCTAGGTCAATGAAAGTTAATGTACTGCTTTATTGAAACAACTAACATGTTGTACATACTTGTTAAACCTGCCTCAGCTGTTTCTTGGTGCAGTGTCTCATGTAAAGCTCTATACATGTCCTCAGAGAGGGTTAGTGCTTTTGATTGTAATTTTATCAGCTTTATTCTTTCAATTCAGTTTAGTTAGTTGAGTTGTAGAAAGAGAAGTCACGTTCTGAGACTTTTCTGCGAACAGATATGCTGGTTTGACAGTTTTTAGTTAAAATAAATACTACATTCAAAACTGATTACACTGCATACGCTTAAAGTGTAATGTAGTGGTGAGATAAGTGAAGAAATCAGCAAGAACTGGCTGCAGGTTCTCCCCTTGCCTGCCTGGAAAAGTGGCTCTGGAGAGACTATGCAGCAACCTGGTAAAGGACCCAGCAACAAAAACATTGGGATAACAGGCCAGCAGCTGCAGTCTTGCCTCCTTTTACATGAATCTTTTGCACTGAATCTTTTTCTACTTACTCATCATCATCAGTAAGTAGCAGGTAAAGACTTGTTCTGTTGAGGCTTTTGTAAGAAGAATTGAATGACCTTGAAAAAACTCGGTGGCTTTTTCAATCCAAAGGCAGCATGGCAAGTCCTGGCCCTGCTGCATGTCCCAGCACAGCCACACCTGAAGGCCACGCTGTGCTTCACAACAAGGGCTTCTCCAGCTGAGGGAACAGGAGCCATGCGAGAGCTTTCCTCAATCAGCAAGTGTTCTTAATGTGGATTGAAAATTAGAACTATTTAATGATGTTTTGCTCTATAAATGCTTTAGAATCATTATGTTTGGAAAACACCTGCAAGATGGCCAAGTCCAGCTGCAGGGCATCCCAGGGGCTGCACAATTCCTGCTCCAGACTCCTGGCCGCTATGGCGGAGGCGCCCGGAAGGCTCCAGGCCTAAGGAGCTGGCTTTACCACGTGCACCCGTGGGCTTGAGAGCGGCACGGGATTGAATCAAACACGGATTTGGGAGCTAACACTGTACTGTGGTGGGGGAGGTATTCTAGCTGCTCTTCTGCAGGCATGGCCTAGCAAGAAATTGTATATTGATTTGTGTGAGTTTGAGTGGAATGGAATAAAAATAGCTTGCTTGTTCTCCCCTTTTCTCTTTAGCACGTTTTCCCTCTTTGTCTTTGCATATGTATATATGTGTATTTATCTAGATGTTTGGGAGCTTTTGTTATTGTGAGAGGTGATAAAACAGCACAAATGTAGCAGAAAAAAAAAAGAGATAAGTGTGGAAAGGCTTTGAGATTGTAAAAGCTTTTTATTGCTCTGGTTCTGCCAGTGATGTATCTAATTAACCTTCTAATGGACAGGAAGAAGGAGGAGGGGGAAAAAAAAGAAAGGCATATGTATCAGCTGCTGAATAAAAGGACCAGAGGAAATTGAGAAGAATTGTATTTAGATCCGCAAAGCCTGTTGAGCCACTGTGGGACTTACTGTGAAAAGCTGCTGATGAAACCCCCTGCCCTGGCTGTTGCTGGTGAGCAGAGTCTGGTGTGAGGAGAAGAAGGGTTGTGGGTTTTAATGCCTGCCCTGAGTTCAGCTGCAGCCTCTGCCTTTCTGTTTGGCTTTGTGGAATTACACAGTGCGCTGAACTGGCGGACGAAAATGAGCCCGGGCTGCCTGGAGCACAGCCTGACCTTTCACGTTACTGTCATCCCGGTGCTGAGCTTTTGCTACCAGCTACTGATTCACATTCTGCAGATCTGGCTTCCTAATGTACACACCTGCAGCCTGTGTTTGGCAGGAGGTTTCATTTTATTGGTGTTTAAGCATTAAGAAAACTGCCTTTTTAAAATTGGCTTTGAGTTATCACTATAAATCAGATATATCCTTAATTTTGTAAATAGAGAAAGGATGAAATTAAAAATAGGATATATTTGCCAAAAAGCAGACTTGAATTGACAAAAATTGTTATGATTTTAGGTTGAACCATTAAGTGTTTCTTTCTAGGAGTATCTCTAAACTTTAATTTTCACTTAAACTAAATAGTGTCTGATCTTCCTTGCTCTTGGTGAAGGATGTTCTGGATGCAGTGCAGAGAAAAACAGAGTCAGTTCAAAATAAGATGCTTTCCCTCATTAAGACACTGTTGTGATGCAGAACAGAGTGTAGAGAAAAATAAATGTATCCCAAGATCAATACTTACAGATATAATGCAAAACAAATAAAACCTCGGGCTTTCACGTTGTGGCAGAAGACATGCAAGTAAAGCATAGATGTAGAAGGGCTGAGAAAGATCTGTGCCCTGTATTTATGTTGACCAGAAAGAAATGCTCAGTATATTTTGATATCTTCAGTGGTAACAAAAGTATTTAGGCTCAAATAGAGAAATTTTTGGAAGTGAAAATTCAGATACACTTCTCTCTGTCTCCTTCAAGCAGTCAGATGTGAGGAAGCCGATGGAAGCCAAGCAGTAACATGTAAAGCAGTGACTCACAGGGAAGCTGTTCTCACCTGCTGTAGACCCTAGTGCCGAGAAGCAGAGCCCCTTGCTAGCCGCAGCCTTGGTGTTGCCTGAGAGCAAATTTGGATCTGTTGGACACTGAAGAATATTTTATATCTGCCTCTTTTTTAAAAAATCAGTTCTTGTGACCAAAGAAACTCTATATTCGCCCTTCTGAGCACGCAGGAAGAAGCTCCATTGTCTCCTGTTGGTTCAGTGCCAACAAAAGGAGTTTCTTTTATTTCTATTCCGAGAAATCTCAACAGATTTGTGTTTGGAATAGATTACATTTGGCCAGAAAGTTCAAGCTGCCTGGTGTCATAAGCACTCGGTGCCACCATTGATGGTTAATGGATTTCTGGAGGTGTTGCAGGATTCCAGGTGCTGTAACTGGCATCTTGCCTTGTTGCACAGAGCTCGGGGGGAGCTGCGGTGGTGGCCGTTGCTCATGGCAGCTCCAGGAGGAAAGGACAGGGCAGTTTCAGCCTTGCAGCAGTGCAGAGAGCAGCTGGGCCCGACCCACTTGTCACAGTCGAAGGGAAGCAGTAATTTGTGGAGCACTGTAGTTATACCAACAGCTTGCTAACACGGAGAGCTGCCTTTTGTTGGTGGTGGTTTTTTGACTAATGGAGCAAGATAGCACACGGAGGACAGCGTCTTTCTGCATTTTTTTTCTGGTATTTTCTCAAGCACCTGCAACTGAATCTCTCATTTAAAAAAGAA
The DNA here is from genome assembly GCA_032353885.1 of Nothura maculosa. Lineage (NCBI taxonomy): Eukaryota > Metazoa > Chordata > Aves > Tinamiformes > Tinamidae > Nothura > Nothura maculosa. The sequence goes on from JAUBOD010000992.1 coordinate 1,046,170, forward strand.
CAAGTGAGCAAACAAAACTAAGTTTAGAACAACAGTGGTAGGCATTTTTTAATGCAGAGGTCTGCAGGGACCGTAGATTTCAGAGCTTAAGTCCCCATTAATAATTTTCCATTGCAAACCCCATGTATTATTTTTGCCGTTATTGATGCTCTTCCAGGTTGAATTCAGCAAGCAGCCACTTGCCTGTTACCTAAGCTGTGGAAGTAGAAGTTTGCCAGAGCACTTTTTAGTGCTGCTATTCATATTTTTAAAATATCCTCATTTCTTCAGAAATCACTTCAGATTTTTCTGGTCTCTTGTTGTTATTTTGCTTTTATATTTACAGTATTGTAGTGTTGTTTCTTTTCATGAGGAGTAAGTAGCATAGTAAACATGAAGTTGTTGATGGTATTTGATTTGTGTTTAGGCATAAATAAGTGGCATCAGCCTGGAAGTGCTGGGATAGCAGGCTTTGGAGGATCCAGCTGAAAGCTGCACCAAGATGCTCTAGTATGTTTGTTATCTGCTCTGGGGGTGTTTCCGTGTAACTGCGGGCGGCGCTGGGAGGTTCCCATGGTGTCTCGTGGCCCAAGCCGGAGGTGCTGAGCCGCACGGCGAGGAGCTCCCTGAGCCCCCGATGCCACACGAGCCCCCTGGGTGCGCCAGGCTTCGTGCTCGGCACCGCTTCAGCAGTGCAGGCTGCTCAGGGGTTGTGGGAGATGGGCGGGCTTTTGAGAGGGGTTTTTCCATGAAAGCTCTCAGTAATTGCTGAGATAGGGGCAGTGCTTCGCAAAGGAGATCCTTGAAAGGAAGGAGCCAGAGGCTCACCATGAAGGCCTGAGGCAGCCAGCGGCACGTTCCATGCACACGCTGGTCGCGTGGCACCTTCCCTGCTCCCTGCAGCTCCTGCTGCCCAGCAGCCCTCATGTCTGCAGCACAAGTTGTAAGAGTAGGAGGAAGCGGAAAGCAAAACATTCCTGTGGGTTGTGTGTTGGGAAAGCTTGAGCATGTATCAGTGTTTCTCTGTTCTGTTGTTGAAGCAGCAGATGAAACCTGAGTCCTCGTTATGTTATCATATCTGTGTATTAGTTTACTGACTTCCTTTTGCTAGTTAATGCAATTTCCTGGGCAATAATTCTTAAGTAAAATCTGATTATACAAGCCAAGTTGTTCAAAAGCCATGCAAAAAAAAAAATAAATCATAAAATCCCATCTTGGAATGAAAGTTCGGGAAAATCCTTATAGAATCCAGGAGGAAAGGAGTTGATGTATGGAATAAGCGTACTCTGAAAGTGGGACGTGGGGCCCAAGTTGAGCGTGTGCCCCCAGCTGGGGCTCCGACCGGGCTGTCCCACCGAGTGGCCGCTGCTGTGACAGCAGGACCTGCGAGGGCTTTGGCTGTGACAGTCCCCGGTGCAGCTGTGCCCAACTAACCTGGGGGTGGGAGGTGTCTCCAGCATTTCCCGAAATAGGAAGCATAGAAAGGTGGTCACAAGCATAAGCACAACGGGGATTACATAGTTTAGAGGCTTAGAAGTTAAGGCCTTGAGTGCTGAAAAAAGGTAAAACTAGAGCTAAAGTTCTTAGCAGGGTCAAGTGACTGAACAGTTCTCTTTTAATCTCAGAAATCCTGTAGTTCAGGGCACAAGATCAAGGACCTTGTTGTACATCCTCATGGGGAATGATTTTGTAACAGCTTTCCTGAGCCACCTGGCCATGGGACATCCTGTCTTTCACAGCTGGGAACATTGATTACATTTCAGTTAGGTGCAATACAAGTCTGTGCAGTAGTGAACTCCCTCCAAGCATACTTAGTTTTTTTCTTTCTGAAGTGCAGTGGGCAGCAGGAGGTACCTGCCTCTCTGAAGCAGGAAGCCTTAATGCAAGAAAGCAGCAGCACCTTTGGCGTGTCTCAGAACAGGCAGCTGATGAGTTCCTGCAAAGCCAGTGACTGTCTAGGCCAGGAGAGTCCCAAATGAGCCAGCACCATCTTGCCCAGCTGCTGTGACAAACCCGAGCGCCTCAGGACTCGACTGAGGAATTCTAGCAGTGGCCAGGGGGAAGTGAGCCTGGGCAGGTGCCAATGGAAAAGAGATGGTGCCTGCACTTGGTAGTACTCAAAAATGCCTGTCCACTTGTGCTCATGAAAACCTTCGGCTCTGAAGCCAAAGGCTTCATGATAGTCCCAACTGGGTTAGGAGCAAGTTAGGAGTGAGGGTGGGTGCTGTGGCAGCGCCGCACATCCCTCTTGTGCTCTGCCTGCTCTTGCAAATCACTCTCCATTAGGCAGCTTCTCCTGAGGAAGCAGACAGGGCCCTAATGGCCTCGGCAGGCAGGAAACAAGCAGCGTATTTATAGATTGAGTGCTGGGCTGAAAGCTCCAACAGAGGCTGCTTAGGAATCCTGACTGTGCAGAGAACAGGGAAGACTCCCTCTTCATTTTCCTGACAGTTTTCCCAACTGAGACAGCCAGAGAATTTCAGTAGCAGTCAGGCTGTATGGGCCTTTGTTGCAAGCAGTGCTTACAGAATGTCTGTTTAAGCAGGTGAGCTGTTTACCTGTATGCCTCGCAGCTTTTCAGCCTTTAATCCATTGCTTATTGTATAAGATCATGCATCATCACCAGGATTTGGCAGGTGGAAGGAATGGAAAATGTTGAAAGTCCCTGATGTGAAGGATTCCTAAGGTCTTTAGGGAATGGTGAAGGCAAATGTAGGACAGCCATGTGTCATATGGTCATACGTGTCTTGGTTTCATATTCTTTTCCTTTTTTGTTGCTTTTACAACAAAGATGAGCTGTAACAATCAGCAAGAGGATACATAAGCCCACACTCTGGGAGGTGTCTCAAAAATACCAGTAATGATGGCTCGAAGCTTTTTAATGTGCCTTGCACTACACTAATGGATGTAGAACAGCATTTTTATTTTACTTCCCTAGAAATGGGACTAGGCCCTGGAAAAATGAGCAAAATTGGGTCAGAATTAAAACTGGGTAAGTGGATCTGCAAAGATTCAGTTTTGAATGTGGAAAAGAACAATCTCCTTTTGAATCTTTGCTTCTTGAGACCTAATAAAAGCGTCACTCACTTCACTCAAGTCGCAGGAGCCAGCACTTGGCTCTCCAGATGTCCTGGGGATGAATGTGTCCCAGCAACGCAGTGGGGCAGAATTGGGCATCTCCCCTTCAGAGAAGGGGAAGCTGGAGCAGATGGTGGGCGCTGCAAGCTCAGGCCCAGCCAGCAGCAGCACGAAAAGGCAAGTGCTCAGGTGTGGTCACTGATGTGCTTCTCTAGCAACCGGCTCGCCTTGTTCCCAATTAACTACGGCAGCCTCTGGCTCATCTCGTATATGAGCGATCTCTGCGGACAATCTTTTGTCTCTATCTCCATTTCTTTCCATGGAGACAAGCCGGATGCTTTTGATAAATTCTCTTAATTGCCTCATTAAGGAAATGGAGGGCATCTGTCCTTACTGCTGCCGCGCCAGCGAGCCTCGCTTGCCTTTCTTCTAGCCACAGACAGACTGAAACACAAAACAGCACCAGAGGTGCCTTTGAGTGTGTCACCCCCAGCACCCAGAATGATCATTAGGAGGACCAGAGACAGCCCATGTGCAGATTCTTCGTGATCTGGCGTTTGCTGCCTGGGAAGCAGCTAATGGTTTGTGCCCTCCTGCCCGCTGGCAGGAATAGGCTGCTCTGGGGCATTGGGTAGAGACAACACAGGTGAAGTTTCTGAGTTTCTCTATTCATAACTAAAGACCAATTTTGGCTTATCTGTCCAAGAGAGCAAAGAGCAGCTCTTACTCTTCCTTAAAGCACTGCATAAATATAAATAAGGGAGACCTAGAACAAGTTATCCCTGCGCCTTTTGAGGAGGGGAAAGGACCTCTGCCCTCTTCCATCCCCTGGAGCGTGTGGACGAGCCCTGTGCATTGCCCTCTTGTCTGACTGCCTCCTGCAGCATTTCCAGTGATTCTTGTGGTGCCCAGATCCATGCTGGTGTCCCACCGAGGGAGAACAGTTCACACGTTGGACAAGGGAAAACCATTAACTGTTACAGTCTGGCCCCAAATTCAGTTACCCAGAAAAATCTTTAACACAGAGCTGGATTGGTGGGGAAATAGATTAGAGATCTTATAGCTGCAAATGTGATGTAAAGTCATCTGTCCCTAATGTAGCAAGGGTGCTCTGGTGCGGTTGGATTTGACCCATTTGAGATCGTTAATAAGTAATTAAGCCATGAAATAACTGTAAAGGACATCATCTTAATCAAGATGGAATTATTAGTGGCCAGGAGTGCTCCAGAAGTATCCAGACACATGCAAAGCCAAGCCCCTTTGCCTCACCCACGCCCTTTAAAGATGTTCTCCCTACCCGCTTACCAGGTTAGTGCTTTTCTCCTCTCTGCCATACAGGGCACCTCCCAACCCAATTCAACTTATTTATTTATTTATTTTCCTGGAGAGCTGCTAATTTCCTGCTGCTTCAGCCTGGCAGCCCAGAGCCTGTTGCTAAGCGACATCCCAAATAACGCACGGGCCTCGACCAGCTGCTTTTCTGCATCCTGCCTCTATTCAGTGGGATTTTTTTTTTTAATTATTTTTTATCTTACTAAACAGGTTTTTCCTATAACTTGGAAGCCAAGCTGTAAGCCTTTGAGTGCAGCAGCTCTGTGTGGACATCTGCTTGGCTTTTCCTCTTGCAGCATTCCCTGGTTTTGTGCTTGTCCTGCTGGTCGGCGGGCAGCAGCCGGGAGGCTGCACCAAGGGCTCGCAGGGGTCGCCCCAGCCGTCCGCGTTGACAGCAGCTCGTGGGGGAGAGGGGAGAGCAGAACCCAGATGCCCTCAAGCCGCTTCAGTGCCTGCTTTGCTTCTGGCCGCTTTGGCCTCGGCTGTGTCCACACCTCAAGCTGCCCTGCACCTTCGAGAGCCACAAAGACACCAGGACGGCTCTCGGCCCTCCGGCCGTGCTGGGAGCCGCCTCGGGCAGGAGCAGTTTTACAGGATCTGCTGCATTTTTTCTCGGGTAGGGCTGGGCCAGGGGCCAGGGAACAGATTTGGCTTTAGTTGTATCAAACAGAGGAGCGGGTTACTGATATTGTTGTATAGATTCATGGCCAGGAAATTTGTGGCATGGAGATGACCTTTTCTTTGGCTGCCCATGGACAGATAAGGGTAGCTAAGGATAGCCAGGCACCACTTTCTGTAGTTCTGCTCCCCAGGTTTATTAAAACAACGGAATTAATTTAAAACAAAAGATACCAAACTGTCTTCTCCTTTGTTTTCTCTTGATCTCTGCAGTCCATCCCTGCCCCTCTCCCCTTTTTTTTGTCCATTTATGATACAGATCTATCATTTGAATGTCAATATTTCATGTGCACCCAGAAGCAGGTTGAATCTAGAAGCTTCATTGATCTTTTGCATGCTTTTACTTTTTTTCTTTTTTTTTTTTTTCTCTCCCTTATTTTGGATGATTGAGACTTTCATGAGCCAAGATGCGCTTGCGCTGTTTGTGGTGGTTTGTGTATTCACATAGCCCTTGGCAATGTCCTAGGTGCTCTGTCGAGTATTTCGGATGTTCTCCAAGCTAAGTTATGAAGGAAACAAAGGAGCCATAGAGTGGTCCAGAATGCCCAGAAACACCTTGCCTTGAGAAATTGTTCCAGGAGCTTTCAGCAGAGCTTAATATCTTGAATCAAAGACAGAAATAGATTGTGTATGTGAGCAGATGTCAGATGGTTTGAGGAGCTGAAGATGGTTGTTAATACCTTGAATTGTACCCAGACATGGGCAGGTGGCTGCTCCTGATGGGGATGACACAGGAGAGCACAGATCATAGGTGCTTAATAGAAAAAGAAAGACAAATGAAGACAGTGAAATTAAAAATACAGTTTTGTCCCCAAAATGACCTGAATATTTTGCAACTGACCAATGAGAGATGATGCCCCAAAGCACCGCAATCCCTAGGACGCTGGCTCACTAGCCCACAGCAGACTGCTTCTCTAGATGCTCTCATGCTCTGTTGTGGGGGATAAGGAGACTCAAACACCTGTGGCCTTTCTCTGTTTCCTGGTCCTCAGGTATGGGGAGAAAGCCTCTCCTGTTTCTGTTTCCCCACGCAAAGCAGGAGAGCAGCAGTGTCGGCGACGCCTGGAGCTCGCCACGGGGCTGCGCGCCGTGGGGAAGGGGCTGACCCGGGAACTCGCAGTGCGAGGCGCTCACAGCTGAGGGGTCCCCCGCGAATGCAGCAGGAAAGCACATCTGTAACCTTCCCAAACGTTATATCTGCCTTTTGGATTTGTACTGCCTTGGGGTCCATAGGCAGACCGCAGCAGAGCTTTTCCCTTTCCTCTTAATTATTAATTAGCTTATTAGTTTATTTTCCTTCATTTTCAGATGGTATTATGTTTACTGCCTCAGTTTAAATGGTGCCTTTTGGGAGGCTGAGCCTGGGGCTTTGCTGTTCACCAGCAAGGGTAAAGGAGAGAAGGCAAAAGCAAGTTCTGTTCTTGGGCAGATGGAAATATCTGCAGTCCCTGATGCCTGGGTGATGAAAATGCCTCATCATCACGTAGAGAGCGGTTCCAGTCACTGGTGTAAGGACTTGCCGGCCCTCCCCCTGCGTATCGACCATATGAGCTCTGAAAATAAGCTTATTAGGAATCGAGACAAGTTAATCTTTAAATCACATGTAAATACAGCAGCTTTTCTCGTTGTGGTATTCTGGAGCATTAAATGTAGATGCAAATTTTCCCTGAAGGAGACTAGATGAGCGTGGTTAAGCACTGAAGCGGTTTCTCTCCCAAATCATCTTCTCTGAGCAGAGATTCCCTTTCACTGTGCCCTGTGGTGATGAATAGGGGCTTAGTGGGGAGGATTACATGAACCTCCGCTTAGCCAGGCTGCTGCAGCCGAGCACCTTGCACAGCCCTGGGCTCCTTTCCTCATCTGAACCTGACCTGGGCAAATTCCTCCTGCTCTACTTCTCCGAGGGAGTCTGAGACTTAGTGACCTCCATCCACAGCAAATGTGTCCCTTTTCAGTTGCCTTCTCTATCAGATCCCTTCATCTTTGGTGGGAATATGAGCTCAGAGTTGCTATGTTCTCTAATTTTAAGCACAGCCTTGTGGGACAATGTTGTATCAATAGTTGATACCTCAGTGCATAATTCATGCACTGGTGTCATTTCAGAGCCTTCCCGCATTCCTGGGCCAGGCTTCTTCTCACGAGCCCCTTTCTTGCTTTGGTACCTCCCAGCGCAGCTGCTTGAACCAGTCAGTCTGGTTTGGAGCAGTTTAACAGCAGGGGCCGTTTCCTGCTCGCCTGCGTCATTTCAGCCTTACCTTCTCTGATGTCATCTTGCAGGTAACCATCCTGCTCGTGTGTATTCCACGTTTTGGGATGTGCTATAATTGCATATGGAGAAGACTCATCTTTTCCATCAGGCTGCTGTGCAGAGCCCAGCTGGGGCACATGGGGCCACAGGCCCCTCCATGGCTTTGGTCCCAAGGCTGCGCTCCCTGCCCTGCCCTGTCCCCACACAGGGCACTCCAAGCAGCCCCAAGGAACGTGGCCACAGGCCCTTAGTGCAGCGCACAGGTGGCTAATGCTCCTTCCTTCAGCTCCTGCACGGGCCTGCGTGTATCGACTGCTTGTCCGGCTTGCCAAATCCCCTGACATCCTCACTCCTGCTGAAAGAGGCGTGTATGGAGAAACGGCCTCGGCAGAGCGCACGTGAGAAATAATTGAGGATGTGCTCTTAAAACTATGGGGAGGCATCTTCCGAAGCCTGAGGGGCTTTCAGCTGGCCTGGCATTGCCCCCTTTTCATGCTGCAGGTGAGACCTGTAAATAGTTTTGCTTCCTCCCTCTCCTCCTCCTATAGGCTTTAAAGGTGCTGCAAGCATAGGGTGCTGCAAGCTAAATACGTGGTATATCTCGTCCCCTGATTGTGAGCAGTCATTTAGGGGTAAGCAGAGGATGCAACTTTGATTTCCTGTTCACTGTATGTGATGGCAGCAGTGTTTTTGGGGAACAGCCTCTTGATTGAGCACCAGAGGCCTTGCTTGGGGGTGAGGCTGTTCTCATGTGCGCAGCACGTTGGGGCAGCTCAGCTCAGTGCTGCCCTTCACCTCCTGCTTCCTCTGCCGAGAGCCTCCTAGTGCTGTATCTGGGTGGATGGGCATCCTTGGTGGGCTTAATTCAACATGAAAGACATCCTTTTTTTAAGTCAAGATGGACATTCTGGTCAGCATGCAGATCAGCAGTTACGCTGCCTGCAATTGCTGGTTAGAACATGTGAAAATTACAGTGTATCCCACAGGTAAGAAACTGAGCAGAATGAGTCAGCTGGCAACAGCTGAAGTGCAGCCTGGTGGTGGTGGATAACTGGACCTGTCTGCTTACAGGGAAGAGA
>JAUBOD010000992.1:1058371-1082279 GCA_032353885.1 Nothura maculosa
TGCAGAGGTGCAGCCGGGGCGGCTCCGGAGGCTGTGAACTGAATGGGTGCTGAGCTCTCTGCTGTTTCCAATTCATGTCAATCCTAGTAGTTTTGGTGAAAAAGGTAAAATTTTTGGCAGAAAATCTTGCAGTGTTTGTGCAGCATTTCTTTGATCCACATAAATAGTGCAGCATTAAACAAGAATGTTTCCTTAGTAATATACCTTGAACAGTGGCAACAAGTTTCCTAGTGCACTTATGAACAACTAACTCTATTAAACAGTTCTGGGCAACTACTGCCACTAATAAGCACAAGATGCCAAAAAGATAGATGACCTGCAATGAGATTTTGTTAAATATGCTCCAAAACAACACTGTATGAGTACTATCCTCTAACATATATTTTTATTCTAAAAATTAGTCATATTGCAGTGTGACCATGACACATGGTTGTTTTGCTGTGTAGTTGGTATAAAGTTTATGTTTCTAGATATGTTTCTCTGTTGGTTTCCATCTTATGTCATCACTTTTATGTATGCAAAATGACTTGAATTTGCTACCTTTGGGACCAGGCGGGTTTTACATCTATTTTGCAGAGGAGTGACTGGCTTGCTTGTCTGCACCTGAGAGCAAGGGCTGAGGGTGCTACTGCACAAGCCAAGGATCAGGCCAGTGATGGGCACCTGGGTGCGCCTGGCACTCAGCAAGATGTGTCCAGGGACCAAGCTGAGGCCCAAGTGGGTCTGTTATCTGTGGAAAGATCAAGCAGGCAGCAGAGATCACCTGTGATGGGGAAAAAAGCAAACGTTAGGACCATCTGCAGAACAGGAGGAGGCTCTGGGGAAGCTACAGGAAAGTGAGCCAAGCCTCAATACATGGGGATGCTGTGGAAGACGTCCTCGTCCTCAGGCAAGAGATTGTTGCGACCTCTGATGGACAAGGTGCCTGGGAAGGGCCCCGTGGGAGCGTCAGGTCTCCTGGCGCTGATACCTGTCTGTGAAGTGGCCGCCTGGGTGCGCGAGGGAGGAGCGGGATGTAGTGAGGCTTTCAGACCAGTTTTGCAGGGAACACGGGAGTAGCCAAGCTGAAGAGGTGCAAAGTGGGTGGAAAACTGGCTGCCCTGACAGAGTAGAGGTCAGCGGTTTCAAGTCTACCTGGCAGCTGCCTAGGGATCCCTCTTCTGAGCTGGTAGAGGGGCTAATAGAGCTTGACATCTGCAGCTGCGCTCTGGACACTGCAAGAGGATGCACCGTGTCCAGAAGGAGCTTGCACGAACAGGAGAGGCCTGTGGAGGGCAGAATCTATGAAGGAAGGCTGAGGGAGCTGGGCTGGCTTAGCCCGAGGAGGAGAAGTCTAACAAGGGATCTAATCACGGTCCTCTGGTGTCTAAAAGCAGGTTTAAAGTCCCTGCTATTGCTAGAAAAGCCTAATTAGGGACGGGAGCTGATGAAGCTCCTGGCAGGGCCATGCAGTACACACGGCTTCAGCTGTGGCGAGGAGAGGCTCCCCCTGCACCACGTAACGAGCAGCTGCCTCTAACCCGACCTTTGTTCCTTCCTGCTGCTTTAACCCACATCGTTCATTTCTCATTAACTGTGGGAACGTGCAGCAATCCTTGAGCGGTTTATTTTCCCCTGGCATCTTCTTCCTTTCTGTCCTCCTAAAATTTTAGTACACAGCAGAATGTTGCTGTTGTGCATATCTAATGTCAACACGAAGCCGTAGCCTGCAGCACGTGGGTGGAATGAAGTCGGGGCGGTTGGCAGCGGGAGGGCCCCCGGGCTGTTCCCTCTTGCGTGGGAAGGTGGGAGCTGCTGCTCGGCCCCCCTGCCCTGGCACAGGGAGCCTGCGGCCGTGCCCGTTTCTGCCGATTGCTCCATGCTGCAGCCTGCAGCGTGTCTGACCACGTCCGTGACTAGCCCGCGTGGGGCAGCCCAGTTACACTGCGTGGAGATAAGTGGGGTGCTTAGGCCTGCCCAGCCCCGGTTCCAAGCACCTGAATCTCCCTCTCTAGATCCTTTAGCCAGGATCCCTTTGATTCAAGTTCATCCTGGCAGCATTGTTTTGAAATTCCAAACCTGTTTTGAGTGAAGTACTTCTGGTAAAGCGCCTGGCTCCAGTCTGAATGTAACAGGAGGCGGTTGGTGGGCACTGTATCACTTTCCATGGTAATTATTAATCTTTTGCTATTGAAAATATGTTTCTGACATCTCAGATTCAGTCCAGGCTCAGCTCCTAGTCTTGGTTTTTGCAGTTTTGTTTTGGGCTCTTACACTTCTTACTGGGAGGTGTTTACACAGAGCATGACCAATGTCTGTGGGCATCTGCTCCGCATATTTTTTCCATCTAGATTGGGAGCTGTTGTTTCCCAACCTGGATGCTACTCCAGTAGTGGCCTTGCCTGGTGATCCAGGGTTGCCTTCCCTGGGTGCATGAGGAGCCGCCACAGGCTTCTGTGCTTCAACACGGTGAAACGAAAGGAGGCAGGAGGACGCGGCAGGGAGCTGAACAGATAAGTGATGTTTATAAACGGTACAAGCTTCTGAAACACGATCCCCGGCACGCGCAGCCAACTGCCCCCGCTGCTGAAGAGGGATGGGATCAATAGCACAGGGGCTTCTACAGCAAACTTCTGAGCACGCTTGTCTGGGGGCAGTGCAGGAACACTGAAGCAAAGCTAAGAATATGCACTTACTTACTAGGGCTTAGAGAGAGGTCACCTGTTGAATTTGTAAGTTGTTTAAAGGAGTTAAATAGGGAATATGGAAACAGGTATTTGATTTTAGTTTACCAGTGATAGCCAGAGGAAAGTGCTCTATTAAATACTCACCCTCCTTTGAATACTGTGGCTGAAAAGACCATCACAGTGAAGCTCAGCACGTGCCCAGTTCCAGAGCAGACTCACCCGAGGGCTTGTTAGGGCATTAGGGGATTAGTATGAAACATTTTTCTAATAGAAATTTCCCTCCGGATGCCATCCTTAGGATAGAATTTCATTGTATTTAAGCGCCATTTCCCTATTAAGGTTGTCACATAAGCAGATATTACTGTGCTTAAGTTGAGGTATCTTACAGCAGTCCCTGAGGCCTTTCAAAGAGGGCCCAGGCGTAAATTAGAATCTAAGGCAGCAAGAGCTTATAAATAAAAGCAGTTGGTGGGAAGAAGTATCAAGTGTTAAGAAATGATCAGGAGCCCTCAGTGTGTGGAAACGGGGAATTTGTGAAGAATCAAAGCAGCAGCTCAGTGCGCAGGTGATTAAGTGCCAAAGAAGAACTGCAGGAGTTGAATTCTGCCTCTTCTGGGTGCAGAACAGTACAGGATGCCAGAGACACAAGGTTGCTCTGGGGCAGCTTGAAACACTAACATGGTGAAAAGGGTGCGGGAGAGCCGTGCTGGGGGCTGCAGCCCTGCGCCCGGCCCGTGCGGCCTTTGGAGCCCGCCGGGGCAGCAGCCTCTGCCTCCTGCTGCTGCTTCCTACCCAGGCTTGCCGCCTTGGCGGGGGTACCTGGGGGTACTTGCGCCCTTGTCTCTCTGCTGTCCTGTTTGATTTGCACAGAAACAGCCACTACTGTCATTCTCCCACAGTGAATTGCCCACTGCTTTTGAGAGCTTCCTCCTTTCCTCTAATTTCACCTCGAGTAGCTTTTTTTTGCCATCCCTGCTAAACAACATTGCATCAGTGAACAACACACATCAGAGTGCTTTCTTCCTCGCTTTCTCGTTCCTTTTGGTTATGTTTTTTTCCTCCTTGTTTCTCCTATTGACATGTCTCCACCTCGGCACTGTTTTCCCTCAAACACGTGGGCAGTGAGCAGCCGTGGGCGCGGGAGGATTTCCGTCACCATGAGCAGCGCTGCGAGGGTTTGACAGGGCTGTCAGCAGCAGGGAGGGGGCCCGGGGAGCCGCTGGGCGCAGCAGGGGGATCCAGCACTTCCTTCGCTTCCTGTTTGCGAGTGGCGCTTTCCGACGTTTTTTTCCGGTGTTTTTCTACTCTTTAAATGCATGTTCTCTGAATGTGTCCCACAGGTGCCAACCAAAAAGCTGAAGAAATATGAGCGAGAGTACCAAACGATGCGCGAGAGCCAGCTGCAGCAGGAGGATCCCATGGACAGATACAAGGTACGGGAGCTCTTCCCTTGACGGAGGTGGGGGGCCGCGCTCGCCTCCCCGGCGCGCGCTCAGAGCTCGCAGGGAAGGACGGTGGCATTGAAGCAGCCGCTGCTTGAGTGCTCGCTTTGAACACTGGTGCTTGTCCAGGAATATTTCAGTCACAACTTATAACTCTCGAGACCTCTTCAGATAGCCACATATAATATTTTTCTTCTTTCAGTTTATATGTTTGTAGGTAACTCTCCTGCCGTTGCACTTTTGCGGGCGACCTTCATGAGACGCAGAGACAAAGGGTGATTCTCAGCTACTGACACAAAAAGGAGAAAATACACATTGTGCTAGCAAAGCTGTGTGCAGTAACGTCCACAGAGACTTTTGGAAGATGAACTCTTCCTTGACTGACATAAGATCCTTTTTATTCATCTCTGTTTATAGCAAACATAGTCATTTTTTGTTGATAGAGTGCCTAGTACACAGGACCCAGAGCTCTTCTGGGATCTGAAGATACTACTGCAATAGAAATAATAGTAATAGTTATCCTGCCTTAAAGGAGTAGGAAAATAAAGCTTCAGTTATTCGTATGATAGCTTGATAGCTCACCAAAAAGGAAGAGTTCTCTATGACTCAGCATTGCTTATCTTTTTTACGTATTTGCTTATTGTCACTGCTGCATTTTGTTGCTTTAGATGTTTCTGTAGGCAGACATAGTGGTCTACAATATTGAGGATTCATTTCCTGCTTACTCTTTTTTAAGAAAATGGGTGAAGCTGCCAGAGTTGAAGCACTTTACTGCCCAGCGTAGCTGGAAACTGACATTGGTACCTGCTGGATTTCATTGTGCCTTATATATGTTAAACCCCATTGCCTTTGGTACAGAGTCTGTCCGGATTATGGAGCAGTAGCTAAGATAGCGAGATACAACACACTTACAGTATGTAAACTCATGGAAAGTGCACCACATTCAGAAGACCACAGTGTGAGAACATGCAGTGAAAGACTATGCCATAATTCATAAATATGCTGAGATAGAGGTAATGTTATGGACAAAGTAAAACTGACTTTTTAAAGCATTCACCTGAGAAAAATAGGTTTTGACTGTAGCTGTAGTTCTTTTTATGTCAAATAGTGTAGTTTTTTTTAATGTGAGACTGGGACTGCATTTGTTGTTGGGAAGCTGTTTGTCAATATACCTATTCAGGGAAAAAAAAATCAAAACCAGAATTTGCAGCTGATTAACTGTGAAGTATTCTTTTGGTGGCTTGCTTATGCTGCCACAGAATTTAAATAATACTTAAAAAACTCAGAAAGCATCTTTTATGTGGAAGCACATTAAATGGCTAAGCCTGGACAGTGAACGGTGAGGAATGTTAAGCCTAGACTGCAAGACAGGAGATAGAAGTGACTGTGGCCACTGTCAACGTGACCCCTGTCACAGTGCAGATGCCAGTGCAGGCTTTGAACTTGCACTTCTGGAATGTGCTGTGTGGTTTTTTTTTAAGCTGGACTGAGTCTGAGCCCTCTTACTGATGCTGTGATTAGAGTGAGTCCCTGTAAGTGGCTGATGGACACTGAGTTCCAAGCTTGGGTGTGTTGTGCAGCTGGTACGTGTCACAGAAAAATGCTCCTAAGTGCCCTCTGGTCCTCCTCTTGCACGTTTGATTCTACTAAAGTGTCAGACTGAGGTTGGTGGGAATCTTCCTTTAGAGACTGTTCTTCCCAGGGACAGCAGGTAGCGTGGGATCCACATGGGCAGAAAGCAAGAGCTGGCTGCACTGGTGCCGCCACCGCTGCTGCCTAGGGCTTCGAGGGGCATTTTGTGCTGGCAGCATCCATGGCAGCGCCTGCCCAGCGGGGCCTGGCTTGGAAAACAGCAGAATGCTTCTTGGATGCACAAGAGGAACAGAGATCCGTCCAAGAAAATCCTCTTACAGGTCAAGGAAGCCAAGGGTTTTCGATTTGTTACTCGTTTTTAGCTGTAGTTGTTACCCATTTTACTGGTGTTTGCAGTGTTCAGGTTTTGTGGCCTGTGCAGATCAGTGGTGCCTGTGGACGGGCAGTTGAGCAGCGGTCGCATCAGCCGTGGCTCGTGCGGGGATGAGGCTCTCCAGGCCGCCTCGCCCGCGCTTGCCCTGCGCTGCGCGCCGGCTGCACCAGAGCCCCTCGCGCAGGGCAGCCCCCAGCACCGCTCCTCGACAGGCTGCCCAGGCTGCCGAGACACACGAGCTCCTGCCCAGCCTCGGGGCGCCGTGGGAGATAACAGTATTAGAGAGGGCCGTAAATCATTCTGGGTTAATTCCTTTGGAATTTACAAAGATTTGGGAGGACTGGATAGTTTATGGATACCTTCTACAGTGGAATGTTTTTATCATCTATTGTTTATAACAAAGTGTCATCCAACATCTTTGTCAGCTTTTTAAAAGATACAAAAGTAAACACCTTCTAGGTTACTCTTTGGCACCACATTGAATGACTTTTGGTTCAAATAAATTACAGATTGCCTAGAAAAAAGATCTGCATGTGCAACAAAAACAGCAGAACAGTTCAGATGAATATTTTTAAATATCTTGTGGATGAGTTTTCTTTTGTATCTTGCAACATCTCTAATGTAAGAGGTTGGGGTTGATGAAAAAATTGTGGGAGTTTGAGTTGGGAGTTCTTGATTTAAAATAAAAAGGATATAACAGTATAAAGACAGGGCAGAAACCTGCAAACAGCCCCTGTCTGCACACCGAGTTCTGTTCTGACTGCAGAAGCACCATTACCTCTATAGATCTTGTTGTGCAAAGGAGAAGTTGTCAACCTGAATAAATGTGTTATTTGGACATAATACCCTTTGTGTGTTTGAAGTACAACAAAGATTAATACATCAGTAGTTTTTACTTTGAGTCCTGGTACTAATAACCTAACCTTGTTAGGTTATACCCTAACACATAACCCTAACAAGAGGAAACGTTAGATAAGTTGGTGTGACTTTCCTGATTGTTTTTTGTTTCCTAAAATTGTCCTAGCATGCTCTTCAAAGTTTCTTTTGAGTTAGAGTCAACAAGCAAAACAGCAACCCTCCTCCAGGAGCCTGTGCGTTGCTTTCCTTGAGGGCTTTCTGGACAGTTTACTTTCTGCTTTTCACCTTCAGAGTTGCTTTTGTGAATCCATTTGCAAGGGCTCTTTCCAGTTGGCTTACAAGGGCAGCAACGTTGCTTACATCCAGGAATGTGAGTTTTAATCAGTCTTTCCGTTTCACCACTGGGGACTGGTTCCCCTGCAAAGCCCTGGGTGGGGTGCGTGGTTTTGGTCCTCCAGCAGCATTGCTTAACAGGGCTGGGGACGTTGTTCTGCCCAGCTTGAGCAGCACCACGGAAGGAGGATCATCCCTCGTCACTAGTCTCGTCCCGGAGCCGACAGCAGCACGTGGGGCTTAGCCCTTTCAGGCTTCCTGAGCTCAGGCTCGCCTACTGGTTTCCAGTTTGCCTTCTTTTGGTCAAGTGTGTGATGGGAGCTGGAGCACATCTTCTTTAAAAATACAAACCAAAGCTTCTCCTCGAAGAATCAGTGACATTTTCTTATTTTTTGGCTGATTTTGTTGGTATTAAAATTTTATTTTATATCCTGTTT
Organism: Nothura maculosa; assembly: GCA_032353885.1. NCBI lineage: Eukaryota > Metazoa > Chordata > Aves > Tinamiformes > Tinamidae > Nothura > Nothura maculosa. The sequence goes on from JAUBOD010000992.1 coordinate 1,066,074, forward strand.
TCACTGTCTTTACACCAATGGTTGAAAGCAGTATTTGGTCTGTGACTTTACTGGAGGTAAGTTTGTTTGTGTTTGTATGTGACAGTGGTGTTTGTCCCTCTCGGAAATGCAGCATCCTCCTTTTAAAAGCAAGCCTGAACTCACCGGCTGCCTTTGGTAGCAAAAGGGAGGAGACTTTCTGGGAAAGAGGAATCTCATTTATTGGCTGATTTAAAAAAAAAAAAAAGAAAAAGAAAAAAAAAAAGATACCAAAGAGAAGGAAATGCTGAAGTCAGTAAATTTAGAGTTATAGAGAGCAAGGGGAGGAAGCTGTTTGTTTACACCTGGGACAACCAGCAGGTCTGACTAGTTGGCTCATGCCGGGTTACAAAATACTCTCTGATGTGAGTCTGCCTGTAACTAACAAGCTCCATCTACTGAGCTTTATGGTATTCTTTAAAAGCCCCGTAAATATTTTGGAGCCATGAGAAATAGTTTGCTCCATACAAGCAGTACTCCTTGGTGTCTTTGTCTTATGCAGTGCTATGTTTTACTTGGATTGAATCAGATTAAGAATTTCCTGCCAAGGAAGGAGGCAGTTTCCCACTGCGAGAGCTGGGGGGAGGAGCTGGAAAAGACAAACTGTGTCTAATCACTCATGCTGCCTTCTTTGGAGGAAGAGTAAAGGTGTCCCAATAAGAGATAGAAGTTAAAAATACAGAGAACAAAATTAACGTTACTGATAGCTACTGACTGGATGTCTGAGGTAAGAGATACTTAACTTCACTAAAATGCGCCGTGTGCGTTCCAGTTTAAGAGGAGGATAGCTCATTTCCAGCCACTGAGCTTGCTTCCCCACTTGTCTGTGAATGCAAAGCAGGAACTTGAACTTCACGTTGTGCAGCTCGCTTTGCAGACACTGAAGCTTTTGGCAAAAGCATAGCAAAAATGTTAAAGCAAATGTCTTTGGGCGGGGGTATTCTGAAAGTCTAAAACTTTGCTGATTTCTTTTTCCGAACAACATTCCTATAAAGAGGTATTGATGCTGCAGCAGCTGCCAGGATCATCTGTTTAATGTTAACTCCATCTCCAAACTAGTCTGAGTTTCTTTGTGAACTTCCCTCTTTCTGAAACAGCTTATGAGCAGAACTGCGTCTATAAAATCAGTTTCCTAGATTATCTGAAAAAGAGGAAAAGATACATCAGGGCTTTTTTAAAAATAAAAACTGCAACATAATTTTATACATTTTACTTTTAAAACGTTATTTTAACAACTCCTTGTCTCAGAGTAAAGTGCAGTTAAAATTGAAAGTTATATACCTGTCAGCATTGGTTATTTTAACCATGTTAACTTTTAAGTATTTTACTTAAGGTTTCTGTAATAATACAGTCATATAAAATATAATCTTTTGAAGAGGAAACAAACTTGCTTTCTCATACACAGTACTCAGTTCCTGTACTCAGTTGCACAATGGGGGCACGTTAAGGGGAAAGCCCTTGAAAAAGGGGTTCTACTTCTGGCCACAGAGGAAGCTAAGGGCACAGAAAAGACTAAGAGGCTTTTTTACATTTTCTTAGAGTAGGAGTTGTCTCTGTTCAAGATTCTCAGGCAAAATCTTCTTCCAACAGAAATGAAACCAGGGCTGTTTCACTGTGTTGTATTTTGAAAAGAAAAAATACTTGAATATAACCAGAGACCGGCAGGAAGGAGAATGAATTATGTGTTTATGTAATAAAATCACTTTCTGAAGGATGGTATTAACTGAATGATTTTTGGAAAATATTTTGCTGTCCTAAATGCTGTTATACATATTTCTCTTTACTATTTTTCCTTAGAAAAGGTAACTTACCTTGTAAGTGAATATGTTTTTTCTTTTCTTGAAGTCTCAGCATGTAGATTATTGTTCCTCCATCTGTGAATTTTGCATGAACTTGCTTTTTTTTTTTCTCCTGGATTGTCCATAGCACACTGACAGCCTCAGCAATCTGCTCCGTATGGGAGATATGGAGGCAGTGTGTTAGCAAAGGCCAGCAGATTCTCGCTCCTCTTCAAACTCATGTGAGGAGAGCCCCTCTGTCTGGTCCCTTTGGCTGCTTCCTTCTGTAGCCAAGTATTTGATGTGAACTGGAAGTCCAGTGGCCCAGGGACATTCTTTAAATAGGATTCTACTTCTCAGCCCCAGCCAAACAGTTACTCCAACTGATTTAGTAAGACATGCAGCTTACTACTCTTCCTTCTTCTCTAGTATACTTGCCTTCACTAGCTAGTGCTCCAGGTAGTCTTTTATAGCAGTGTGAAGTGGTGGTGAGTGCAGTACAAGGGAGGACAGGGCCCTTGCTCTCCAAGTTCTGCACGTGGTGGCGTTGGGCTTGGCCTGCAGAGCACAGTTCTGCGTTGCTGCCTGCTGCTCAGCAAGCCAGAGCCGCTCTCCAGCTGCGAGTTACGCTCAGCAGGTGTCCTTTAAAGTGAGCTCTGTTTTGCATGGGCAAATGATGGAGAAAGTGCAGAAATGGAGATCTCTCAGCTGAAGAGAAGTTCCTGTCTTAAGTGCGGTTGTTCACTGGACGATGGACAGTTGCTACTACAGCAATTACAAAATGGACTATTTCTATGGTTACCTGCAGTCAAAATTTTGCAAAATGCGGCAGGATAGACTTCTGATGAGAAATACTATTATCTCTTTAAGGAGTCCTTGTCACTGATGCTGGGTGAGATTTTATTTGTCTAATTTCTTTCCACGATGACCAAGGAGAAGAGCTTTTGAGGAGAGGATTGGGTTTACGTTTGACAGAGAAGCCCCACGGTCAGCGTGGCGCTTGCACGTCTCAAACAGTCATTGGGATGTAAAGGGAATTGCTGCATTTGCACCGCTGGCTTAATTCACTGTTGTCTCCCAGGGCAGCAGTCCTGTCTTAACGTGCACTCTTGCCTTCTCAGTGTACAATATACTCGCTCACCTTTCTTTTTTATTGACAAGGATTCACTTCTGTTTCTGGTTGTTCCTTTCTTCCTGCAGAGGGAGAACCGCAGGCTCCAGGAAGCCAGTATGAGGCTGGAGCAGGAGAACGATGACCTTGCCCATGAACTTGTAACAAGCAAAATCGCCTTACGAAATGACTTGGACCAGGTGAGTCCATCAGCAACAACCATGAGTTCAAGCAGAACAATGAACAAAATTCAGAGATAATGAAGTAGCTTGGCATCAAAAATGGAAAGGGTTCCTGTTCCCTATGAATCCAACAGTGTGGAGGACACCAGCTTTCAGAGCCGTTTATCCCAGATTTGGCTTTCAGAGAATTACACATACTACCCTCCTCTTTGCTTTAGTATTTTATGTAGTATTGATCAATTTCTTAGCAGCTGTTATTAATGTATTGAATATAGCAGTGGTATATCCCTGGATCCTTGTTGATTAGCACCTTGCTCAGTAAAGGCAATAATACTCTTCTAATATAAAACTTAGTCCTACATAAGCCTCTCAGCTTGATTTTTCCAGAGTTTCAGGCTTTTATTATTTAACTTGGAAGTTGTTAACATGTTACTGACTGCAGTAGTTGCAATTTATATTTTTTTTAGTTAAATTATTGAGAATTAGACTCTGCTGGTTTGGATTCATGTGGTTCTAAGAATCTGAGCTGTCTTAGGTGAGCAAGAGCAGTCAGAGATGCGTAGGAGAGGTGGCTCTTTTCACGTAAAGGACAAAAATGATTTGTTGAAGTGCTTCTGCATACAGGAATACTTGCACACGGAACCAGCTTATTGCTGCTCCGCCCTGAGTTGCTTCCTGAAGCATCAGGACTTTGCTGTCGAGCCAGTACCTCTCGCAGGCCTCATGGGCACCAGTGGGTGACACCCATCCTACTGCGTTCCACTGCAGATGCCAGGAGCACCTGGAAAGATCAGATTAAAAGAATAAATTATTTTAATTTTTACTTAAAAACATTATATTTATATTACATTTTGAAACGGGTGTTTTACCATAAATATAAGTACATAAATCTCATCCTACTGTTGTTCTCAGATGCCAACATTTTCCCTCTTCCTTTCTTCCACTTGTCTCTATTCCTTTATTCCATAGGGCCCTTTTTAGACTAAGCAATGCAGGTCTCCTCAGTCCATCACTTTGGCCGTGGCCTTAGTGGAGCTGCTTTTGCTTTCACCAGTAACAGCCTCATTAACATTTAGTGCTGTGTCAGATAGTAAAGTTAATATCTCCAGTAACGGCAGAAACAAAGTGTAATTCAGAGACAGATCCTACACTGCTGTTCCTTGTTTTGCAGTGCATTTGCCCCTTTGCATTTTCAGCAGATTGCAGAGCCATTGCCTGGTTTAGCTCACAGTTCCTGGACACGAGTGGTGCGACGCAGTGTTGATCTCCTGCTTAGGGGCTGAGGTAGTCAGCAGAATATTATCAGATACTGACTATTTCTGTCCTAACGATCAGTGAGGATGGCTGTATAAAACTAAAGCATTCACCAGTACATTTCACTGTATTCTTGGCTCTTCACAGAAAGAGAAAGTTAATATTCTACTGTACATACAGAGTACTCACTTTCCATTGTTAACCAAACCTTTTTACTTGACAATCCTGTTTGTCACTTTTATCCTTGTTTAAGTACTGACATTTTGTAAGGCATCTGTTTTTCCCCATTTACAGGTGTGAAATGAGCTAACTAACATTACGCAAGAGCTAAATGAGGCTGTCATCGTTTGGATTAATATTGTTCTGAACAAAAATATTCTATGTAGCGTTGTATTAGGTCTGCTTAAAGACACATGATGTATGAATCTTGTTTTCCTGTAATCTGGGTGTGGACAGTATTTGGCAAAAGGTTCCTTTTGCTTAGTTGTTGAGCTGCAATGAAATAGCTTAGAAATACTATTTGAAGTGGGAATTTCCTTTAAAAATAGGTCAGGTGAGCCATTTCAGGGTGAGGTGCTTCTAGAACCTCAATCTGTAATATATTTGAGACAGGTACATGAATATATTTCTATTGGAACAGATGACACTTAGATCACACTGGTTCATTTAATTCTAGGCTGAAGACAAAGCAGATGTTCTGAACAAGGAACTTCTCCTGACCAAACAGAGACTAGTAGAGACTGAGGAAGAGAAACGGAAGCAGGAAGAAGAAACTGCTCAGGTAAGACATAGTCTGATTTGTTCCATTTAGCTAAACACAAGCCAAAGGATATCTAGAAAAGTATGAATGTGGTGTTGGTGTGGAGAGAATTGTCTCTAGACTGCAGTGGCAGTAAAAAAAATTCACATCACCAGGGTAAATGTTTCTAAGAAAGATATGTTTCCTGGTGTCTTCCTCTACTTAACCTCTGACTGTCTGATGTATCGGAGGTCATTCTGAATTCAGCTGCTGTGGCATGAAAATAAAGCTATTAATGTTCTTAACATAAGCTAGAACCAACAGCAGAGTAGAGTTAAAGTTTTGGGGGATTTCTGCTAACTAGAGCTGGCCTCATTTTTCCTCATCTGCCAAATATGCAAACCTAAAAGATAAGATTGAGTATCTATAGGCTAAAGCATTTAATATGTGACTGCAACCAAGAGTAATTTGGTGTGCCTCTAAAATGGAGGCTGCCATATTCTATATTTGATCTACCCTCTAATGGTCTTTTCCCTATGGAAAGGGCTCAAAGCTTCATAGTTCTGAACGGTAAGGAAAGGAGTTAGCTGTATTTTAATGCAGTGCCAGAGACAAAACCAGAACTTTTTCTCTCCTGTTGGGGAGATGAAAGTGTGATGGGGCTGTAGTGATTATTTTTTTTTTTCCTCCCCCCTATTCAGTCTAAGAACAAACAGAGAGACAATCCATCCCACCAGGCCTCTCCAAACCTGCTGTACAGTGTGCAGAGAAATAAATAAATATTTTTCTATCATGGTCTTGTTTTGCATAGTTTGGACCATAATACACCATTTAACGCAAAGAAAGAGAAAATTTCCATACAGGAGAACACTCTGAGAAGCAGGGATACACTATTATCCCGATACAGACTGGAGAGATTTGGGGGCTGTTAACTGAATATATCTAATATATATGTTGAGTAAAGGAGATTCTTGTCTGAAGAACTGTGATTAAAAATAACTGCAATAAAAAGCTTTAGTACTGTATAAACACAGCAAAGCTTTGAGAACAGCATCATTTGTAGTCTTGCAGCATACAGTGTAACTTCTCTCCTTGATTTGTAGTTGAAGGAAGTGTTCAGAAAGCAGCTAGAGAAAGCAGAATCTGAGATTAAGAAGACCACAGCCATTATTGCCGAGTATAAACAGGTAAAGTTGCACAGAAACTCTCTTACTTGTAAACCTTTTCAACACGAGCTGAATTTTTATGTTTGCAGACCTCATGCTCTAAGATGCATTACATGGCAGACTTCTGGAGAGCAAGTATTTTAATCTATTGTAATTCTTTCGTAATCTGTGATGATTCTTTATGTGATCTTCCTACTAGTCTGCTATCTTAGGGAACTGAGAATAACCTATCCTTTAGATATTCTTAATACTGTAGGGTATGTGCTTCTTTCTTTTGTGGCACGATGCTGTTTAAATTATATAAATCAATTTTTCTATAAAATGTTCCCATCTCCATATTAAGGTTCAATATTGAATACTGTCTTTTACAGCCTTATCACCTGCAGTGGAAATGTTGGGTAAAACACGTATCTGAATGAGGCGGAGAATATGGTATAGCTCTAACAAACATGACTGTTCATAAGTACTTGCTATATTTTAGTAAAGTAATCTTTATCTAAAGTATTGCTACCTGTCCTGCAGATTTGTTCTCAGCTGAGTACCAGGCTGGAAAAACAGCAGGCAGCCAGTAAAGATGAGCTGGAAGTTGTGAAGGTGAGAATGATGTTTCTGTATATGACGTGTTTCTAACTCAAGTATTCCTAAATGCAGAACAAAACGTGAACTGAATTTAATGGGAAACAGTGGTGGCATCTGTTAAGCTGCCCCAGTAGCCCCAAACTCATTTCTCATATGAGCTGTGAATAATGAAAGGCTTTATTTCCTCTCACAATTATTTTCCTTCTGCTGTATCTTCTATGTTTCATCACAAAAATGAGTACAATTAGTGATGTTCCTATAATTTGCTGAAATAGTTCAATAGCTTGTTCCATTTATATGAGGTGAGGCCAGGCCAGCTCTGCTGCATCTAGGAAATGTGGAAAAGTTACCTGCATTGCTTTAAAATCTCAAAAACTTTATTAACTTAAGCATTTGTCAAGTGCTTTTTTGCAAGACAAAAAGTCCCTAGAGTAGAACTTGTTCTTCTGCAATGAGCTGCCATTAATGCTGCAAAATATTACAAAGTCTTGATTACAAAAAGTTTGTGCAATTCTAGTCTAGAAGCCAAGTCTCTGCAGAAACAGAACGTGCTGGTAGTTTTTATGGATTCTTTTATTGCTTATGTAAAAGTTCGTGTACGTTCATGAACGTCTCAAATACTTTAATGAAACCTTCAGTATATGTTACCACTATCCCATTGCATCATTTTCAGACTGTATTTTTTTCCCAGAAAACTCCTATCAAATTTGACTCCAAACTTTCTGGCTCTTTTAGGGTAAAGTGATGGCCTGCAAACACTGCAGTGAGATTTTCAGTAAGGAGGGAGCACTGAAGGTGTCTGCTGCAAACAAGGATAATAAAGGAATTGAAACAGATGATGAGAAGGATGCACTCACCAAACAGCTGAGAGAAATGGAGCTGGAACTTGCACAGACCAAACTGCAGCTTGTGGAAGCCAAGTGCAAAATTCAGGTACATGGAATCTGACTGCAGTGTGGTGGTCTCCTCACTGTACTGGGAATTGGGTAATTCTGAATCAGAAAAATTGTTTCTAAAAGCAGCATGTACCTTTACCAATGTATACCAGTAAACTTCTAGAATCTTAATTTCCTCTATCCTTAAAAACAAATTAAGAAAACTTTCATTTGTAGAAATGAATGTAGGTTTCAGTTTGTCCTCCTCCAGTGCCTTGGGAGGTTGGAAGGAAAGTGCTTGATTGCAGTGATAGAATCTAAGATACTCTTTTGTTAATTGTTATTTTTGATCAGTTCTGACTATTCTGCTTTCTTAGGAGCTGGAGCACCAGAGAGGAGCCCTTATGAATGAAATCCAAGCTGCCAAAAACTCTTGGTTTAGCAAAACCCTGAACTCTATCAAAACGGCCACAGGCACCCAGCCACCGCAGCAGCCTCAGCCGCCTCTGCCGCCCAAAGAGAGCAGTACATAGCTCAGCCTGAGCCCCGGTTCCAGAGCACAAAGAACAACCTAACTCATGCCAACCCTGGAGGGCTCTTCCCGTGGGCTCTCCTCTTGGGAAAGGACAAAAGGCAGGAGCGCAGGCTTGAAGTGAAATTCTTCGGTGTTTTTCATTCATTCTGATGTGACCCTTTACAAGGGAGGAAAAAAAAAAGAAAATCCTGTTTTATGTTGAATTCCTGTTTCCCAACTGCCTTGCTGAAAGCCACGTTCTGATACCTTCATACTTTTACAATTTATTTTATATGACTAGATGTTTAAAATTAATAAATAATTCAAAACTAGGTCTTTAATACATGACTAATTATTCAAAATTATTTTTACCTTGCATAAAAGGTTTTTTTCTAGGGGAGGAGGAAACAGAACAGAGAATGTAAAGTACTGAAGCATAATCTCTTCACAGAAAGCACAGTGTAATAAGTACTAGTGTGTGTGCGGGTGTCAAGAATAACTCATGCCCTAGGACCATCTCAGAATTGTGTTGCTGTGACTGTGTCCTGCAGAGAAGCACTTTCTGTAAAGCTTAGGCCATAGCAAAGGTAGTCCTGTGCTCTCCTGGCACAATTGTTTGAGCTTCCCTAATAATTTCAAAGTTTTGATTTTTTTTCTTCAGAAATGCAAGTAGTGCAATTCTTCATAGCACTGAGTAGCACTGTTTTGATATTATTTACAGCTGAACTGGAATTTAACATAAAATTATCTAGTTACCTTTTTTAATTTCATTTTATACAAATTTCAAAATAAAATTCCTTCCACTGGGAGAAAGGGAAAACTATTAAAAATGGATTTGATTTTTTTTTTTGGCAATAAGCAAAGTGCAGACCTTGCATACATTTGATTTTGTGTGTATGTGTGAATACTGTGCAATAAAAGGTAGGTTTTATGGATAAAATTAACAACCAAATTTCCCTGCATCTATATTCAAGCTTTCAATTTGACACAGAAATGAGGTTTTTTTTCCTGCAGTGGTGAATAAAACATGACAGAAACAAGATCTGTTTTCTTCAAGTGTTTGACTAGGAAATGCTACATTGATGTGTTACTTATTTTTATAAATACAAAAATTTTCAAGTGGAGTAGCTTAATTTTTCCCATGGGAGATTCTCTGATTCCCAAATATTTCTGGTTGTTTTGTATCTTTAAAGCAAGAAAATTCAAAGGCATTTGTTTTGACTTAAAGTGTTTATAGAAATACTTATTTCATGGCAAATTAAACTATTGCTTGAACTGATGGGAATATTTTTTTAATTATACTCAAGTCTATAAGAAGGTCTTGCAGATAAATATCATTGATGAACAAAAGTTTGTGCACTAATTTTTCCATTTACAAAATTGTTCTGGGAACAGGACATTAGTCGTGTTTTGATTTTTTTTAATTCTAAGGAATGCTAATCTTGTCATTTTTGTACAATAAAATTTAATGATACTCATCTTGTGCTTTCTTGTCAAGCATAATTGTAAATTATTTTAAACAGGGTAGTACAAACTTAATGTTTACATGTGCCAAATGGATCATCCGGAAAGGCAGTCAGCTGTTTGAAGTAGAGATCAAAATGTAACTGCTATTGTAACACAACTATCCTGCAACTTGACAATGCAGACTCTATCTTCTAAAAGCAAGGAGTTAAAATTTTTAGTCTTTATAAACTTACTTTGAAGAACAGTGATTATGTGCAAAAGGCAGAAGGATTTAGTTTTGCAAGTAGAAGAAAGATTTTTTTTTTCTTTTCCAAGTCAATTTCTTGCTAATAATATTTGTGTAAATGTTTCCATTATGTGGAATGTCTAACCTTTGCATTATTATTTCACTTATCAGGACCATTTCACATCTGAAATAAACAATGTAATAAAGTGGAAGTGATGTTTAAGAATTTCTGGTCAACCTTTGATTGTTATATTTGAGAGCACTGTGTTGATGAGTGACACTGATGGTTTGGCAAGTGTCCAGATTTCTCATTTCATTTAATTGAAGTTGTACTCACAAGTGGATTTATGACCTTGATTGGAAAAATGCAGTAATAATCAATGATTAATACTGTGATTCAGATTCACTGAGCAGCTGAGCTAAGGTAACAACTCACTGCTGCTGAAAGATCTTACTTCCACTACCTGTTGTGCAGTCCTGCTCATCCCTTTTTCTGGTCCATACTGGAGATATTTTTTTAAATGTGGATTTTGTTTTTATTTCTCTAACAAGTATTTCTGGCCAAATAACTTTTAAGTAAGCTTACCAGGTCTCATGGAGTTGTAGTTTTGACATGACATCTTCTTTCTCAGTGGTACAAGTCTGGCTTTAGAAATTTCTGTGACAAAAACATATTTGCCACCTGCCAGCCGTAATGAGTGTGAACACTGGTAGCAGTGGAAGCTTTCCTTGTGCCTCACACCTGCAAAATAAGCTGCAGAAGGAAATGGCTGAATTAGCTCTCTTGGCAGTAACAAAAGACAGTAAATTTTTGTCTTTCTTTTGGAGTTATCAGGTAGTGTTTGTATCGGAGGCATTTGTAAAATGAATATTTATATTTGGAAACTGAGTCATGAGAAAATTACTAAAATAAGCAAAATTCTAATGTGATTTTCTAGTTGAATAGGAATAGTCTGATTGGAATAGTTCAGAAGCTCAGAAGGTAACAAGATCAGAGGGTTAAAACAGGCAACTTACAGGTTCTACTTAAAATTCTTCCTGTTGACGGTACATACTATGATGACACTAAACTGCTGCTTATGAGATAAATGTTTGGGTTTTAATTAGCCCTTTCAGCTGTGGGTGACAGCCCTAAGCCCCTTCAGGAAACATAGATCCCAGAGTGACTGAGAGGGAGAGCTGGCTCTGTGTTTATTCAGATTTTTCAGTAGAAAACTTCATTAAATCGAAGTCAGACTGAAACAGCTGTGTTCATGTGGCCCTGGGATAACTAACAAAGCTCTCAAGTATGAATGATCTTTTAAAATTTGAGTCAGTATCCAACTACGTGTCAACATCAAATTTGTGTGAAAAAGTCATATATATAAACTAATATATATAATTTATATATTAGTTTATATTAATATAATTCTTAACTAAATATTTTAGATTTTTTGAGAATGGATACTTTTGAAATATGACCTGTACTTTGATTATGTACAAGCTTCCAAAGAATTTTTTTAGTACAGTTTTTGAGTTGATTGGATTCTAATCTGTTGAGATGCCCAGTAGGGAAAGAATCTTTTTCCCACTTTAACAAGTTGTTTTAACTTTGACTGTAACACTTTACAGGATAAATAAAGCAAGGCTGATTTAGTTCCATAATAGACCTATGAACAAGTTTTGTATAGACTTTGATTCAAACCTAGTACTCTAAAGTAATATTGCTTACTTAACAAATTATAGATTGATTCTGACAGAATTAAAATCAGTTAAAAAAAAAATCAGTGCCTGGCTTTAATCCAAGGAATGTAAATTCCCCGAGGTTCATATACGTGAGTGTTTAGTGAAACCAGTATCTGGAAGGGTGGTCAGCCATGTAATCAGTACTTCAGTCCTGCCAGTTGACAAACATATCCTTGCCCTGCCCATGAATTAATTGATTCTCCAATTTGATATAGATAAATTACATATTAAATGAGCAGGAGGTTTTGTTTTGTTTTCTCCCTCCTGTTTAGAAGTCTGAAAGGATTTTCTGGTTGGCCCTTGAAATTCCTCATAAGGTTTTGTGTTCAAAACAAAGTAAAATGAAATGTTTACAAAGGGAGAGGAGAAGAAAAAAAAAAAGATAACTTCTTTCTTTAGAAAGTCAAGCACAGCAAAAATTCAGATGCCTTGACAACAGGTAGGGGTCCCATTGGATTCAGGATGTCAATAACTGAGGTAATTATGTTGGGAGTAAGTAATAATATAACTTGACTGAACTAGGTAAGAAAGTAATATCTTTCCATAGTTCATCCCAGAAAACTAGCATGGCCAAGTTTCCTTCCTTATAACAAGTAGTTGCATTGAAATACATAAAACTACGCATATGTGTGGGAGAACTATACCTCTTATTTTGATTATAAAGCTGTTAGACTCAGGGATATTTGGCACACTTCTGCGTAATCTACTAAGTCTAAAAATCTTTGGCATTGAAAACAGAAGCCCCCATGTTTTATACTTTCTTTTTTTCTGAACTGCTAGAGAGAAAAAAAAAAAGCTCAAGTCATTTTCAGAATGAGAAGGTCAGGGCAGAGGCTTGTAGGTGAAGACTAAGCGACTGTAGTCCTGGTTGACCAACCACCTTTAGAGCTGCCCTGCTAACTGGGCTATTGTACAAGCAGCTGGCTTTGCAAGACATGTAACAGTGTATATCTGGGGTTGGGAGTGTGCACAGAACCAGGCATCACTTGGTTCTGGCAAACACCAAGGCTGGCTTCAAGTAAATTCTTGTACTGTCTATTATGCTAATATCCCACTGGGAGCTGTCCTATTACCTCCAGCTAAATAGTGCTGAAGGGAGACACAATGAAGCACTGATTTTTGGACCTTTAATTTAGAACAGATAAGCATCACAGCACCCTTCAAAACTGGGCTAATTCACAGATGGCATTTAGAGGGAATTTGAAGAATTTGGACCTGGATCACTAATTCTCAGCATTGACTAAGAGCATATCTTTCCTAACTCAGAAGTCTACATGATTTATTTCAGAATCATGACTTAAGACATACAGATTTTTACTCCAGGAATACAGGGCTCTCCATTTCTTCTGCATTTCCACTGCTTTGCTACTGAATGTATTTCATGCTATTTTTACCTTAAACATTAAAGGTAGAAAGTTGTAACATTACTTTCTCTTATTTTCTTATTCAGTGGGACTTGCTTTTATTTAACCTGTAAAGGAATATATATGTATCTTTGGAAAACTATATCTTATATATAAAATAATATATAGGAAACTGAATAACAAGGAGATAAATACGTCAAAAGGATTTGGTATCATAAGTTTCATTTGTAATTTGATACCATGAGAATCCTGGGCTGTATTAATTTCCTTTCAGTTTCTCTTATTTTTGTATTTTATATAATACATGGATGCTACTACCAATGCAAACAAGAGCAGATGTTCTCAGATTTTCCTACTGATGCCAATTCCTTCCTTCCTTCTAATAATTCCCCAGGCTACCTCTTCAGGAGCTGTAGCAGGAGTTCTCTTGGAACATGCTGTTCCCACGTAAAGAAGACTCCTTATAGTTTATTCAAATGGCAAAAAGACGGTGAGTGAAAGCAGAAATTAATCTTAGCCGAGACAGATCCAACCCTTACAGTAATTCAAGGTTGATTCGCTCCCCAAAACTGAAGAGCAGCTTCAAACCTGTGATGTGCAGGGACATTTTCCAGGTTTGAAGTTATTCAGGAAAAGATTGTTTCTGGGCGTGTTCCTAGTTCATAAAGAAGTACTTTGCCTAGCAGATTGGGAAAAAAGAGGAGCATTGTGGCATGAGCCCTTTAACTGAGAACAATCCAGTACTGCCACTTATTGTGCAAAAAAAAATCCATGCATTATATAAAGTATAATATGGACATATAAGTGTAATGCTTGTTATTAAAAGTGCAATTTAATGTACATGGTCACAACAAATGTTTACTTTTTTAAATGTTACAGACTCGTTTGGATCAGTACCTTGTTATCATTGTGTGAATGATGCCTTGTAAAATAAATGGAAATGCAAACAGGATGGGAATAAGGTGCTTCTTTTCATAAGCCACTTTGTAAAAAACAGTTTAAATGTGTCTGTCTGAACAAATAACTACTGTATCAGGTCTTCAGACATAGTTTACTCAAACTGGCAATTTTCAGGCAGCACTAATGTACTAGAGCACAGTGATTTAGCACCCTAGCCATCCAAAATGCCTGGGAACTACACAGCTAATTTCAAACCTGTTCCATGAGACAGATGTTACACTGCAGAGCTAATACGTCATGTAGGTCCTCTGTTCCTAATGTTAGTTTGAGAATTACAATATAGGGACCATATGGATCAACATGCTCTTCCTGAAGGCTTTTGATATAAAAGATGGGGGAAATAAGAGCTGTCTCTTGTATTTCTTTCTTGATTCATGTGTAGAAGTATACAAGAGAAACATGCAAGCAATCACGATGTGTCTAAAGCAGAAGGATCAGGGAGCAGGAGGTACCAGCAAAAAACAGAAAACTTAATTTATAACAGGGAAGCACTGCCAGTCATTAAAGCTAACTTCCTTAGGAATTTTCTTCTAGTTAAAATTAAGAGTATTTAAATGCATTATAAAACCATTTTTCCATGTTAACAATTGACCTAGTTGTAATATATATGTATATATAATCTTTTCTATTCATGTGAAAAGCCAATGCTGCTGCATAACTGGAAAAGCACACAGCACTTGAGAGAAAGTTATCAAGGGCTAAGCACAGACAAGTTGAACACGAGTATTTGTAACTAATTAGTCCACCAGACAAGACACAGCTGTGCAATCACTTCCCAGCCACTCTCCAATGACCGTTTGCCAGCAGTTCTGGTCAGTGCCTACACACAGCGGGGCAGGCTGCAACAGGCAAGCGGAGGAGGCCACATCCTTTCCAAGCCCTCCTGGACGGTCTATTCTGTCCCAAGAGCCGATGATCGCTGAACAGCCATGGGCTGCACGGTGTTTTGTCATTCAGAGAGACTAGAGCGGGCACCTTCAGTTGAGCTGAAATATTCCCCTTGCTGTTCTAGCTCTATTCGCCCCTTTCTGCCTCAGCGACTGCGGCTTCTCCATTGGGAGAGAGGGTGCCCTTGGCGAATTGTTAAAATGTGCACAGAAAACTGAGCTTTGTCAGGCTTACTTTTCTTTCCAAGCGGGGAAATGCAGCATCCCGGTGTCAGCGCAGCTCCACGCGCACAGCTGTGTCCAGAAGCGCCGAGCCCTCCGCCTACAGGTTGCTGAGCGCCATCCAGAGGCGGGATCAACCGGCCAGCGGCAGCCAAACCGGGCGCTCGCCTCCATCAGCGCAACGCGCCCCGCAGCGGCCGCTCGCGACCGTTAACGGCCGCCCAACGGTCGCCCCCGCCACGCCCCGCCCCGCCCCGCCCCGCGTGACGCGCGCTCCCACAGCCCCGCCCACTGCCGGCCCCTGCGCGGCGGCGGCGGCGGAAGCGGAAGGCACGTGACGCGCGCGGCGAGAGGCGGAGAAGGTTCGAGAGGCGCCGCCGGGGCCATGGCCGCCGTGCGCGAGGAGGTGAGCGGGGAAATGGCGCGCTGCGGCCACGCTGCGCCCGGGGCGCCTGCCTGGAGCCTGCGTTAGGCCGGGGAGGCTCAGGGTTGGGCTCAGGGTTAAGGTTAGGGTGAAGGGACGCCATAGGGTGAGGCTAGAAGGGGCATGGCAAAGGAATGAAGCACCACGTCCGGACTGGGGCAGGGACAGCGGCTGCCGTGGAGCCAGCAGTGGCTGAGAGGCCTCAGCCTGGGACCCAGCCGAGATTTGCTTTGTAAACCACCCCCCAGCCCAATTCTCTGATAAAGCTCTTAAAAGGGAGCGCGGCCTCTTGTCATCCTCTTATTGCCTCTTCTCGTGGCTTGAGTAATTCAGAGTATTTTGTTTTATGTCGGTTAGGCCATAAGTCAAGGAGTCCGAATTTGAGGGTGAAAGTGGTTAAATGATATATGAGGATATGTCGCTTTTGGCTTAGGCAGCTGGTAGATGTAAAGGCTGCAAGTGATAAACAGTGTGTACTGGGGGGTGCTAGTAATAAATAGTGTGTAACTGGGAGCATAAGAGACCTTTACCTGCATTTGACTTGTTTTTTTTTCTGAGTCTTCAGTCTGAATTTTTGCCAAGTTCTTTTGGTCCCTTTTTTGTGATTGTGCAGTATGTTATTTAACATAACAGAAAACCTTTTTGACAACACGCTCCAAATGTTAAACTTTTACCTGCTTCCTTTTTTAACTGATCAGCGTTTAAAGATTGAAAT
>JAUBOD010000992.1:1091663-1103634 GCA_032353885.1 Nothura maculosa
TTTTCTTTTCTTTTCTTTTCTTTTCTTTTCTTTTCTTTTCTTTTCTTTTCTTTTCTTTTCTTTTCTTTTCTTTCTCCATATGCAGTAGTATTTGCACTGCTCCCCATAGTAGTAGCATGCAAAGATGCAAAGCATGGATCTCTTGTTTTTTGAAAAATATTTCCAGAGGATGTGAAGGTGCCTTGGTACTCATTTTAGATGCATCTTTCCACTTCATGTGGCGTATTTTTCTGCTACCTTGCTCCTACCTAAAGCAACTTGTGTGGTGGGAATGGTGAAGTAACACCATGAGCTTTTAAAGTTCCATTTCCTCACATGCATGTCAGATGTTAGTGCCCATGAGCAGCGGTGCGTAGCTGTGGGAGAGAAGAGCTGCTGTGCTGGGAGAGAAAATCCGGATGGGATATTGGGGCAACCCTACCCTGAAACGAGGCACCTGGCTGTGCCCTGCCATGAGCACCAGGATGGGTGATCAGAGTGTCCCTTCCTTGCGTCCTGCTGTCCCCTGTCCTGCTGGGCTCTGCCTGGGGCACTGGGAGCTCTCAAGGGCTTCCTTTTATGGTCAAACTTCATTCTGGTGCTTTTATGGGTGGAAAAGAAAGAAAAGCCCAAACCACACTGAAGAGCTGTGTCCCAGTGCTAGCGTGAGTCAGTAATAACCTCCTTCAGTAGAGAAGCAGGCACCTTCTGCAGAAACCACAGGATGGGAGCGGACCCCATGGATCAGAGGTTGGAAGAGGGAAGTCTGTAAAAATGACAGGGCAAGGAGTTCCATCAGGAAAATATGATGAGGGGGGCTTGAAGGATAAACTGCATTACAGGCTCATTTTTCACGAAACCACACGTGGCCACATGCTGATCATTACGGTGTGTTAGCAGAAACCCCTGGCCAAGTATCAGGAAAATCTTTACCGTGAGGGTGACGGAACAATAGCTGCTCACCCACCGAGGCTGAGGAGCCTCCTTCCCCAGAGATACTCAAAAGCTGTATGGACACAGTCCTGCACCTTTGAAAAGAGGGTCTCTCACAGTTTGCATTGATGTGTGCCAGGCGTTTTCTTTGGTTCACAGCGCCTTTCAGGACGTAGTTGAAATAAAGAAACAAAGTTAACGGACAAATTTTGTTTTCCATACCACCCGCAGCAGCAGGTTGCACAGTTACTTGCTACACAGATGGTACAGGTAATCAGTGAAAAGAGGCCAATTTTAATGTTGATAAATAGTTAATTCTTTCCAGCTTGCTCAGTTTCTGGCTTTTGTGCTAATCAAGGTGGTAACTGCCTTCAGGGGTGTTGCTCTGTTGGTATTTGCCATTATGAACTGGGCCATGACTAACATCTTTGTAATTGTACTGCTTTTAAGTTCTTCAGGGTAGAGGTGACTGTTTTTCTTCTTTCTTTTCTTTGTTTTAGTGTAGAGACGTGTAAATGTATTACCAGTGTTGTGTTCAACTACTGGTGATTTTTAGAAAGCTTTTTACTTTTGCTTGCTCTTTTGACTACTGGAGTTTCAGATAATTAATACTTTGAAAGGGTTCATCTCCATATGTGGGTTTCAGCAAAAAATTCTGATCTCTTTGCTGCTGCATTTACAGAGTTGTAAAGACTTTCTGGCTTTTGACCAGAAATTGAGAATAAAATGAATAGGAAATAGTTTTTCTTATTGGTCCATGAGACTAATACGTAGTGGGGTTTTTCTACCATTTTTTTTTTGTTTTCCCAGGGAGGGAAACACCCAGAGGTCTCTGTTGATTCCTCCCATCTGGTTAGGGGGGCTTAAATCCCTAGCAGGGAGTGGTGGTGTTTGCGGTAGGACTGGGAAGAAGAGAAGACTTGGTGACCCTTCAGGGTGCTCTAGGTGCCTTTGCAAGGAGCAGCTGAACGGCCCTCAACCAGACAGCTCAAAGTTATTGAGAGGTGAGAAAAGTCTTTTGAGATACTACTTGTTCCAAATGAGAACATCATCCAGCTTTGTATGCGTCCAGTAAAGCTTTGAAAGCTTTATACAGACATCGATAATAGAAATGTCTTTTTACTCAAAATATGCAGTATAGTGTGTAGTATTTTATGTCACTCCAATTTGAAGGAATCTCAAGATCTTGTCTCTGAAGAATCAAATGCTGAGGATGAAGCCACATACATAGTTAAGGAAGCAGGATTTTTGCTTTTGAGTTTAATGGAGCTAGCATTAAACCTACAAATTATTTATTTTAGAATGCTTGATCCTGATAATGTGTATTTTATTATATGCATATTGAGTGCCTTTGGCTATTTTAAAAGTTTTTTCTGTTACCATGAGACTATGCTGTAACTTGATGACACACATAACTGCAACAAAAGCTTGTGATAACCGTTCAGTGTTTTCTCACCTAGTAACTCTTTGCATGTATCTTCTTACACATTCAGTGAATGAAGCCAGTAGAAGTTCTATACTAAATAACATGGAATATATTGTTCATTTCATAATAAAACTAATGATTTTACAAGTACTGATATAAATGATATTCAGCAGATTATTAAATTGATTAAGTAGAGATACTACAGAACTTGTCAGCAGGTTTTCTATATTTAGGCAACAGCAAAGGCTAGTTCTAGCAAAGACTGGCTTAATAGAACTGAAAACCAGTGGTTTAACAGTACTAAGAAGGTAATTTACTACAAAATGTGTATGTATGGTAACATATGTGAAAATCCTAGCAAGCATCCTTGCTTTTTCAAATGACTGTGTTGGATTTAGGAAGCAAGCTCTTGTTCACTTATGAATAGTCACTGCACCTTGCTTACCAGACTGTATAGACGAGCCAGCATGAAAGAAAAGGTAAAATAAATATAGGGAAGCATAGCATTTATCTGACTTTTCTAACTTATTTTTTTTAATTCAAATTAACTCAGACTTCTTTAGGTAAGGTTCAGTCAGTCTAGTAAAAAAAAAATGAACAAATAAAGGCACCTTGAAAAGAGGTAGTCTAGCTAAATTAATAGTTAGCAATTGCTTTACATGGAAAGCAGAATGCTGGCTAGCATTGCGATTGCAGTAAATGACTTCTTTGAAAGCCCCTGGATGTATTTTGTATGCCACCAGTATCAGAGTTGGTTTTATATACATGTACTGCAGGAAAAAAAGGGAAATCCAATGTGCAGCTTTCCAAAGCAAGTGACTTTAGGAATAATAGTGTTAATTTCACTATGGAGATTAAGGACAAATAATCCAATCAGTTAAATAGAGCTTACGGAAAGTCTGTAACATCTGTAGCTAGCCTCAACTGAATGCCTCTCTGATTAGAAATGCAGGAGTAGGAGGAATAGGCAGGAGGGTTGGCCAGACTCCTCGGCAGCTGACTGGGCATGCTGTTGCTTTGTGTGCATCCTTTGACCCTTTTTGTTTTTGGAAGAGTGATGAAAATAGCTCCTAGGAATGAGTTTTGGTCTTCAGTTTTACTGACTCCTGTCATTCTGCATGGCTAAAAGGAGTGCTGCAGAGTTGGAAAAACGTAAGTAGCCCAATTGATTCCCTGTTAACTCTGTGATGAGCTGCTTCATCAGTGTCTGTGCTGCTACATCTACTTCAGCAGCCAAGAATATGGTTTTCCATGAGCATTTTTACATGCATTTGTTTCTCTGCAAGCTGCTACTGTGCACTTGCCTGTTCTCACCCTGCAGATCTCCATGCTTAAACAGTATGTCATTGTACAGCCAACATCTTTGTGTTGGATGTGAAGGTAGAGCGCATGATGAATATTTATCACCAGTCATGTCTGTGTCTCCTGAACCTAAGCGCTCCCTTCCTAGGGTTGGTCAGAAGGTCTCCTAGCACTGTTCTCAAAAGTTAATTAAGTCAATAATAGTTGTTTGGATTTCAGCACCAATTCTGTGAACTTGCTAAGGGCTTTCTGGCATGTTTTGCAATGTCTATGATTAATCTTGTCTTCCTCAAGACACCTTCTTTGACTTTATGATGGTGTAATCAAAAATGCCTTGCCCTAAGCTGATGCAACAGCCTAGGTCTTTGGCCTGAGAAAGCTCAGGTCTCAGCCCACAGCTCCTTTCACTGCACTTCCCGTTCTTCTGGCTAATTACCTTCAACTTTAATTTGTGTTGCCTGTTGTGTTGCTCTGTGTAACTCTTGTTGCCTGGGCACCTACTGTGTGCTGTTAACTCCCTAAGTGTCCTGATCCCATTGTATTGGTTTAATTTCTCCATACTGGTCATTCTCTGCGGATAAGTAGTTACTTCTAGCATACTGATACTTAGTGTCCCCATTTCTGTGTTAATTTTTGGGCTTCTAATTCTCCCGGCAACCTAGAGCTATCTTGGACCTGTATTTCCTTCCTTTACGACCTTCTGTCTCATTTCTCTATCATCTTGGGGGTGTTCCTGCCAGTGCCCCCATCTAGGTCTTTATCAGCTCTTGCCTTGGCTGATGCAGCTCCCCGTCACGCGTCTCCCAGCTGGCTAAGTGCTCACCCAGAAGACCACACTCTGGGACCCGAATCCTCAAGCGCTGACGTGTCTGTAAAAAGATGAACAGAATTAGATCACTAGAGATCTAGATTATTTGATCATCAAAATTAGATCACCGAAGTCTTCTCATGAAAATCCTGTAGGTTATCTGTGATTTGGAGTTGTAAGCATGCCTTTCTCCTTTACTCTCTGTGGTAGACTGTTCTGTAATCTATTCTTAGGATTGTTTTTCCTACATTCTTCTTTTCCTTAATTTCCTGTTATTAGCAGTTATATGTATGACATGATATTCTCCATGAAGGATTAGTTAAACCCTCTCTTTTTGAACAGCAGGGAAAAACCTCTTTATTACACGATGATGAGCCAGAAACTCTGTGTTCCCCTCTCATTATGCTTGACAGAAGTGCTTATGTTCAGGGTATTTTTCTCCAGGCCCAGGAAAATCTGAGATCAATTTGTGGTAGCCAAAAAGCCCTAATTTGTAATGACATCATGTTATAACCCAGACTAGCATGCAGTGCAGAGAGAAGGGCTTTTATGTGTGTTCATGTGTTTGGGGCTGGGGGAATCACTTAGGAGACTTATCCAGCGGATTTGGAAATAAACCCCACAAATCAAGGACTTTGGGATTTTTCTGCTGTGGTTTATGGCACCACTGGACATCTTGGGCATTAAATTTGTTCAGAGCTTTGAAGCAGTCTCTTATGATTTCATTTGCTTCAGAAGTTTACGCAGCAGAAAAAGAAAGAGATGGTTGATTTCTGTGGCCCTCTGAGGTGAGGTGGTCTGGAAAACAGAATAGCAGCTGGTTGGGGATGGAAAACTCCTTTGGTGGCGAATGGGGGCCTGCAAAACTGCAGGGGAATGATGTGGCACAACAGCATGCAGAAAGAAAAGAGGAAGGGAGGGAAGATGAAAGAACTTCCGTAGGTAAGTGCTAAAAGGAAAATGCTGCTGGGGAATGAACAGCAGAGTTAATCACTGTATGCTATTTAATTCATATATCATAAAGGATTGTAGACAGAATCCAAGATTTATACCCTGTTTTGTTTGATAGCAGCAATGATTCTGCCCGAAGAGACCTGAGCTCACATCAGAACTTGAGCTGCCTGCAGCATAGGTACGAGTGGGCATATTGTGTACGTATCTGTAGGTTTTTAGGAGCTCCAGCTTCGTGTGCTTCAGCGTGAAGGAGACCTTCCTGCACCTGTGTTGCCAACAACGTGGCATGAATCTAGTGGTAAGGATTTTACCAGAGTTACCCAAGTCATTCAGGAGATGGTGCTTATAGGGCTGTTTCACAGAAACAAGTTATTGCTGTCATAACCCATGGTCATATGGCTTTCAGAACCATTTGATAACTGTTGAAATAACAGAGGAGCTGAAAACTTGGTCTTTGCTATAATCTTTTTAGGACTGGAGCCCTTTGTTATTTCAGTGAGCGCTATCTGGGTTCAGATGGGCTGTTACTATGGATACACATTAGCCAAGTAGTTTCTAGTTATCAAGTTACCTAATTTAGCACTTAAGTGATTTTTTTCCTGCTTGTGCAATGAATAACATAACTGCTTGGTAAGTCACATATGGTGACATTTTGTATTTACATCCTGTGATAGAGAATTTTAAGTATCTAACCAAGTATGTATCACCTCCTGTTGAGATTGACATCTACCATTAATGCCAAGATTCAGTTTGTACCACTGAATAAGCCAACCAGTAAATTTGGTTTCCAACTTCATATTTTATTCTTCTACTTCTGTTTATTCAGATATCCAGGAGGTGTTCTGTTCCCAAGTCCAAATGGTACAACAATCAGTTCCATTTCTTCTAGGTACTTCAAGTATTTAAACTAATTGCTTTGGTCTTGAGTTTAAACTTAAAAATATGAATGTAGTTACATCAAAAACCTTTTTTTTTCCCTTTCTTTTTTTTTTTTCCCCTAGCCTTCAGTTTTGAGGATCAAATTGAAACTGTATTTTTCCTTTCTATGCCTGCAAGGAGGAAAGGAGGAGTACTTATGAAATAAAAGCACAGAAAACACGCAGGTTACTAATTTTCTTACTCCATGTGTGAACAATGAGATTTGCATTAGTAGTTTCTAAATGAACCTTGCCAATGTTGAAATAAATTAGATATTGAGTTAGAGCAAAATAAACTTGAAGTACTTTAAGCTACTACAGTGTTCAGGCAAGCAAAATGCCAGTGCCAGAAGGATCATCAATAATTAGGATCACAGCTAGGAAACTAGTGAAATGTCTATTGTAACAACAGGGGAACAAGAGGTGCCACATGGTCACAATAGACCGTGGTGCTGAGTCTCCCTGGAAAGTTGCAAGCTTAAATCTTTCCAATCAAGTGGGCCTGGAAGCTCTCTGATCTAACTCATTCAGTATGACTCTTTTCGGTTGCTGACCAACCTGTTACTGAATTGGGGCAAGACAGAGCACGTGTCTTATTTTTAAACCAAAATAAAAAGGATTATGATGATACTTCTCCCCTCAGCCTTTATTTTTCTTTTCTTTTTGAAACCAGCTGTACGTTTGAGGGATCAGCATTTCTCTGAAGACTTGCAAGATGGATTTCCAGCGCTCATTTGCCTTCTCTCTGGCGATGTTGCTATGCTGTTCTCTTCAGACATCTGCCGTTCAACAGCCTGCATCTCACAACTGCACCAGCAATGGCCAAAAAATATCCTTCAGCCACTCGTACAAGATTGATGTGCCTGCGTCCTCCCAGATCAGGGTGGAGGCAGATCCATTACAGCATGATGACGGCAGTGGGGTGCAGCTGGATCTTGGGGAGGCTGAGGAAAATGAAGAGCAGAGCATCATCTTGAGGCACAATATCCGCTTGCACACACCCAAAGGAAACTGTGAAACTTTGGACCACATTAAGGGCCTGCTGGAGAGGATGGAAAAGTTGGAAAAAGAAGTGGCAGAGCTGAGAGAAATCTGCAGCCCTCAGACATGCTGTGGTGGGAGGCAAGGTATGCAGTAGTTACACATCTGTTTTTTTATCCTATAAATAATGTGAGTTCTTCAGAAATTTAGACTCTAGAATCTATGTCCTCAAGTATTGCTGCAGCTGTATGTGGAATGAATGCAGGGGAGATCTCTCCAGGTATAGCCCCTAAGTGGAAGGGAAAAACTTCTGCATTTCACATAGATGGACAGCTCAGTGGAGGAACTTCCCAGGGAGGAGGAAGGTGGAGGATGGGGGAGGCACTTACAGTCTCTTCCCATTTCAATCCTGCCTCCAGAATCTTGTAGCTGTTGAGAATGTCTTTTTACTTCCTAGATAGCTAAGAGAGCAGAACTTCTGAAGGTGATTTGTAGCAGCTACTCTCTTCACCTGTGGTCAAATGTTTATACAATATGATCTCTTAGAAAAGATTTGACAAATTGGTATTGTCTGGAAATGGAGACAGAGGGAGAAATGCAAAGTCGTCAGTTACACGGAAAATACAACCAAGGACAAGAATAATCTGCTCTCTAGCTCTATAACCACTGTGGTGAGAAGTGGTGAGCTTAAATTACAGCCAGGAAGATTTATGCTAGAGGCTCTAAAAAGCTAATTTGTCTGGGATGGGATGCTGCATTCCTGGTCCCTATGGAAAAAATGTTTGGAAAGGCAAGGGTGGAGCTGAGCCTTCTTTGGATTCAGAGGTAGATGGGTAAGTTTTCCTTGACCTTGAGGTCTCCTTCAGACCATATTTGCCAGGTAGCTATGCTCTCCACTTAATGAGCTTGAACAGATATTTTAATATCTATATATCTATCCACTGCTCTGTTCCTAATTCTTTTTTTTTGTTTGTTTTTTTTGTCTGCGCTCTTGCCTGTGTGTCACACGTGCTGCTGTGCACCCTGGCACTGCTCTGGCCAGGTGCCTCGCACTGCAGCAGCCATGGCACGTTCCTCTCTGAGACCTGCAGCTGTAAATGTGCTGAGGGCTGGGAAGGCAGCGACTGCTCTCGCCCCTCCTGTCCCAACCACTGCAGTGGCCACGGGCGCTGCGACGGTGGAAGATGCGTCTGTGATGAACCTTTCTTTGGGGAGGACTGCAGCCAGCAGCTCTGCCCCGAAAACTGCAGCGGCAGCGGGATCTGTGACACGTCCACAGGGCTCTGCCAGTGCTATGAAGAGTTCACTGGAGATGACTGCAGTGAGAAACGATGTCCTGGGGACTGCAGCGGCAATGGGTTCTGTGACACAGGAGAGTGCTACTGCCACGATGGCTTCTTCGGTCTTGACTGTTCCCAGGGTGAGACACCTGTGTGTTATTTCTCTCTCCTGGCTTTTATCTTAAGCTTTCTTCTTTATCTTCCTGAGAAATGTTTGGCTTGTTCTGTAGGGAAGTCAAACCAGAGGTCGCTACATGTGGCCAGTGACTTCAAGGCCCCCACCTGTATTAGCAATTTGTTGTTTGGTGTCTTAATGAAACTCAGCTGATGGGCAGATTGGCGTGGTAGTTGGAGCTTGATCAGTTCATGGTGTGGTTACTTCTAATTAAACTCAGATGGGCTTTGTTGATGAATGTCCTCCGTGGTCATGCAGGAGCTTTCAAGGGACATTCCTTCCTGCTTGGTCCAGGTTGCCAAACCATCACCCGTTCAGTTTGCCCAGAACTGATGAGGCACGTATCTTGTGGCCAAAAAGTTCAAGCAGTGTTGGCATTTGAGATCTATGATGCAGAGTCTATTTTTCCATCAGTACAAAAGCTGTTTTCCTCTCCTGTCATGAAGAAACTGTGTTCCAGAATTTTGGGGAACAATTATTTTCTGAGGTAACTCAAGCAGTGTTATGAAAGGACAATTTTGGCTTTTTTTCCTTTCTTTTCCTTCCTGGATTTATTTAGAAGGGTCACTCTCATCGCTACTGTGTTTCTCTCCTAGTACATGCTCCTCAGAACTTGCAGCTGCTCAACTCCACTGAGGACTCCTTGGCAGTCAGCTGGGATCAAGTGATTTATGTGGATAGTTACCTCATTAGCTATTATCCCATGGGAGATGAGGCCTTGGTGAAACAAGTACAAGTGCCCAAGGAGCAGCTGAGCTATGAGATTGGGGGTCTGCGTCCTGGCACCATCTACAATGTCACACTTCGCCACGTGAAGAAGGGGATTGTGAGTGAGCCTGAGTTCCTAGAAGCAAGCACAGGTAGGAGGAGATAGTCTTTTCTTTCAGAGTCTGGGTATGTCAGTTGTTAAGGTTAGATTCAAGCAAGTGGAACAAACTGTTTTACCTTGTGGGTTTGCAACATCTGTCTAAACTGACTGCGTTTTCTTTCCCTGCTCTCAGTCAGAGTTTCTAATGTTTTTTTCTTTGAAGAATCTGTTTCTGGATAAGTATAGTTGGGGCTGAACATATTGCAAATTTCCCATTGCTTCATTTGCTTTGACCAAATCCTATTCGCATTATTTGACACCCCTAAATTACGAGGAGTCCTAGAGTTGCCCACAGTGAGAAGCAGAAATGAAAGGCAAGATAGAACCAGCACATTTTTGAGAATAGTGCAGTGTTCAAGTGTGTATGAAAGGGCCTTTAAAGGAGGCAGGATGTCATTTGAGGTATTAGTTTGTCAACCAAACCTGCAGCAGCTGCTTTCCTCGCAGTCTCTTGTCAAGACTGAAGGAGTTTGACACTGCTGAGAACGAGATAGGCTGGCTGCACAGTGCGGAGTGTGAAGACTGCAAATTTGAAGCAGCCTGTCTAGAACTGAAATGCTGTTTTGTTAGCAGCTGATAGCATGCTCTCCGCCTGCACTTGGGAAAAGCAGAGAAAAGTTAGGTTATTTTGACATTTTTCTTTTATTTCTGGCACAACAGGTGGGAGTTGCAAGCCAGAAAACTCTGAGTTGGTGTGTTACCATGGATAAAACCAGCATTTTAAAACAATGATTGGAGTTTGCTTGCTTTACCCTTCAGTTTGAGGCAAATGTCTCGGGTCTTAAAGCAGCAAGTGTGGAAGGAGGTGTTGGTGGGGGGAGAGTGTAGTATCTTCTTAAGTTTGTTGCTTGCACTGCTTTCTGTTCTGTCCTCCCCAGTCCTGTCCACACTCAGTGACGTATGGGTCACGGAGGAGATGGAGAACTCACTGGAAGTGGAGTGGGAGAACCCTCCTGCAGAGGTGGATTATTACAAGCTGAAATTCAGGTCCCTGCTGGAGATGGATGAGAAGCAGATCACAGTGCCCAAAAGCAATGATCCCAAAAGCAGACACATTATCACTGGTGAGTACAGGCATGCATCCTAACCTGGACACAGGCAGGGACAAGTGGCAGGAACAATGTTTTTTAGACTATAGACCTGAGAAGACTCTTCCCGTGCGTGTGAATGGCCAGTTCTCCTTCACCTTGTGTTCATTCTAGGCCAGGGTGAGTTCCAGTGGGATTTCTTCTACCTCATAATGGTATGTCTTTAAACCATGAACTTTATATATATACATAACATTAGGATGAATAATCCATTATACAAATGAAGATGTGACTGACTTTTTTTCCTTATGTGATATATTGCTATGCTTTCTATTTATTGATCCTTTCACAGTCCTTTATAGAGCAGCTCCTAGCAGGTGTTGCACACCTAAAGCATTACCTGAGTTATTCTGTTGTCCAGTCTACTGTTACTTCAGACATAAGAACTGTGCAGGGAGTTTCTCTTCAAAACATTCACTTTCAATGCAATACAGGGTCTCTTCAAAGTATTTGATTGCTAGTGAAGGTCCTTCACTTTCAGTTGCATTCATGGAAAAGTCAAGAGACTTTTGATCAAAACACTTTGGGGTTTTTTGGGGTATTCATTAATACTGGGGTCTTGAACATGAAGTAGATGATGTGTAGGCTCAAGGCACATTCATTCAACTCTAATTCCACCTGTTAGGAATGAAGCATTTTCTTCTATTTCAGTGCTTTTAACATTGATGATATAGATATCCCCATGTACTATATTCGGTGCATGCCCTAATGGCAAACTTGAATCAAAGTTCAGATTAAAATCCCATATCTCAAGTTTTTTGTTTTTTTTTTCCTACTACTAGAAAGCTAGAACTGTGTAGAATAAAATGCTATAATATTTCCCTTTTTAAGAAAAAGTACTGTCTTTTCTGGTTGCTGGTAGAGTTTCCTTTTGTTTTTTTGTAGGCCTGAAACCTGGCATTGAGTACAAGATCACTATTATACCTGTAAAAGATGATACAGAAGGGAAACCATCCTCAGTGAGTGGCAGGACTGGTATGTGTCTAGTTTCTGTTATGGCCCTGTCATGGGACTACTCGTCTGGGTACAGGCCCAGAGAGCTCTGTCAAGATTGCTATTGGAAGGTACACAGTTGGCTTTCTAATGTGTGCTGCAACCAGCCCTGCAGCGTGTTCAAGTATAGTAGTATAGTATAAATGGCATCAAGCCTTTTACCTTGTTTTTAACCCTACAGTAACTTTGCCTTTATAACCTAGCAGCTCTAGCCAGACATGGGAATGAAGACAGTTAAACTGTTCACCATGGGCAGTAACTCACCAT
>JAUBOD010000992.1:1110171-1123430 GCA_032353885.1 Nothura maculosa
AGATCTACAACAGTCCTGCTCATTCTACTGCTTATTAGCTTTGAAAGCTGCTGAATATCTATTAACAGGATCCAGCACTGAAAGCCCATCCCTACCCCTGCTCTGGGGCTGTTTTGCTGCCTTTCACTCACACAACAAGACTTCAAGACTTGTGTGGATTTTTTTTTTTTTTTTTTTCCTCTTCAATAGATATTGATCCTCCCAAGAACCTCCATGTATCGGATGTGACACATTCTGCTGGTGTAGTTACTTGGTCTCCTCCAGAAGCAGAGATTGATGGTTACTCTTTGACCTACCAGAGCCCAGGTGGCAGCAAGAAGGTACAAGGGGTTCCTTAGCCCTGCAAATTCCAATGAAATCATTCCTGTAGCCATGGGTGCTCTGATGGTTGGATCCTGTGGGTTCATGGACCACAGGATAGCAATTATGAGGAAGAATCTAATGACATCCATGGCTAGAGGAGGCAAAGACTAAGAAAGGAAGGGTGCTACTGTCATGAGAGGCTTTGAGGCAGAGGAATGCCTATTCCAGCAGATCTTCAGGGTATCAAGAACAGATTTGCTTCTTGCTTTGCTTTTCTGATGTGTTACTATATGGAAAAGTAGCACTCACTAGGGAAACAGAATACAGTATTCTAACTGTTTCCTGAGATCCTGCTCCAAATCTTCCTTCTGAGGAGGTAGACTCCTCGAGGATAAATAGGCAATGCCTGCTTGTCTGAACTCTGCAAGACAATTCCACAGATGCTTATAGTGTGTTGGGGCACTGCAGTCCAGAAAAGCTAAATGCTCCTCAGAAGTGGGATGATCTTTGCTCTGTTTTGTTTGGCAGGATGTGCAGCTAGGACCCAGCGACCACAGGTTTGTGCTGGAAGGACTGGAGCAAGGAGCGAGGTATAGAGTGTCTGTGCTGGCCTATAAGGGAGATCGCCAGAGCAGAGAGGCAGGCAGGACCTTCTCAACAGGTAGGTCGGGGCCTTCCCTGTGCTTTGCAGCCATTGCCCTTTTCAGAGAGAGGACACTGATGGAGTCCCTATTTTACAGGCCACTGGGGAAACTAAGTGATCAAAAGCCAGTTACCTAGTGAGTTAGTAACACACCTTTTGTCTGGGTATCCATTCTTGGCCATGACATCTGGAGGCTTGGAAGCACCAAGTCAGAGCGTGAGTGCAGACTGTCCATACTGGTCAGTCCTGTTGACAAACCTTGTAAGCAAATGCAGGACACTGCCCTCGGTGAGCTGCCGATGGGCAGGAGAGAAGATGATACTTTATGGATCTTTTTGCAACATCCTGATAACTGTAGGGCACAACTGTGTAAACAAGGGTGTGGGTGTTTGTGAGATGCACAGATTATTTTCAGAGATCGGTGTACATCAGAACGGAAACAAATCAAACAACATCTTATGCTGGCTTGATATGAGCACCTCTTAGTGGGCCGTTTCACTGGTCACAGACAAGTTGTGGGATGTGGACAGAGTAAACTGTTTATTGACATTTCCACCTTCACAAACAAAGGCTTCTCTTCCTGCTTTTGCTGTGCTGCAGGATTATACCTCATGCAGTCTCTGGTGACCCCATCTGTGAGCCAGACCTGAAGCAGCAAGGAAGGTCACAGCTGCCATCTCGTGATGTGCTTGCACAGCGCTGAGCACGCAGTTGGGCTGCTGCTCTTCCTTTACTCCTTTTCTGTACCGCTGTTCTTAGACTCATAAAAGTGTGAAATGCCTCCTTCTGCTTTATGGTCTGCTTTGCTGACTACAAGTTTTGCCCTCTCTGTTGCTGCAGTTGGCTTCCTCTACCCGTACCCAGCAGACTGCAGCCAGACCCAGCAGAACGGGAATTCCTCCAGCGGCCTCTACACCATTTACCTCAATGGAGATAGCACCAGACCAATGCAGGTGTACTGTGACATGACCACTGATGGAGGTGGATGGATGGTGAGTGATTCAAAGCTTCGTTTGCTCCACTGTGTTTCAGCTCTTTCCATGATGGAGTAACACTTCAGGTAGAAAGGAGGTGGTGATTGACAAACAATCACCTGGAGATGCCTGTTCCTGAGCACCTTGCCTTCTGACCTGGATTTGAATTGGGATGAGGGGATGAGTAGAACTGCAGGCTGGTGGTCAAAGATGGAAATGGCCCATTTCTCACACCCATCCCACTTGCCTCTCCACAGTCCTCAGCTGGTGATCAATCCTTGCTTTGCAGGTGTTCCAGAGGCGGAGCTCTGGCAGGCTGGATTTCTACAAACGCTGGAGGGATTACGTGGAAGGCTTTGGAGATCCAGCTGGTGAATTTTGGCTGGGTAAGGCATCAAGCGGTGAGCAGTGAAGGGTGAAAAGTTGAAGACTAGCTTTTCCTTATAAGAATTATTTCTTTTCTTGTAGGTCTGGACAAGCTGCACAATCTCACAAGCAGCCCCATCCATTATGAGCTCCGGGTGGATTTGCGCACATCCAATGAATCTGCCTATGCTGTCTATGACTTCTTCCAGGTTGCCTCAAGCAGAGATAGATACAAGCTGTCGGTGGGGAACTACAGAGGCAATGCCGGTGAGAAACGCCTGGTGCTTTCAGTGTTCATGTGTTGCCCAGGGATGCACATGCTGGGACCTGCATGTTTGTTTTGCCAGAAGCATGCAGGCCCATTAGGTCAGGTTAGATGGATGTAGTTCTGTGAAGTAACACATGCCCACAAGCTCCAGTCTCCTGCTGGGTGGAGGAAAAAGTTGTCCTTTCAGAGCAAAGAGAGGCAGTGACTGCTGGGCTTCCTCAGCTGAGAAGAGAAGAACCTAGTGAGTTTGCCCAGCAAAAGTAGCCATTCTGGTACTGGCTTCTGCCAGTAAAATCCTTAATAGTTTCTCTGCATCCATGGTCTTCTACTTAACCATTTCATCTCTTACTGCCATACATCTAGTTCTTCAGCCTCAGGGGATCCAGTGCTTGGACTTGCATTCTTACAGCAGCCTTCAGAAATTGCTCTCCATACCCTTCCTGTGCTGCTGCTTTTCTTTTGATAGGCCTGCTGTGTTTAGCTTGAAGGGAGTATAAACCCTCAGGCTAAGGGACTGTGGTCTCTGACTTGGGCTCATGCCTTTAATCTCATCACTTAGGGGATGCACTGACCTATCACCATGGCTGGAAATTCACAACATGGGACAGAGACAACGACGTGGCCCTCAGCAACTGTGCTCTGACACACCATGGTGCCTGGTGGTACAAGAACTGCCACTTGGCCAATCTCAACGGGAAATACGGGGAGAACAAGCACAGTGAAGTGAGTGACAGCTGTAACTTGTAGTTGGTAACTGTTCTCCTTGTAACTGTTAGCCTTGGGACTATACACAGGAGTGAGGTTGCAGCAGGAGGGGTTGCCCAGGCTATCTCAGTTCATTTAATTGGAAAATGATCCTAGGGAAATCCCTTGGCATTACTCTGTGATCCTTGTGAGATACCTGAGACAGAGATGAGCCCTGATTTCCCTGAGGAACAGAAAAGAGCACTTGTTATGAGGCATGCCAGTACACGGGCTCACTGCCTCATGTAGCATTCACCTTGGTGTCAGTGTGTGCCTTGCTTGCCCCTCATCATACAGGTTTGTTTGGTGCTTGAAAGAGCTCTGTTTCTGTTGAGTCTCTAACTGTGTGGAGACTTAACTTGTATTAGAACTGTCTGGAAGACTAACTACAGTTACAGTGAACCTGGTAAGCAAGAGCATCTCCATTTACTAGGAAGGTTAAAAAACATTATAGAGGGAGAGGTAGACTTCTGTCCCCTGATCTGTGTTCCTTGTTCTGTTCACAGGGAGTTAACTGGGAGCCGTGGAAGGGCCATGAGTTCTCCATCCCTTTTACGGAGATGAAGATCCGTCCTCAGTCATTGAGCAATGAACCAATCCTGGGGAGAAGGAAGAGGTCCCTAGCAGGAAAGGGGAAGATCCAGGCTTAGGCTGACCTTCACACGGGACAATGATCAAAGAGGATGATGGGCTATTTCTTAACAAAGTCAAGGGTTGGAGGGGTTTCTCCAGTGTGTTTGAGGCAATCACTGACCAACTTCCACCCTGTGATCTCTAGTTTTGAAGCCTAACCTGCTTCCAGTCTGGTGCTCCAGAAACGGGGAGGGGGCTGATTGGGAACTTTCTGCTTGTACTTCTGTCAGGGAATGAATGTGTGAGGGTGAGGGGGTGCAAGTTATGCAAAGCACCTCACTCTTAATAAAACATATTACTATCTATTTCTTAATAGAGACACTTTTCTGAGTGTTATGAGAAACCCCAGAGGAAGATGCACCCAAGGACATATTTTCATTGCTGCTGCTGGTATATTATCAGAGAATAGGGACAAGAAGAGCAAACACCAGAAGAAGACGAAGATAAGGACCTCTGTATCTGCATGTGAGGGTGGGCTATATTGTAATTAGTTCCAGGAAATTGAATGAAAAGGTATGATTATTATCTACATATGCATTAAATTCTAGGAACTAGAGAAATAAAAGTTTTAGCGAGCACCCCTGAGGGTATGCACGATAGGTGGAGCTATTGCCCGTGCATCCAGCGCTGCAATAAAGTGAATGTCTGCTGCTTAATACTACATTGGTGTTAAGAGGTTTATTCCCGGTTTTCGGTAACATGAGAGTCTATGGTAAGGACCCTTTACTGCGTAAAGTTTATACAAAATTACTGGGAAGATGCTGCTGTTGAGTCACGAGGTTCAGATAGGGACCCCTTGCTTTCTAGACTCCTCCTAAGAAGGGCCTGGGTGCAGCTGAATCTAACCTTAGTTCTAGACTTGGTCAAGGGTTTATGTCTAAGGGGTTATAGGCACAGTCAGTCCTGGTTAAAATCAAATAAAATTTGCCCAGTGGAGCACTCTTGTTTCAGTTATTTTGGCTGTGCCCTGGATAAGGAATCTCTCAGGGGTATCTTGAGCAATAACCTGGAAAGGCAGCTCTGCTCAAGGCAAGGCAGCTCTGCCTTGCAAGGAGAGCGCAAAGGGCTTTGAGGCTGTTCCCTTGCTGGTACCAACTCAGTTTACTGGTTTAATAATAAAAATACCCTTTAAAAGCAGACTATTGTATATCGCTGAATTCTCCCTTTCAGCTCCATCCCAGATGGCGGGATCCCATCCCCACAAGATGGCGCCGTTCCCTGGCGGTGGAGGGTAGCACGTTGCCATGACACCGCCTCCATGGCAGCCTCCTATTGCCTGAGGTGGGAAGGGGGGCTGAATGTGATGATGTCTCGACTCCCATTGGAGTCCGTTGTGTGTAAATGTGTGTGAATGTGTGTACACGATGTCTTGATCCACCCAGTGGGGTCCATTGTGTGTAAAACCACAACAGACCTGAAACGGGGACAGGAAGGAGGAGCGGGGCAGAGGGGCTTCTTTAATTCTTTTTTAATTCTTTAATTAACACAGGTTAATTCCTTAATAAAGGGATTAAATTAAGAATAAATAGAGATAAATTAAGAATTAATAAATTCTTTAATAAATTAAAGAATTAATAAAGAGTGCGTAGGAGCGCTGGGAAAGACGATGGCATCACTGGCTGGGGGCTGATGGAGGCAGAGTTGGAATCAGGGGCAGGATGCAGGACTTGAGTCACTGTTCACGAGGGTCCCAAATCCACGGGCCCGCCGCCTCGGCGGTCCCTGCGCCTCGGCAGCCATTCCGCAGGTGGCTGCTTTGGTGTCAGCGCGCGAGGCTCTGCAGGCGGTGGCGCAGCTGGCTGAGCTCGCGCAGCGCCTGCGCCTGCGGCTCCCGCGCCACGCGCTGCAAGAGGTTGAGCGGGCGGGCTGCCTGCAAGGCGGCGGGCAGCGCCAGCTCCCCCGGCACCCGCGCGTTGCCCACGAGGAAGTGGTGGAGCTGCCTGTGCTCGAGGCAGCGGTGCAGGTAGTGCAGGATATCCCTCAGGCGCTCGGGGAGGTGCTGCGGGCACCACTCCGACGGGGGCAGCAGCGTCAGGAGGTGCATGGTGGCTGTTTTCAGGTGGGCAGGGGAAAGCACCGAGTCCCCCAGGAGGTAGGTGAGGAGCTGCAGACACGTCAGGTGGCAGCTGCCCTGCGGGGCCTGCCTGGCCGTCCATCTGAAGAAGAGCAGCTCGTGCAGGGCGCAGCTCTCCAGCCACGTTGTGCTGCTCAGGTCGGCCTCTGCCCCCTGGCCACCCACAAAGAGCCCCAGCTCGTCTTGCTGCACCCCTGGCACCATCTCCACCTGCACGGTCCTCCCAGAGTTGTAGATGAGCTGGAGCAGACAGGAACGGGAGGAAGGCAGCACCACCAGCTGGCAGTTTTGCTGCTCAGCAATCACGTCCCAGGCGTTCTGCACAAAGAGCTGCAACCAGCGGGCCGTTTTCTCCACATCCAGGTAGGAGTCGGTGCACAGGATGTGCAGGAGGCCGGGGCGCTGGTGCCGGCGCAGCTGCTCGGAGGAGCGGTGCCGGAAGCACAGCATGTCCCCCAGCAGCTGCTCCCGCCGGCACATGCACTGCAGCTTCACACGCACGCGGCCGGGCCTCGCGGGCAGCTCCCCGCCGGGGCCGGGCCGCAGGCGGAAGCAGTGCCCGGGGGGCGGCTTCAGGCGCACGAGCACCCTGTATGTGGTGGCCTCGCCGCCATGGCCCCAGCCCTCGAAGGCGCTGCCCACGCCGACGCAGGGCTGCAGCCACGGCAGGAAGGTGGCCAGGGAGAGCATGTGGCAGGCGTGGAGGAGGTTGTCCACCAGTTCCTGCACCGCCTGGCACGTGAGGGCCACGTCCCGCACTGGCCCCCGCAGGTGCTGCTCGCAGAAGTGCTCTAGAGCCTTCCTGCGCGGCCAGTCCGGCTGCTGCTCAGGAGAGAGCGAGGGCGCAGTGCCCGCTGCCTCCTGCTCCTCGTTGCCACTGCCCTTGTCCGAGCCGTTCTCCTGCCTTGGGGACATCCAGAAGAGCCCCAAGAGCAGCACCAGGCCTCCAGCAAAGGCCCCAAGCTGCCACAAGTCCCAGATGGCAAAGGCCACATCCCTCTTGAACAGTATGCTCGGTGCCTCCTGCATCATTGTCGCCAGCTCCTGCAGAGTCAGGAGACGACTCATCTGCTCCTCGTGCTGCTGCATCTGCTGCTCCGTGCCCACATCCACCTGGTCACTGATACTCAGCAGCTGCAGGACCGTGCCCACATCCATGTCCTCACTGGTACTTGGCACCTGCAGGACCATGCCCATGTCCACATAGTCACTGATACCTGGTAGCTGCAGGACCATGCCCACGTCCACATGGTCACTGATATTCAGAGGCTGCAGAACAGTGCGCACGTCCACGTGGTCGCTGATATTCAGCAGCTGCAGGACAGTGCCCAGCATGGCCAGGACAAGCGCAAGAGCTGCAGCCATGGCCTAGAGGAGATGGGGGAGAAGTGGATGAGCCAGCTGGTTGGCAGGGAGCTTAAGGATGGGTGTCAGGAGCTGCAGGAAGAAACAGGCAGGACAGAAGGAGGGACCAGGGAGCTGGGAAGCAGCCAGGATGGGGTTGGTGAGTGCTGCCTGAGCAGCACGTGGGAAGTGCTTGAGCCGTAGTGCCCACAGGCTCCAAGGGGATGCCAGTGCTGTGGGGCCCATCCTGACAAGCCTGCCTTGAGACCAGCACCCCAGCCAGGCTTTGCTGTAGGGACAGAGCTGCAGAAAGGACAAGTGTCCGCAGCAGGACAGTGCTCCTGTAGGGGAACGGTGCTGAGTGAGTGCCCAGTGCCCCGCACATCCCCAACACCGTGTCCACAGGCAGCTCTGCCCCCAGCCCTGTGCGCGCCGACACCCTTGAGCCCAAGTGTTGCTCTATGCGGCTCGGCTGCAGCAGTGGAAAAGGAGACGGAGTCAGTGCCCATCCCTCCTCTTGCACTGCCTTGCCCCACTGCTGCACTCACCCTGCAGAAGCTGCTGCAGCTGGGGCTGGCCCAGGCCGTGCTGCTGGGGAGCCAGAGCTGCAGGGCCAAAGCCCAAGGGTGCCCCACTACCATCCTTTGTGACCTGTCCTCTGTGCGGTCGCGGGGACACAGCCCCCTGTGTGGGCCAGCGCTGGCACTGGCAGTGCTCAGCCTGGTACAGGGCTGTAGCTTCTGCACGTGCCAAGTGTGTGTGTGTCTTGGTGCACTATGAGCCTGTCTGTCAGGAACCGTATGTCCTCCTAGCATATACCTTTGGAGAGTGATGAGCAAGCAAGGCGAATGTGTTCAGTCTGGAGGTGTCACAAATGCACCTTGCCCACATGGACACGAGGACTCCTGCATGTGGGACAGTTGGGGGATTAGCTCCAGAAGGGCAGAGTGTTGGAAGGGGATGGTCCTGGGAGATGAAGAAACCTGCCTGTGGTGGAAACGGGTAGCTCGTCTTTGAGGGACCTCACAAAGGAATCCATTTGTCTGGGGGATGTGACCACGTCTCCAACTCCAAAATAAAGTGCCAAGGAGCTGGTTGGGTAATTGTAAAACCACGTGGCCTTCCTGTTCATGATTGGGGACAGACAGCGAATGCCCATGCTCTTAGGGAAGCACTCAGGGAATTGCCCTCTGCAGTTTGAAGAAAGCATCTCTGGGGTAGGTTCTTGTGCTGCTATGACCATGTTCAGGTCATAGGACCAGCACTAGGTCTTAAACTGGAGCCTGGGCATCTTCCTGCTCCTTGTCACTGAGGGAGGTGCTGTGCTCATGGCCAGAATCCATGGCATGGACCTGCTCGCTTGCCAGCCGGCAGAACCCCAAGAACAGCCCGAGGGCTCCAGCAAAGGCCCCAGGCTGCCCTCTGTCCCCCTCAGGGAAGACCACTGCTGGAGAGGCAAGTGGCCAGGAGCATAGCATCACCAGATGGGCCTGCTTCTCTTGCTGCTTAGACCTCCTGCTTTATGCTGCCAAGGGGCTTGCAGGGACAGCTTTTCTCCTGATGCAGCCCGGGCCTCATGGCCTCCAACAATCCTTCTACTTCCTTAGCCGAGCCCTTGGCCACGAGGCTCTGCATGTGCCTCTGTGTGTCTCTTTCCTCTCCACCTCCTGCCCCTTATATTTTTTTTTCCACATTTTCTACAGATGATCCAAGAGTTATCTTCCAAATGCTTACAAGGACCATCTTCACTTACTGTGTTTGAGATTCCCCCTTTCTGAAAGCTCTTCTCAGGCCTGCTCTGCCCTGGCTTGTGGGGAATTGATGTGCCTGACCAGGAGACACGTAAGCCATGGAGTCACTATCATTTGCTTATCAACGGCAGCACCTCTTGGTCAGCACTAGCAAGATGATGAATGAACAGGCATTTACGTAGCCCTGAGGAACGAGAGCTCTAGACCTTGTCTCACTCCTCTTTTTCCTTACTGAGTGCACTTTTACCTCAGTGTGACAGTCCTGGACAGGGCTTGTCCCCTGAGTCCCAGGGAAAAGGAAGAGCCTTGCAGGGAGCTGTGCTTGGACTGCGGGAGTGGGGTGAGCTGCCCTGGGCTCACACAAGTGGCTGCCAGGGCTCTCTGGTGAGGACGCCCTGAGAGGACCCTCCAAGTGAGCCCAGGCGCTGGGGTGTGCGTGGCCGCGGGCTCCGGGCTAGCAGGAGCAGGACGAGGATTCGGATTCGGATTCAGACCAGGGCCAGGGCCAGGGCCAGGGCCGCGCCCGCCGCCTCACAACGGCCAACGGTCCGCGAGGGGGCGGGGCCCGGGGCAGCCCCTCCCCCCGGCAGCCGTTGCGGGGCGGGGCGGAGCGCGGCGCTGCCCGAGTGACCGTTGGGGGAAGTGACGTCGGGGCGGGGGGCGGTGCTCGCTGGATTCAAGCGGGCGGCGCGGACGTGGACGCGGCCGTTGGCGCCGGCGCTCGGAGGCCGCCATGGAGATGATGACATTCCCCCGCTACAGCCCCGCCGAGATCATCACCTACCTGCGCTCCCATGTGCTGAGCGGCTCTGAGGCGCGTAACCTCACCAAGGCCGACCTCGTCCCCAACCCCAAGGTGCGTGTGGGCGGCTTTCGGAGCTGAGCTTTTTTTTTTCCCCCCCTTTTAAATAGTTATTAAAAATTATTGAACTTATTCTGCACTAGAATTGCTGTGGCTGTGCTTCTGCTAGTTTTCTGGTAGTTTTTGGTGTTGCTTGCTGTGTAAGCTACTGTGTGTGGAGGAAAAGAATGAAATGTAAGACAGGGTGTGATGATTAGGTCCACGTCTGCCTCGGGTGATTGCTGCATTTCATAAGACATAGGAATAATATATCAGGAGATTACTCAGTGTTGGGAAGGAGGTGTTTTCTTGACTCCATGGGTTAAAGGCTGGACTGCTTTTGTGGAGTTGTTTGGGAGCCCTGAGGAATGCAGGCGGGCTGTTGATGTGTGTTATTCCCCTTGCAGCCTGAAGTCTTGCACATGCTTTTCATGAGGATCCTGCAGAAGATATATGGGGTCCGCCTGGAGCATTTCTACATGGTAGGTGTGTAATGGCAGCTCTAATGAAATATGTGAGGCAAATAATAGATTAAGTCTTTCTCTTTTTCCTGCCTTATCTTGGTCTCTTCTTTTGACCCTGGAGAAAGCTCCCCAGGTAGATCCCCACTAGCTTGTGTTTCCCAGGGATGTGGAGACCATTACCTGTGTATTTAATCTGTCTGAAGCATCTTATTTTGTGGTAACAGACTCATGTATTTTCCTGTATTTATGCTATGCCAATATATTCACTCTGCTTTCCTTACTGTTTAGATGCCAGCCAACACTGATATAATGTACCCACAGATATTTGAAGGCTTTCTACCTCTTTGTAACTTGTATATTCACATGTAAGTACAAGAGTTTCTCTCTTATGTTGTATTTCTCCTAAAGTTCCAGTTTGGGGGTGGTGAGGCTTTTATTACATTTGAGTAGTTCCACTGCTGTCTAGTTTTGAGCAAAGTAAAATTTGCAGATGAGCAAGAAGCAAGGCTGTAACTGAGTAAAATTCTTGACAGCTGTCATTGATCTAAATAATTGCCTTGACTGTGATAATTGGAAGACTGGATTAGTGACTTAAGGTAGAGTGTGTTTGTTTGTCCCTGTGAAATACTGTAAGACTACAGTGTTTTTAACATGAATTTGTATGTGCAGTCTGATTGTTATGTGCATTTCCAGTGAACATCTATAGTGCAAGGACAGTGTAATGGTCACTGCACATAAGTCTTTACTCTGTTTCCTTACAGGGAGCGCTTTCTGCCAGTGTGCTGTATTCATGACTTTCAAATTGCTGATCTTATAAACCCAAGTAAGCAAGTGCATGTGCTCTTCCGTGTCCCGTGGGGTATGTGTGGTGAGGGTTGGGAGGGGGCGACGGGCTGTCACAGCCTGCTTTCTTTCCCCCTTGGCTTCGTCGGATGAATGTCTAGTGTTCAGAACGATCCGTGGCTATCAGCTACTACGTTAATCTTCGTTGTGGTCTTTAGACAAACTGGTTGAAATGAGCAATTCCTCAACTTGTTCCTTATGTAAATAATTTCACTGAATTAGCTATGTAGTGTGTTTTGAGTGTTACAAGTCTATGCCACTGCTAGTTTGGAGATCAAACTGTGACACTCTTAAAATGGTGTACAAATAAATGGCACTGAAAGTTATCCTTGGTCTCTGAGGTATTTTTGAGTTTTTCTTTTTTTTTCTTGTAGAAATAACTCTATAAGAAATAGTTAAATTCTCAAATTTGTTCTTGTACCTTTCTAATACTTAGTTGTAGTGATTTTGCTGTGATAAGAAACTTAGGAGAGACTATTTTGAAGAACTCTCACTTTGTCTGTCATAGATAAGACATTTGAGACCTCTAGTAATCTTTCTCAGAGTTTGATTGGAAAATCACCATAGTTTGTGCAACTAGTTTCAATTAGCCTGATTGAAGACAGAAAACTACCATGACTGAGTCTTATTGGAGATGGGTTTTCCTCCCTCTTTTGATTTAAATTAACACTTCTATTTTTTTTTAAGTGTTTCCCCTACATGCCCATTTCTATTTGTTGAGATGTGCAGAATCACTAAAGCACTGTAAGTTCATACCTTAATGCTTGTTTTTATGTAATAGGCAAAACAAAATGCTTGTTTTTAGTAATAGGCAAAACTTTCACAAATTGGGTGTCAGAGGAAGATGAACCCTGTTTTTTCTAGTTTTTCCTCTCTTTGAATTAATTGCCCAAGTTGTTCTACGCAGTTGTGATGCATGCGGCGAATAAAATAGTGATGACTTGTAATTCCAATTTCAGAAGCAAAGAGGACACTTCGCTTCCTCAGTGGCATTCTCAACTTCATACACTTCAGAGAATCGCGACGTGGAATCTACCTGGAATTACAATCGAACTATGTAAGATGAGATGCCATATTACACCTGATAATTGTTTAAATATAATTAATATTAACTTTAGTCTATGAATACAGAGATGTCTTTCTGCTGTAAGTTTTAAAAACATGTTGGTGTCTCCATGGTAGCCATGTAATATGTAAAGGTGCCAGTTCAATATAGCTAAATCTTTACAAGTTATGATAAAACACAGCTCCTGTAAAAGCTTTGAGGAAGACCTTCTGAAATAGCCTTAAGGAAAGAAGCATATTAATTTAGAAATTTCTTTTAATTTCAGGCTATTTCATCTCTGCCAGAAAAATGTGTGTCCCTCTAAAAAAGTATTTGGGCTTGGTGATTGGTAATGGTAAAGATTTCTATATGGTACAATAGCCAAACTACTACTTAAATACTTTAATCTGATTTTGTTTTCCCCAGTTATTTATTTGATAATTGAACCTTGGAAGTAGAGATTTGAATACATTGAATCATTTTTGAGAAATAGCAAATGTCAGTCATTGGACCGAATCTAAAACTGCCAACAGTTACCTTTTGAATATCTCAATGGTATAGAGATGGCATATTTCAAGTGAATTACATGGTTTGCAGAGCTCTGAGAACTTAAAGTATAAACCATATTCTCCCAAGATAAAAACATTTCTGTGCAATTAACTTGCAGAAATTAGCTATGGAGAAACAACAACAACTAGAGACAGCAAATCAAGAGGCAGCAGCAAAGCTGGAGAAGCTGAAGTGAGTATGAGCACTAATTGCCTTGGCTAGCTGTCCTGCACATGTGTTGAAAGTGAATAGTTGAGCAGTGTGGTTTATCAGAACAGACTGATAACCACAGGCTCCTCTGAACTTGACCTTGGTATTGGACAGCCCTCAGTGCTCAGGCCTTTGGGGGGGGGGGGGGGGGGGGGGGGGGGGGGGGGGGGGGGGGGGGGGG
Organism: Nothura maculosa; assembly: GCA_032353885.1. Lineage (NCBI taxonomy): Eukaryota > Metazoa > Chordata > Aves > Tinamiformes > Tinamidae > Nothura > Nothura maculosa. Next base: position 1,123,405 of record JAUBOD010000992.1, read on the forward strand.
GGGGGGGGGGGGGGGGGGGGGGGGGG
>JAUBOD010000992.1:1133274-1143519 GCA_032353885.1 Nothura maculosa
CTTAGGCTCCAGATGGTCATTGAGATGATGTCTAACAAATTTAATAGTTTCTCACTGTGCTCTGTCTGTACTTTCCCTATTCCTCATGCTACTTCTTTCTTTATAAGCACGATTCCCTGCCACCCTAGACTGGCACAGAACAGTGCCCAGGCCCTGCCTGGTGGAGTGTGAGCTGAGTTCTCACTAGAGCTTTCCTCTTGGAAACCTGCATAGGTCAGGGAGTAGCTTAGAGCTGCTGAGGCAGCCAGTGTGAATGCAGCTTATCACTTGGACACGAGGTCACTTTCCAGGAGCAGGACTTCTAAGATGGATTGTCTGGTTGAGCTGTCACACAGGTGCGGGAGGGCTGCGTATCAGCACTGGGATGAAAATGCCTCTTGCGGGCTCAGGCATTTGAGCACCCACAGTATGTGTAGCACGAGCAGCAGGAAGTTCAAGGGTGTTGTCCATTTCTTGTTTACTGACTTTACACATCACCTATGCTATTAAAAAGGAAGATAAGTATCCTGCCCCCTAGGATATGCCCTCTCAAGATATGTGTTGGAGGGAGTGTGTGGCTTTGCTCTAACTTTCTTAAAAGTTGAAAACACCTTTATCTTTTTTAAAAAGGAAATATATTAATGGGTTAATTATTAATGGGGAAATGGATGGACACCTTTTCTGTATGTCTCACTGGAGCTGTGTGCAAAAACAAGCTGCCTTAAAGAGGCTGTTCGTGATGCCTTCTGCCTCTTGAGCCTTGCTGCTCCTCTCCTTGTAAAGGAAGGAAGCCTCTCTTTCCTGCCATGTCTATGAATAGGGCCGAGTTGGGGCAGAGAGTTCTGTGTTTTTTCAATGGCTGCTTTGTGCTTTGGTGGTAGGATGCGATAGAAGATGGATATAGTTGTGTTTGGCCACTTGATGGAGCTCTTGTTACAGGTAGTGGTGGTTTTTTTTTCTGGAGACGCTTGGCCAAAGAAGCCACAGGAAACTTGCTGAATCTGCAGCCTCAGGATAACAATTTCACAGCTTCACACTCATATATTCTAGAATGAGTCAAGACCGGATAAATTTATAAGCTAGTTTTATTTAATTATTTTTATATAAGTTGGGAAGACTTACAAAGACTTAGTCATTTTTATGTGAAGATTACCTGAGTAGCTGCATCTTTCGATGACATGTCAAAAGCCACAGAATCCTTTTTGGTATTGTCTTCTGGAGGATATGGAACAGGGTCTGCACATTCAGAGGAATGTATTTTCCCTTTTGGGAAAATCTCCCTTCACCTTTCCATCAGACTTGTTGAGGAGACTCTTCCATGTCTCTCAAGCTTTTGTGTGTTTCAAACTTACAGACTTAGCACTGTAACAATGGCCAGAGGGGAGATGAGAAGACTCCTATAGATTAAGCAGTCGATGGAGGGGTGAGAAGATGCTGAGGTAGTTGGGTGGCACTGCCAGCCACTGTTACTGTTCAAGGTGGTTCTACACTGTAGCTGGTTCGAAGACTTTTAGGCTGCTTTAGTGTACCTTGGCCTTGGAACCAAGGCAACTAAATCATTGTCCTGTTAATGTTGATGGCTAAAATTTTTGTTTGACTGGATTTTTAGTCCTTGGTTTCACAGCTGTATAATATCCAGGATACTTCTGTCTGCAAAATGTAGTGCTAACATTTCTATGAACCTGTTTGCAGAATACTAATTATGATAGGCTGATTATGGTGTGAATGTTCTCCATGCTAAAAGACTCAAGAAAATCAGCAGTGTTGGTGCTGCTGTGATGTACTCCTGCTCTCCTCAGCACAAAAGGTTTGGGCTCCCTCCTTTTCGTCTGCAGTCTGCTCAGTAACAGCAGGATGCCTTTAAAAGGGCAGAATCTGGTAACTCATAAAAACTGCACCTATGTTTTGCAGGTAATGTAGTGTGTGAGTCTTCATTTGGTGTCACTGCCTGATTTGATAGGCATGGTTTAGGATTTGTTCCTTTGTCAATGTCTCTAATCTTGTATCATTTATTTCAGCAGTGCTGATGGACCGGAACCTGATTTGGCTCTTGCCTTTTTATCTATTGTGCAGCAAAGGATCTCTGACAGCCTTTGCCCTGAAGTGTTAATAGTCTAAAAATGAGATGAAGTGACAGGTAAACTGAAATGACCCTTGTGGGGGCATTGCCAATGTTATTGTGTATATATGCAGTTCTTTGCCAGAATGTAGTAGTAATGTTAATTTCTCATCAGACATCCTTAAGTTGTGCATGTAAAGGCACTGATGAGACTTGAAGTAAAACAGGAAAATCCTTGGGTTCTTATTTTTCCTGCTTTATTGTGGTTGCTCTAGTTAGTCTGCTGCAAACACAAAGCCCAGTTCTGAGGTTTTTAGTCTCACTTTAATATTTAGTCTCTTATTTTTTTTTTATGCAGAAAGCTTGTGGACAAAGCCACAGAAGTTTGGGAGCTACTACCTGCTGTATACTGAAGGTGGAATAGCTCCTCATAGGTGTTAAATTACAGTCAGTAGAGGTGCATGTTGCTGGCTCTGGGAGAACAGAAGTTGTAGGGGTCACTTCTCCCTCAGTGAAGACCCAAGGGGGTTGTTTTCTGTACCAGTGACCTTCCCCTCCCTGCCTCCTTCCCTGCAAGCAGAATGAAAAGGGAGATTGAAGAGCTGAATTTCCTTGTGGGTAGCAGATCATACTATACCAATTGTAGAAGAAGAGTTCTTCTGGAGGTTCTGACAGGGAGCTTGCAAAGGGTATGGTCTGAAAAACAGACTGACAAGGAAAAGTGGATGTTAAATTTCTTTGTGCAAGCTGCAGGTCCCGCTGGAAGACACCAATGTTTTTAGTAAGCGAAGTCCCTGCAAACAAAAGGAGGGAAAACCCAGTTTATGTTGAGGTTTCCATAGCAACACAATACTTTTTCTTAGAAATTTCAAACTATAACATCTAATCTAGCTCCTATTTAACTCATAGGTGCAAAGCCCTTCCCTTTCTCAGTTTGCCCACAGTCCTTTAGTGGCATCCTCCATAGTGGTGGGTCTGCTATGGAGATGTGACTGGTGCTCTTTGTGGGGATTGAGGTGGGGAAAAGCTTGTGAGGTAGAGGCAGGGTGTATGTGTGTGTGATGGGCTACATTTAGCAGTGATATATCATAAGCTGTGCTCATCTTGGGCAGCTTTTGTTTCCTACAGTTCCTGGTAAGGAAGGACTAAGCTGGTAGTGAAGGTAGAGTAACTAGGCAGGTTTGTTACTGAGAGCTGCCATAGCCTGGAGGGTTTGCTGCATGATTTGATGATGTTCTTGGAAGTGGGTATGGTTTAGTGTGTATCATGGTGTGGGATCTGTACAGAACTTTCTGTGGATATTTGAGGAGCTCATAAATAGAGCTGGGCTTAAGCTTGCACCAGTCAGTCCTCTGTCTGAAGAACCTCAGATTGGGGGAAGCTCGTATGGAGGGAGATTAGAAGAGTTCCGTTTTTCTACCTGAAAAAAATGGCAACTGAGTGAATGGGGAACATGACAAAGGTCCATGAAATCACTAACGAGCTTAAAGGTGGAAAGGAGTTGCTGTTTGGTTGCTTTCTTTGTGGAGAAAAACCCTGAATGAATATTTAAAAAAAAAAAAAAAAAAAAAAAAAAAAAGCTTTTTTTGGATAGAGCAGAGGGCACGAATTCTCATGTTCCTTTCCTTCTGACAGTAGCATCCAATGAACCTCTGCTTCATGTCTCTTCTTGCCTCTCATGTAGCCCCCTGGCAGGCACAGCAGAGCGAGCTTTGCTTTAGCTGCTTGAGAGCCCTGCTTGCAGTGGGAGGCAGGATGGTGGGGGTGCCCGGTGGCTTCACTGTGTGCTGCAGGTGGCCACGAGTAAGGACCAGAGCCTTGATGGAATGGGGATGTCCTGCAGCTGCGGGTCACTGCTTTGAACTTGCTCATCATCCATAAGATTTAGGCAGGATCCGAGCAGGATGTTAGTACAAGCCTTTGCCGTTCTGCTTGCAAACTCAGCTTTAAATCAATTGTAAGTTTTGAGAGTTCCCATCAGATAAAACTAACAGATTTTTGATGCTATTTTCCTCTTCTGTAGGAGGATCTGTTCCTTCTGAAGCTTTTGGGGGTTTTTCGCCTATTTCTCTGTAAACTTGTAATTTTCTCCATTTTTTTCAGTGCAACCCAGAGAGTTGGCAATGCTTTTGGTCTTAGCCTATCTGTGTTATGGCTTTTATTTTTTACTGCAAGCCTTAAGTTTTAGGGCACTGGGAAATGAGGTATGACTTGTGATGTGTGGTATACATGCAGTTTAGGCTGTTAGGGACCTGTTGCTTGGCTGACCATAAATGCAGAAGAGGGAATTCAGTCACCGAGTGATCTCTGCAGCTTGGTGATTGTTTGTGGCTTAGTGAGAGAAGCAGGGCTTACAACATGGGATATAGAGCATGCCAGAGGCATGGCTATAGGGCCCCTGTGATTTGATGCATTATGTGTTAGCCTTGTTGGGGGATGGCTAAGATTGGCCAATCCCTACATTTTCAGCAAAAACAATATTCTGTTTTAATAAATGGAGGTTAGAGGGGTTTTATTTTTATTATTTTTTTTTTTGTTGTGATTGTCATTCTGTTATTAGTCTGAGGCTTATTGAGTCCTAAAGATCTATAGGTGGCAACACTTAATTACTGGAAGATATAGAAGAAAACCAGTTCAGAGGCTTTGAAGAACAACAATCCAGGTACGTGCAAGTAAATAGTAAGCAGGACACTAAACTGGTACACCCTAACAAGCCATTTATAAACAAACTGCTTTTAAACATTTGTCTTCCATTTCTCTCAGCAGCCACCTGTTTAACTTCTGACCTGTTTGTAAAAATCTGCACACCATCTACCAGAGGGATCCACGCACTTGGAAACTTCTGTTCTGTGGGCACTAAGTAAATTATTTCTTTAAGATCATATGGCAGATCTATAATTAATTAAACCCTCCATGATATTAGTGTGAAATAATTTAGCCTTTCTAAAAAGGTAAATGTAATTTGCCGATCTGGTATTTGGAAGAATGCTTTCCCCAAAATCAATTCCTTTAGTTTCCAGAGAATAGAAATGAGAAGCAATCTCATTTTAATTATATCTCTTTATTGCTAACAAAGGAATGATTTATGCAATTAAATTAACTGGCTAGAAAATTATTCTCAGCTGGGCTGTCCTAATTCTTTGCTTTCTGAATTGCAGGCTCTTACACTTTTCTATGTAGATTAATTTTTCTGATATGCAAACAATGCTTCTTGTGTTCATTTTTAACATTTTTTATTCACAGCTCCCCTTTTCTTAGTGTCAACGACATGAGTAATATTTGTGCACTGCTGGGCTCTGATTCATTTTTTTATGTAGAAAGATGGGGAAAAAAAAATCTGTCTTTTGAATCTCATTATTGCCAATGCAGAGCAAGGTTTTGAAGTTTTCTTATCTATTGCTGAGAAACAGCAGCAGGAACATGGAGAAACTGCAAAGATGTCAAAAGATGAAAACTTTTGAAGGAAAATGTATCAGCATTGTGCAGACAAGTGAATTTGCAGCTGGTGTTAAGAACTCATTTTTTATGTATTCCTCTTAAAACTCTGTCACCCTGCAGCTGAGTATATAAAAAAAAAATAAGGCAAGCTGAAAAAAGCCAGGGAAAAAAAACAGTCTTTTTTATACAAACTTAAAAGCCAAGATTTTTGGATTTTTTTGAGCCTGGAATTAGCTTGCAGTGGCTGACCAGAAAGTTGGCTAGTGATATTTGGGCTTGGGGGAAATTACCATGTAACAACACATTGTGACCATGTGCCAACACAGCCTGACATCTTCTGAATGGGCCATTGGTGTAATCTGCTGTTTTGAAACAGCAGTGAACATATTGCAGAGCACGTGTTAGCTCTGTCTGAGCTGTCCTGCCCTGTATCAGGGAAGATGTGTCAGCTGGTCAGTGTTTGCTGCACTTGGCACTCTTGCACTGCTATCAGATGGTTTTGAAATATAAAAGCAGTGTTTTGTCTGCTTTCATGCGTGGTGCTTTATATGTGGAAAGGTCCCCAAGACTGAGATGCAGAATAGATTGCCAATTGAAAAGCTCTTGAACAGCCACATAGGAAGGATAAAGCTATGATGATTTCGGGGGGCAAGAGAGGACCTGGAGCGCTTCCTTTGAGCGTGCAGCCTCCATACAGGACTCATCCCTCAGTACTGGAGAACTGCACGGTGCCTGGGTGTTGGGGTAGCTGGTGCAGGCATCTTGGCTGAGAGTGGTGATGTTCTCCTTGAGGATGTTCTTTGAGCGCAGCGTGGATGGAATTTGCTTGGCATTTACTTGGAAAGTGCAGTCACAGTGACTGGGAAAAAAAAATCTCTCAAAGAACAGTTATTCTTGGCTGGTCCTGGAAGCTCTCTGCAATCTGCACAGTTTTATTCTAATAACTTGGCTAATGCAAGAAGGGCTATCCTAGGGGAATGCCATTTTGTGAGCAGTCTGTAGGAGCAGGCTTCGAGTTCAAAATCATCTAGACAAATGGAGCGAATGCTTAGAAATCAGTAAGATGAAATTCAGAACAAACCTTACTCTTAGGAAGGAATATTTGATTTTTAAAAAAAGAGCAACAGCAACCCAGGCAACAAGTACTGTAGGAAGGGATCTGGGTTCATAGTGAATCACAGCTGAGTCAGTGTGATGCTCTGTTGAAAAGAAATAATTTTCTTGGAATTATTAATAGCAGTGTCATGTGCAAGTTATGGAGTGGGGGACTAAGTTGAATTATATGATGGTGAAGTCTGTGTTGGCAGAATATATCCAATTCTGCATGCCACTTTTCCAATGCCCCCAAACTGAAAAGAGCAGGGAAATTGTAACCTATGGGGTAGGTCATGGCAAGCCTTATGGAGGGAGTGAAATGAGCTTTGTTTGCAGTAAGGGAGAATTAAACTGGTGACAGGAGAACCTTAACCTTAATTTACTATGGGTTTGATGCCCGCCTACCAGCTAAAAGCTTGAATCTACAGCATGTGTCCTGATCTGTCTTTGTGGAGCCAGAAAGGGAGGGAAGAGACAACCAGACCAGAGCCTTCAAATTTGCTGTGTGATGGGTAATGCAGGATATAAAATCTGCTCCCTGTACAAGTACAGCCATGTGAATAGTAGCCCTGTGCTCCTGAGAATTGAACTGAGAGAATATATAATCCTTTTCCTCTACGCCATGCTGCTTATCCCTGTGGATCCTCACTGTGTTCTGTTCTGCACATGAACAAGGGAATTGCTGACAGGACCTTAAGGGAATGTACCTGAGGGCCATAGTCTTTACTGGGGAGTTCTCATGGGTAGCAAACCCTAAAGGATTGCACTATATAGGAGCTCCCAAGGCAATTTAAAAGTTTTTAGAGCTCATCTTCAAAAATAACTCTGCTGCAGTCTGGATTCTGGTCACTCCTTTCTGTTCCTTAACCAGAGAAAAAAGAATGAGTTCCCTCTAGATTCTCAAATGGAATTAATCACCTCTCCATGGACCATTTCCCAAATGCATCACAATTTAATTTCACACAGAGTGATACCCAGGTGAGAAGTTACCAGTGCTGCTAATACATTAAATCTCTCCAGTTGAGTAGATCGCTATATGTGGCTATCCTCCCAGTGGGAAGTTCCTTGTCCCTCTGTCTTGCTTCTTGATTCATCCTACCAAGATGTCTGATTACAATTATTTTTCTTCTGTTGAAACTGGCTTATAAAGTTACTAGAGGCTCTTTTCTTGTGTGTGCTTTTCCTCCAGGCTTAATGTTGCTGAACTGAGTAAACCAAGGGTAACCTAACATAAGAAAGATGTGAGCCAGGCAGGTATACAGGTAGGACTATGTTGTCTCAGCAGTTGCTTGGAAAGCTAGATGGAATGTGAGGAGTTGATCCATTTTTTTGCTCTTTGCTCTTCTGTTTCACCCAGCATAAAAAAAAAAAAGAGAGGACTTGGACCTCCTAACATCAGCAGGACATTTCAGTAAAATAATTTTCATTTCACTGGAAAGAATGATGATACTTGTGTTTATGACAGATTCTAGATGTCTGAGTGCTGAAGATGAAATTGGAAATTAAAACAATCTGGCTCATTACATCAAAAAAAATACAAGAACCAGAAGGCTTTACATTGGCCTTGTATCTTCTTGTGACTTTTCATTTCTTGTCTCTTTATCTCACAGTAAGTTAGTGACAGCTATGAGCTCTCTCTCTCTCTCTCTCTCTCTCAGGAGTGACAGAAGAAATGAAACAATGTCAAATAAAATATAGATAATAGAGTAGCTGTATATAATTAGACTATATAAATTTTGCATATATGTGACTTGTGTGTGTTGTATTTCTTAGAGAAACTATATAGCAAGAAACTTTTATACTGTGACCTTTAAAAATCTGTTGGAACTTTACTAGGAAATCTGTTAAGTTCCTTCCCTACCTGAATTACTCAGTAATTCCATGAAGATCTGGGTGATTATGATGTATTTAAAATGAACAGTGCTTGTAAAGCTTTATGCTGAAAGACAACTGAACAACTCGAGGAGAGTATTTGTTGAACTTCATGAGATTCCTCCCAACTTGTTTCTCCAGCCCGTCAAACTCCTCTGAAAAGCAGCCCTTATCCTCTAGCATCTGAATGTTTTCCCTCAGGTTGATGCTCTCCCTGCTCCTTCTGAGGCTGCACGTCGTTCCAGTGTACACCCTTCTGCTAAAGGTTTAGAGCCAGGCTCTTCACTTAGGGACACTGCTGGTCCTTTCATCCAAGAAAGCAACCCAATATTCAGGCATAACAGAGTATGGAGTAGATAATTCCATACTCTGTTCCCAGCTGCCATCTTGTCCTTTCTGTGCTATCAGATCAATATCTTAGGTAAAATAATATTGCACAGGAATCCTCTGCTCAGGTCTCTGTTGGATGTGAACAGGGGCACATTATTCTAGCTGTTTGTCCAGTGCTGCTGTTGGCTTTCCATCCTGACAGTATCTAGCCCTAATCCTGAATTTTCTTATCTTTCTACAGAAATCCAGTGTCCAGATCTCTGAGCAAAAAATGGCCACTTTATTGATTCTAAATGTCTTTTGTACTAAAATACACAAACAATAATAATAATGGGAGCAGCATGGGATTTTTTTATTATTTCTGTCCTCTGCAGACACCACTTTAATGCAAATCAAACTTTACTGGATTGTGTTACCTATTGAAAAATAGTTTCAATTAGAAATTCAATTACACTGTCTTGGGGGGATGGAACTGACAGTTTCTTTGAATTTTGCACATTATAGAAGGCTCCGAAGTGCCATAAATCTGCTAATTGATTTCTGTACCTGTAATGTTTGATTAGGTGTATTTTATTGTCTTCTTGATTTTAATTAACCCCAGGCTTGTCAAAATGCTTCCACTGACAAAGAATATATGATGAACTGAGATAAACTCTATTAACAGAGGCTGGCTTTTGTCAGTAATTGCTATCATGCATAAGAGTTATTAGAAATTAGCACACAAAAAGAAACTGTACTTTTGGTAACAACTTTTATGGGCTGCTATAAATCTGTTGATTGCCCCCTACACATGGGAGATACTTGAAAGTGAATGACAAGGGGTCCGAAGGAAAAATCAATCACTTGCTAGATGTCTTATAAATATTAAGAGTGATAAAATGGGAAGAGTTATGAAGTCTAAGTGCTGAAAATTAAATGGATGCTAATGTACATAAACTTGTTCCCATTAGAGATTCTGAGGACTGTGGAAGCTGGGGACATGAGGATCCCGGGAAGCTCTCAATGTTAGTGAGGCAGAATATGCAGAGGCAACTGCAGAGCTCTGCAAGACTAATATGATGTTGGACTTTCTAGGCCCTTTGGTGGAGTCCAGTATGGGCTGTTACTGCCTTAGAGATGCAGATGCCCAGCAGAGTTGCACCACTGGAGTTTGAGGTCAGAGGCAAGCAGGACTTCAGACACTGATGGTGCTTAACTTTCATCCTAGAAGCACTTGTGGAGACTGTAACTGGGATATTTTTGATCTTAAGTATCTAGTTGAATGATAGTTTTCTTGCCTGATTTTATTTTGATTCTTTGTATCTGAAAGTGTTTTTTTTTAAAGCTGTTTCACTTTCTTTCCTGCTTCTTTTGTGAATTGTTGCAATGAATCAAGTGATGGTAACAATCCTGCTTGTGCAAGGATTGTGGAGGAAGGATGAGGAGGTTGGATCCTAATCCCCCTTGGCTGCCATGAGATGAGTGGGGCGACT
>JAUBOD010000992.1:1177077-1190755 GCA_032353885.1 Nothura maculosa
GAGCACAGAAGTTGAGGGAAGGAAGGGACCACAGTGGGGAAAGGCCTGAGGACAAGTACAGAGGTCGGCATGAGGTGCTACTTTGGCAAATGCTTGACAAATGCTGCTGCTTCATCTTCCTCGTCTTGCATTTGTGCTTGTGATTTTGAGGCAGAGAAAGGACCTTGTTTGCAAGAAGAGATCTTGCTCAGGGGAGATTTTGGGTCCTTCCTTGGCAAGTGACGTGGCGCTCTCTTGTACAGGTGCTGAAGGTCTCCCGTGGGTGGCTGTGTGTTAGCAGGCACCCGTGGAAGAACCAGGATTAGGAGTGCCCAAGGTAACAGCACAAAGCAGAGGCAGAGGGTCCAGCTGGGGCTGTCTCTGGAGGAGCTCTGCTCCCTGCCAATGCCCCTGTGTGGTATCTCCCATCTGTAGGTGAGCAAGCAGGGCTGCCATATCTTTGTAACTAGGTACGTCCCTCCTGGCCAGGATATCCCATTATAACGTGGAGAAAAAAAAATGGAATTAGAAATACCTATAGTGCCCTGCACGATGACAGGAAATCTGCACAGTCTGTTGGACTCGAGTTGCTAGAGGAAGAAATATCAGCTGTGGTAAAGGTAGATGCATTCACTTTCTGCTGTCCTGTTGCATGGAATATAATTGCTTTATTGTTGTCTGTTCTCCCAAAAACATTTTGCTACTTCTGCCCCAGATCAAATTTTGTTAAGAACATTTTAAAACACATCTTGGCTGTTGGCCTGAAATTCATCCCCTGTGGAAGCTTGTACAAACAATCCTGACATTTGGAGACTGAGTGTGGAAAACCTGAAAGGATGGCAAATGGAAATTTAGTTCTTGTCATGCCAGTTAAGTGCAGGTGCTGGAACTCAGGGCAATGTATCGGTTGATTTGGGTGGGGAAAGAAAAGCTGTTGGTGAGTTGAAAATGTTCTAATGTTGAGGATATAATTCCTGCAGGAGGAAGGCTGAGGTTTATCAGCCTTAAGCTGACAACAAAGGAAAACTTGCCTTTATTTCCATGCCTGCAAAAGTGTTTAAAAAAATCATTTAGCTGTTTCATTAAAATTAACACTCTTCCAGAGCAAGAAACTTTCTGGAGATCAAAGTAAGGATCACAATGATTAGGTCCTCAGTCTTCTGGGAGGAGAGAATGATCCATGGCCAACTGTTGTGCTAAAAATATATCACCATAAAGAACATAAGATGGCTTTTTACATGCATGTCCTGAGGATGTTGTGAAGCCAGCAGATGAGATAGGAGAGTTGAGCTGGTTGCTAGACTGGTAAGTGCTTATGCCGAAGTTTTCACTGAAGATGAAATTTATGTGATTTTTTTTTTCATTTGTATCTGCTGAAGTTTTGTTCTGTACTGACTGAAGGCAGCTCAGAACATGCTCTATGTCTCTAGCATATCTTGTGCTTTGCCTTTGTTTATTTGAAGTAACCAAACACTGGGGCCGTAAGTGCAGTGTACAACTTTGAAGACGTAAGTTGTGCTTGCAGGACAGAGATGCATTTCCATGTCCTTTCATGGTTTCCTGAACAAAGACCTAAAAAAAAAAAAAAAAAAAGGAAAAAAAAAAAAGTGGTAATGCTATACTGGGAACGGGAGAAGCGTAATGCATTCTCAAAAAGTTTATATGTCAGCAAAATGCCTGCAAACCATTCAATAGATTAATCCTGTAGCTAGCCTAAAAGGAATGGATTTCTAGCCATAACTGAGATTGGGAAAAATTGATTTCCATGTTCTTGTTGACTGAATAAGATAAAAACAACTGCCTTGGCAGTCATTACCTGGCCAAGAATTCAGATTTTTGCTGCCTAACTGCGGAGTCCAGTTGAATACTAAGACCAGCCCAGGCAAAGGCTGATGTAAAAGGGGCATTTCAAGAACCAAATTTTAAAACTTTCATCTGCTGGGAATGGGACTTGCATCAAGGCACAACTACTAAAAAAATATTGGTGTGTTTCTGTGGATATCTGGCTGAATGCTTTGGTTAGATCTTTTCCAGAGCCATGAAAGCACTTTTGATTTAAAAAAAAAAAAAAAAAAAAAAAGATGGGGGAAGGCTGTAGGGATTAGGGATAATCTTTCTAGAGCAGAGAGCTGACCTGGCTGCTGCTAGACACGGTGAGTGTCTTAGTTTCAGCTTTTGAGCAATGCCTCAGACTTCTCTGGGATAGCTGCTCATCGTTAGGACTCAGTGGTCTCCTGTTGAGTTAGTTTGGAAGAGTCTGGACAGTGGCTGAGGTGAAGACTCTAGAACTCAAACCACCCAGTTGACTTCCTCTGAAATTCTTTTCTCTAGCTCTAGATACAAAAGCTTAATTTCAAAGCCTTAAAGTGTGTTCTTGTGAGCTGCCTGGTCAGCTGCACTGGCCTGCTCATGCTCAGGATCAGCTGGGCTAGATGGGCTCCTCCTGGTGGGGTGCTCTGTGGAGAGCTGGCCTCTGGGCTTGGTGAAAAGCTCAGAGGAGCCTGGGGCTCCATCCGAGGGATGGGGGCATCTGTGATACCAGGCAGACACAGCTAGTAGTAGTAGGACATGAGGACACTACAGTTCTCAGGAGAGGGATCAAGTCTCATGGGGCAAGAAATGCCACCTGGGAAATGTTCTACATCTTCACTTTTCTTCATTCAAACTGAGTAATGAACAAGGTCTTTTCAGTTACGTGTAGCATCCACCCTACCTATCTTGATCATTCAGACTCCAAATGTGAGCAGGAGAAGAACTGTTCAATTTGGCCTAATCCTTTTTCCACTTCTGTTTTATGTACAGCTGCAGCACTCTATAAATATCAGCCCAGTCTTTGAACACTTGGGACTTGGAGAGCTCTTTTAAGCTTCATTATTATACCACGTTGGGAGCCTTCCTTTCCCTCAAGACCCCTCACAGCTGGCTCCCTTTGGAGCTTTCTTTTGCAGGGACATAAGTAATACAAACAGCCTGAGGTCTGGCAAATCCAAGCAAATTCCTCTTACATCTCCAGTCTCTCATGCTGTGGATCAGGCCCATCTGAAATAGTACACCCTTGTTCTCCAGTTCTGCAGGCAAACTGGGAATTGTGGCAGTTTTTGACTGACGGCAAGCAGATCACTTGATAACTCTCTGTCTTATTGACATAACTCTAAAAATACGCTGCAAACTGTAAATAATAAATGTGTAGTATCTGCACTGGAGCAAGTAAACAGCGCCTGATGTTGTCTGATATTTCACTGGCAAGGTGTCCTCAGCGATGCTCCAGCAGAATAATTTTCCAAATGAGTGGGTTGCGTGACAGGTGGATGTGCTGAGCTACCGCAGCGCCGCTCCCGGGGCTCGCGCGGAGCTGTGTGGGACGCGTGCTGCTCCTTGCTGGGGATGGCAGCGCGTGGGCCACCACGGACACCCTCCTGCCGGCCCCCGGCAGCACTGCAGGGAGGGGAGAGAGTGCCCAGCGAGCTCGCCTTGGGCCTGCTGACACGAGCGCGTTGCTAAGAGCTTTCTTCTCCCCTCCGTGGTGGGGATATATCCGCTCCTGCTGCTGAATGACACGCTGATTAATAATTCATGCAGGTGGTATTGACTGTTGGGAGCTGGTCTGAGGAGGCGTCGGTGAAAGCCCTCAGCGTGGCCTGGCTGAGGGGTTGGTCTGCTCGCCCAGGCACAGCGCTGGGCAGTGAAGCCAGGCCCCTGGGCAAGGTGGTGTGCGGCCAAAGCCTTTCCCAGCAGAAACCAGGAGTTACACCCCCCGGGCTGTGCTCCTCCTCACCTGGAGCGTGCCTTCTTTCTCCTGCTTTCTCAGGTGTGCTGTGGTAGCTAGAAACCGAGGCTGATGAAGATCAGCTGTTATCACAGTTCACAGCTGGACTCCTGTGCCTGCCACCCTAGAGACACTGCGAGTTTGGGTCACCCTGTTGCAGAACTGCCTCTTGGTTTGGGTTGGCTGATGCTGTGCGGTTGCTATTCTGACATGTTGTGTGTAGGCACAGGCTGCGATCTGCACAGGGACGGTGTGAGGTAGGAGAGCAGAGTCAACCTGAACCCAGCTAGCCAATCTACGGAAGGACCAAGAAGGGCCTTGGTAACTCAGCTACCAGTGTGACTGCAGTGGAGTCGCATCACTGAAATCCTAGTTTGTGTAAATATGGATTTTAGAGAAATAGAGAAATTCCTCTTGAATGCTGCTGTGACCCTGCATGGGGGTGTCACCCCTGTGTTGTGTGTTGTCACTGGCAGCAGAGGTTCCCCTTCCTTGACTTTTTGGAGTCATCAGAAAGTTTTTATAGCTTTACTGCGGACTGAATACCTTAGGGTTGTGCAGTGACAGCTGGGGAACCTGCATTCATGAGTGGCACACCAAGGAGAACAGTGGCAAGCATCTAAGAGGTCTTTAGCAAACTACTTTCAGATAGAACAGTCACATAGCCCCCCACTGGGGATCTGCCTTTCCCCTCTCCTTGGCTTGGTGCTTTTTTTTCCCCCCCAAATAAGATGTAAAACCAAGCTGCTGGGCTTCTGCAGGCACTAGACCCTGCAGCACTGTTAACAAGAGCAGAGATGTTAACCTTGGATCCTTGCCCAAATTGAAATGGATGTAATCTCTAAATGGCTAATACCAAAATGAAATCCACTTACAAGGGAATGTTTGTTCCTCTCTGTCCTGCAGTGTTGATGTGTTGAGCACAGAGGGGATAGCAAATTGCGGGTGGATAAATTTTGTGTGTCACATGTGGTGGGAAACAAACCAGGCCTGTGTCTTTCTCCTTTCTGAACCAATATTGTTCTATCTCCAAGAGCGTTTGGCAGAAATGAGCTGGAGTCAAGCAAAAGCCAGCGTAGACCAGATTTTGATTTCATGGACTCTGGATTAGTCCTGAGCTGTGCTGTCCATTGGGGAGATACCTTATGCTTTGTACTTCCCAAGATATAGCATGGACCTTGCAGTCCCTGAGGTTGTGCTGTCATCCAATGATGGAAGGAGCATCAGGCTTGAGTAAGGCTGTAGGGCACTTGGCTTGGAGATAATGTTGCTCTATCCCACTCAGCCTGGGGGGAAATAGCTGGCTTCATAGGGGCTGTGGTTAAAAGAAACACGGGAGAATATCCAGCAAAACTGGTTTGGTTTGCAAAAACTAGTGATTTATACACACGCATACACATACCTCCCTAAGGTTCCCTTTCTGGAGAGCTGGGAGGAATTAGAGTCACGGCATCTACATGAGCCCCTATCCCTGGCCTCTGTGGTGATGCTGAGGGCTACCAAGAGCAGAGGGGCACTAGTGAGGAGTCCGAGGCAGGGAGGTGCTTGGGCAATGGATGAGACTTGCTGTCTGCTTGTAAGCTGTCTGCTTGCTTGGGAGGAGCAGGAGATACGTGGTGGCAGTTTGGAGATGCAGAGCAGTGCTCTGGCACGGCTTAATGTCTGGGCAATACAGACTCTGCTTCCTGAAACCTTCACTCATGGACCTGTAGCCCTGTGAGAAGGAGCTGAAGGAGGAACAGCTCCTGAGGGTAAGAGCTGGACGAGCAGGCAGAGCTCAGGAGGGCACTGCACAGTGAGCTGAGGGATGAGGGCTCACTTCTGTGCTTGCACTCAGACCTCAGGAGGTCAGGAAGACACTGAGAGGCCAAGTGAGGACACCAGGTGTCCGTGTGCCACAGTGCGGGAGTCATAGGCTGCTGAAAACAGCCCTGTGAAGCCCATGTGTGTGATACAATGAGATAGGCTGGCTGCCAGTGTGCTTGAAGCCGGGACCTAAACTGTAGCAATGCATGATTTTGTTGGACTTGGCTGTCCAGCAGGGCCAGACCAAGCCTTGGGAAGAGGTTTCCAACCTCAGCTTCTCCAACTGCTTGCTGTAATGCAAATGGTGCTTTGGAGATGCCGAAAGGGTTCCCCCCCACCCCAGCCCTTAAAAAGAGCATATGTTCTCACTACTAACAAGCAGGTTTGTGAAGAGTCTATTTTTAAGATGATTATAGGGTATCGGTAGCTGTTCCAGTGTCAACTGTCGGTTTTGTTTCCTTGTCGGCAGTAAACTGTTGGCAGGTTTGTGCACCAGAGGTTTACTCCTTCTCAGCAGTAATTGCACAGCACAGAAATTATCACTTGCTCTGTGCCTGCCTCTGCTGGTTTCCCCTTCTGAGCCTGCTGTTTGCAGGCAGCTCCTACACACTCTTTCCACCTCATGAGGAGCCACGTCGTGGTGTCCCTTGCTGTCAAAAGGCAAGGCTCGGTTGTTCTCAACAGCATAGGAATGAGAGAAAATGTGACATTATAACACGTGTACTTTGGATTGGTGTGTCTCACCTCATAACATGGAGAAGTAGCCCAGAACTTGGTTCTTCTCCTGTAAAGCCAAGCACAGAGATGGGTTTTGCAGGCAGCTTTCCTCCTGTGTGTTACACAAAATCCTACCTATGGTTCCAGCTGGGATCTCCAGGGTGGTGAGCGTGGGTGACCTGGTGCCTGGGTCTCTGGAGAGCTGGTGTCAGCTTGAACATGATATCTGGCAAATTGCTCTGTCTTTCTGCATCTTGCATCCCCGTTTGACTGGCAGGGAGAGCAGCATGGCCAATCTCCACAAGGCGTTTTCCACATGGCCACTGAGAATCCCAAGTCCCCTGTTCCTTTTGTGAAAGAGGATGTGAAGTCTCTCTGCTACAGCAAAGGCTGTGCTTGCTACAGGGCACTGGAGCGTTAACTCGTGCCATCTCTTTCAACTTGCTATCACGTTGCTAAACCAGACATGACTTATGGAGGAGGAAGCAAATAGGATGCTTTACTGAGAATTAAGGAAATCACAGTGTAAATGGCAACATCCTTTCTATTTTCCAAGGACCTAAATAATCCTGTGATCTGCGACTGCACTGCCGCATACAAAAGGGTGGCAAGGGAGCACAGTGTGAAGGGTCTGCTAACAGGAGGGCTTGGAAGGAGGAGTCCCTTTCCTTCCTCACAGGACAAGTCCAGTAAGGAAGAGGCCACTTGGAGCTGCCCTGCTCCGTTCCCCATGACGTGCAGGATGGCCGGCATCGTGACGACTGCTGTCTGTCCTTCGGTGCGAGTCCTTGGCACACCTCTGTGTTCAGAGCCGGCCTCTTCTGTGTCCTTCCCCACACAGGGAGTTTTCAAGTGCTGTTGAACGGATCGGAGAGAAGCAATTGTTGTGTTTCCCAGGCTGACACCTCCTGCTGAGCAGCCTTCCCTGCAGGAACGGCAGTCCTCTCGCGTTACTCTGGGGACACGATGCCTCAGTGCTGATGGGACCAGACAGGATCCGTCACTGTGTTGATGCGTCTCCTCCACAAAAAATCCTAAATGACACCAATGTCTGAGAGACAAGGAACAAAGAACAAACAAACATAAATTCCTGTTCTGTTTGCTCCCCTCTGGTCATCTCAGTCATCCAAATATGGAGTGGGACTATGGGTTTCATTTGGTAAGGAGGACTTGGGTTCTATTCTACTGGGAATATGACATGAGTTCCACAGATGGCTGAGGAGCCCTGCTGACCAACATGCTGCTTCTACTGGGCAGTATATATGGACTGATCTGTCTTTAACTTAGTTATAGAGTATGCCATCCTTGGACTAGTTCCTTGCAGCAGGCCAAAGAAGGGAGCGGGTAGGGCCTATGGGGTGGTACTCAACGCTTTTTTCCTGTTATAATATAGGTCTGTAGAAGAAAAGGGCTGAGAAGGACCACTGTCAGTCAAGTCAGTCTGTCTCTCTGTCCCAAGCCATGATAAATTCTAAGTAGCTTCTAGTGTAAACTCTTTTTTTAAAGACCCTCTGGGACAGAGGTTGTTCAACCTCTTCCAAGGCTTCCAAAAAACAAACAACAATAAAAAAACATAAGCATGAAATATATATTTTTAACCTTTCTTCCCAACATCTGACTTAAGTCTTCCTTCAATTTTAAACTTGTTGCTTACGTCTCTGTGGTGGATATGTCTGACCAAACATTCCTTTGCTGTTTGCAGCCATGTTTGACCTGCTCATAGGCCTGTGGTGTTTTGCCTCACTGCTATTCTTGGGTCAATGAGGAGCAACTAGGTGGTCATGTTCCTGTTAACGTGCGTGTGTGACTCACTTCTCTGCTCATTCTCACCAAGTGGTCTATTTCTCTTTGAAAACAGAACATCAGCCTTCTGATGAAAATCAGCCCTTTACAATGAACACTGAGATGCTCTTGCTTGAACAAGATGTGTGGAACTTAGCCCTGTTGAGGATCCTGGCAATAAACCTTCAAGGCGCTGTGGCCTACAGCTCTTGAGAACAGCTTGTCTGGTTCAACCAGGCAAGGGGATTTCCTCCAGATGTGCCTTCTGGTTCTAAAGTGGAGATTTGAGGAGATTTGCCTTCTCTTAAACAGCTGCTACCTTCTAGTTTTGGAAGTGAAGGCATTTTATAGATGGGTGGATTAATGCTTGTAAAACAGTTTTGGCTCTTCAGCTTCACAGGATTAAAGACCGATGTGTGCTGCAAAATCTGCAGATGGAAACAGAACCAAGTTCTGTTCTGTGCTGGGTATCTCTAAAAGCTGTACAGTTTCTGTTGTCTCTTTCATTCTGCCATGCCTAGGAGTCTCCATGAAATGTGCAGATGAGGTATCTGGGGACATGGTGTTGATAGGTTTACAGTTGGATTTGATGATCTTGAAGATTTTTTTCTATTGCTATGATTCTAGGAGGCCAAGGAAACCAAAGGGAATTGCTGCATGAAATTGCAGTGCATCTAGCTGAGGTAGAGGGAGCTGCTAAGAACAGGTCAGTCAGTCTAGCAACATACAAATTACTTAAGGATGTCCAGACTAAAATCCTTCCGTATAGTCTTTCTTGGCCCTGTAGACCATCAGCAGGTGAGGATCTCACAGAAAGCTTGTGAAGAGCTGGCTAATCAGAACAAAACATGTGCTTTCAGCAACCTGAGAAAATAACCTATTTAAAAAAAAAAAAAAAAAAAAAAAGGAATACTTCAGACTGAGCAGTTGGAGGTCTGAAAATAGCCATAAGTAACCGGTAGGTCTATCTAATTCTGTAAATGTCTGTCTCAGGGGTTGGATGAATAGGTGGGCCCACCAGCTTGCCTTTCACTGGGAGGCAAACCAGGCTGGAAACCAAGGGCACAAGGGTGATGGTAGCAAAGCTTGCAATGAAACCAGTGAGTCTTGTCCCTGGCCAGCCCCTGTTAAGGAAGAAATATGTTCCCAGGCATCAGGTCCCCTACCTGCTGCAGGGCCGCATGCCGGTGATGACACTTCAGCTATGTTTTAATAACCAGCAGCTGTTATTAAGTGCTAGCTATTCCGCTGGCTTAGATGCATCTCTTTAAATTTAAACGGGATTAGATAAAGTAGAGAGATTATTAAATACCCAAATGAACGTTAAGCACATATATTGGAGGCTTAACAACTCTGCAGCAGATTGTTAAAATGCTCTAAATATTTCCTTACTAGTCTGGGGGTATTTAATTAAAACAACCCCTCTAGTCCTCTGCAAAGTGCCTAGCGGGCTTGCAAGTCCTGTGCAGGGTGGGACCCTAATTGGCAGCGTTACCATTAGGCCGAGCTGTGCTTGAGGACAATTAAAAAAACAACAGCCCCCTCTCCACCCCACCCGGGCAAACCACCCCAAGCCCCTCTAATTAGTGTGAGAAATGACGACAAAACAACTCCGAGTGTCTCCAGTGACAGGTGCACAAATAACAAGGCTGATGAAAGATTTTGCAATTAAGATTGTGCTATGAAGATTAATGGGATATTTTTGTAAACTGATGTAAGATTGCCTGTAACCCAGTTGTCTCCGCATTGCTCTGTCTTCTGCTCACCAACTCTTCTGTATTTTTTTTTCAGGTTTCCCCCTGATCCCTTGTTTTTTATTTTTCCTGGTCTCCATGGAGTTTTGTCGTGAATCCAGTGCTGGATTCGGGATTCCTATGTTTCCTAGCATTTTCCTTCTCTAGGCTGCTGTTGTCTGAATACTGGGGTTCTGCTCCATTTAAAGTTCCTGGCTCTCAGGAAGTTCATGTGGGATGACTGCGTGGCAGGAATTCTATTCCAGTGCAGGAATGTGCGATTCCTGCTGAGCACAGGGTAGTGAATGACTGCAGGTATTTCCAAAGATCAGCCCTGGTGCTGCTTGCACAAGAAGCACCAGGCCATGCCAAAATGTCTTAGCCTGATATTTGAAGGTGATGATGTTGAGACCATTCATGGAGCTGAGGCAATTATTCCCTGCCTCCCTATTTATGTATTTGTAGCTGCTGGATTGGTTTCCTTGGCACTGGTGGGCCATGATCTCAGAGGGATCAGCTTCCTCCTAGCTGCATGGGAACGTGTGGCTGGGTGGTGGAGGGAGACTCTGAACACCCCCGAGAGGAAGGGCGTGCGCACGTGCTCAGCCCTTATCAGCTCCCAGGGGATCTGGCTGCACGGCACACAGTCTAGTACCAGGGACACGTGTTTGTGAGGATGGTGGAGGCCTATGGGCCACGTTGCCCACTCCTCTTTCCCACCATTGACCCCCTTGAGTGTGCCAGGAAACCTATGAACCCAGATCAAATGTGATATGTCCCTGTTTGATAGGCAGCCCGCCAAGAATGAGACCTGACAATCCCTTCTTTCATGGGGGAGAAGGATGAGAGGTTTGTGCCTTCCACTCCAGCCTCTCTCTTTCCCAAAGATGTTTGCTTCTCGATGCTGTCATTGCTACTTCATTATTCCTAATTGCCTGTTAATCTTGGTATCTCTAAGCTAGGCTATTATGTGGAGAATTTGCATTTTTAATTTAGTGGAAGCAGTGATTGGACACAGCCCCCAGTCCTGTTTTTCCTCCTGCCTTGATTACTGTGATGCAGCAGGTTTGAGGGCTGAGTTCCAGTTCATCTGAGCTTGCAGGCTGTCCCTGCTCTTACTTGCTTTCCTTCCTGACCTTGCCCTTGGCTCAGGTGGTGGCTTTTTGCTGTGACTTTCCTGTGTGATTTTGGGTGATTTTATTAGGAGAGTGGGTCAGAGCTAGAGCAGCCTATCCTCTTTCTCACTGCTTGCATTTTCCCCTGTCATGTATCCATGCAATGACATGTTAAAGGAGATGACTGGCTTCCCTCGCAGCCTCTCATCAGCTGTGGGCCCCAAGATTGCCCGGAACCTGCAGAAATGGGGATGTAAAAATCCCATGTGCAGGGATTTCAGAACAGTTACACCTAGGACCCTGAAACCAGGACAACCACTCCCACGCCATCCTCATTGCCTCTCTTAGAGAGGTGTGTAACCAAGGCCACAGTAAGTTGCTCTTAACCTCCTGATTCAAGAGCTCTCTCAGTGTTTCTCCACATGCCTGCATCCCTAAAGAAGTCACTATGTTCTCTTCTTTCCTACAGCTTGTTAACACTTTAAATGAGAGCTTGTGCTGTACAAAGAACTTGCCTTAGCAAGTTTTCCTCTGTGTGTGTGCAGAGGGACCTGCACGCTTCAGGCTTCACACATTTTCTTTTTATCTATGTATTTTTTTTTAAAAAAAAAGAGTCCAGGGAAAGGCTGGATGATTCCATCCTTTTCAGGAAGAGACACTAATTGATGGTGTCTTAAAAATACCACTTTTCTTGAGCATAGTGACTATCTGATAATATTCTGCTCATGAAAGCAAATGAGCAAAAAATAGGTCTCTCTGTCTCTTGTCCATGTGCCTTTTTGACCTGATATCTTATTGTCTTTACTTTTAATTGCTCAGCTGTTGCCCTATTAGTGTCACCACTTGGCACAACGCAGGGGTTGTAGCTGAAATGCTCTGGCTGCTGTTCTCTGGGGTGTCAGGCTGGATAAATACAGTGGTTCTTCCTGTTCTCACAAATCTCCTTGCCCTCCCCCTGCTCATCACGGAGAAGCTAAAAGCAGTCAGCAGAAAGTTAGAGCAGCCCGAGACTTAATGGACTTTCTTGCTGGCTCCGCTGTGTTCTGCAAAGCCCCCTCACGTGTCAGCTCCTGACAGAAACTCACTACTCAGCTCCGTAATGAGTCTGGGTCCGTGGGTCAGAGCTTCCCAAGCACCACCTATTCCTGAGCTTTGGAAAATCTCCCATGCACTGAATGCTCAGGGCAGACAGGTGCTGTAGCTGCCGACCTGCCGTCCTGCACGTGCAGGTCTAGGAGCTCACCCTGCCGGGTGCTGGTGCGTGCAACCCGCCTCATGTCCTCCCAGTGTGACAGCCCCTTAAAGCGCTGTCGT
The DNA here is from genome assembly GCA_032353885.1 of Nothura maculosa. Taxonomy (NCBI): domain Eukaryota; kingdom Metazoa; phylum Chordata; class Aves; order Tinamiformes; family Tinamidae; genus Nothura; species Nothura maculosa. The sequence goes on from JAUBOD010000992.1 coordinate 1,189,290, forward strand.
CGCTGCTGGGTGAATTCCTCAGCTGAGGTTATGATAGAGGCCAGATACGCTGAGTGCTGGGATTGGCTGTGGGGAAATGATGCTCCTTGGTTTGGTATAATCAGTGTCTCCAGGTCTGCATTGTTCCAGCTCTGCATTCCAGGGCTAGGTGTGAAGGGCCTGTCATCCTTCCCTCTGGTTTTGAGGCCTCAAATTTGTAGTCCCCTTGTAGCCCCTGGCAGAGGGAGAATCTTCTGCAGTTCTCCCTGGGGTCACAGTCTAAAAATCTCCCTGTCATGTGGCTGTCTGCTCCATCTCCTGTGCCCAATATCTGTGTCACCAACTGTAGTTCCTGCTGGACTGCAGCTCCTTGTCCGCCCTTCCCAGAACAAGGGTTGCTAATGCCTCTGCAACACATGGCACAGAAAGCACCACGAGGAAAAAGAGGGCTCAGCATGTGCCTGGCCTTCGTGGCCAGCTCTGGACCAGAAGGTAGCAAAGGGCTCTGTGCCAAAGTGTGCACAAAGATGCTTTTCTGTGCCCTGTCACAAAAAGCACAGACGGTGCCAACCTGAGCCTGCCAGGGAGCACGTCCTGTTGTCTTAGTCACTCCTAGCTCTGCTGTGACCCCCACGAGCGGCTCCCTCTTTGCACTGGAGAATTTAGCCCAGCGTGTGGTTGTGTCTGCGTGGACAGTGCTGGTGGGTATCCGCGTGGAGATGTGCCGATGTAGCTGATGGCTCCCAGCAACTAGTGCTGGAGTGGCCTGAGTAGAAACTGGGGAGCAGCGTGGCAGCGTGTGGGGAGCTGCATCAGTCTCAGGAGCTGCTTTTGAAAGTCATCCTCAGTTCCTGCTGCACGTGCAACCTGAGGGAGACCAGGGCCTGAGGGCAAAGCGCGATGTGGCCTTGTCGTTAAAGATGCTTTGAAAGGAGCAGTGTGAGCGGGAAGCAAATTTGTGTTGAAAGGCAAATTTAGTTGTTGGTATTTTATAACCAGGGTCCCTGACTTTTGCAGATGTGGTTTTATTATCCGCTCCCTTCTTAATAGCTATTTTATAAATATTATTATGGAGTGATCTTGATAGTAATATTTAAAGGCAAGCTCAGCTTTGTTTTATCTCAAAAGTGCTTGCTTCCAGCTCAGAATAAGGACTGTAATGCTACGGAAAGAAGCTGAGCTGGAACAAAAGGAAATCTATTCATTAACTTAAATCGTAGTAATTTTAGCATGACCCAAAAGGAGCCTGGTGAATCTAACCCTCTATTTTTCCCACATCCTTCCTAGCATGTGCCCTTTTTTTTATATCTGAGGGTTGAAAGCTGACTCACTTCTAGATTAGGGCAAAATCTGGGGTGGATTTTTTTTCTTAAAGATTAGAGTCAGTGCTTTTGCAGCAATTTTAGTGGAGAGAGAAATGATTGCCATTATTGATTTTGATGTGTAAAAACTAAAGTTAAGCTGTCTGCTTACCAGTTTCCTAGTCA
>JAUBOD010000992.1:1197685-1213742 GCA_032353885.1 Nothura maculosa
GAGGGAAGCCTGTCCGTGCATGTCTCCACTCCTGAAGAGCTGAAGAGGCTGGAAAGAGTTGCCATTTCTCCCCAGGGAAGGCGGCTCCATGGCATGACCTCCCACCTGGGGAAATGAGATCAGCAAATGACTCCTAAGTAGCGTGTCCATCACTGTCAAATTGACCATGGATGTCAAGCGTGAATCAGCTGTCCCCGCAGTGCGGCCACAGCCAGCCCCTTAGCTGGCTGAGTCAAGCTGTGCTGACTCCCTGTGATAGCATTTTAATGTGAGGGATGACAGAGGCCTCCAAGTTAATGTGTGCGAAGAGGTGACAGTTTTGAATGTCAGCCAAAGTGGAAGGCCTGCCTGGAATTTTGTGGGGAATGAAGAGGATGGGCATGCAATTAGCCCAGGCGACGGCGTCTGCCAGCAGCCTCCTGTTGCTGATGGCTTGTGCTCCTGCGAGCCGGCCGCCCAAGCGGGCCTTTCCCGTTAGACGTTGGGGAATGCACGCGGAGAGGCCTGTGTGTCTGCAGACATTGCTGTTCTCAGGAGTTTCTCAAGGTCTGCAGGAAGAGCTCGAACCTGGAGTTTGAGGTTGCCCTCTTTGGAGGACCTCTGGGACGTGGAAATGCTGATAGGAACATTGTGCTCCTCTGGGCCATGCAAACAATAGGAGGTGGAGATAAGATCGGAGCCGAGCTGGTGTCTGCCTGCCGTTATTAAGAATAATCGGTGTGTGTATTTAGATGAGGCCTGGCTCTCAGGAACTTGGCTTGCTGCCTGTACAGCTCCATGGAATCCCACAAGGAAGGCACTCCTGGTGATTAAAATCTGATGGTAAAGAGCATCCGAGTAATTCCTAAACAGCTTATTCATGAGAGGGAGCAAAAGCCCCCTTGATGCTCATAGTGCAGATAAGGAAATAGCTGGTACAAATCAGCTCAGTCCAGCTGAGTGAATGTTGCTGTCTCTCTCCCTTCTGCAAACTTGGGCCAGGCAACTCACTTTGCTCTGCCTCTGTTTGCCCCCCATTTCATGGGAGAACAAGGCTGGAAAATTGCTAAGGAAATAAATAGCTCCAGGTCTGCAAAGGACCCGAAGTCTGCAGGTGGGAGGCATTCCTGTAAGGGGATGAAAACCGTGACAAGATACTGAACATAGCCAAGAGCTAAGCTGAATTTATTAAAGAAAAAATGAGGAAGACATCTATGGTCAGCTTGATAAATCTTCTACCCCTTCAAGCTGCATTTCTGTGTTATTGTTTGCCTGCGATGGGATCATGACAAACTCCCTGGGCTTAGGAGCTAATTGCTGAGTTCACAGAGTTGCTGAAGTTCTTCTGTGCTATCTTGTGGACTGGCCCTCCAAAAGCCAGTAATGGGCCTCTGCATTGCAGGGTACAAGCACTTCCTCTTCAATCTGATAGCATTCAAACACATTTAGAGAGGAATTGTGTTAAATAGTAATCTTGGAAACAGACGTGTTTAATGTGCAAAAGGATTTTCAGAAACCTAGGTTAGAGAACAAGGTTGCCTCTTCTACAAGGGGCATTTGTGTTGCTGCTGCAAAAGGAAGGGATGATTGGTTTAACTCTACTCTCAGTTCACCCTTCTGTCCTTTTGCAACCCAATATTTATATATATGCTTTGACTCAAATATTTATCTGGGAAGTTCCAGCTTTGATGCAGGGAGGTACCAGAAACCTTTGTGAGAGAATTTCCCTCAGTCCTGAGCAGTATTTCACCTGGGAGCTGCTTAAAATAAAGTCTGTGGTCTTACACATAGATGACGCAGGGTATGGAATGACAACAGCTATTGTCTGAAGGCTGCTGGCTCACCAGTCAGAGGATGTGACTATAATTATGGGCAAATCCCATCAGAAGATGGCTTTGGGAGGTCTTCAAGACTCCAGGAGCACTAACAGGATCTCCATGTTGCTGGGATGGCACTATAGGCCTGAGGGAAATGATGCTGACAGAACAGGATGGAAATCTTGACTGCTCAGGTCTGCAGGGATTCACCATTTGCTGTGCTCGTAAGTATGAAGTCGATGAAGGCTTTGCCCACCTCTTCCTTGAACACACAGTCCCACTTTGCCATCACCATGACATTGAGAGGTGCAGGATGGCAATAGACCACAAAACACTGGGATGACTTATGTGTATCAAAACTGCCTGCAGATTTATCTGATTTGCCTTATATGTTAAGAAAAAAGCACCTTCCAAAAGAAAACCAAAACCCAAATGTGGACCACTTATTTCTCAACACCTTGAATATTAAGGTTAGCATTGTCTGCTTTTCTGACTGTGGAAAGGTGTGTGGAGTTTAGCTGGATTCTGAATTGAGATTGTATTTGCACTGGGAAAAGCTTGCTTAAGATAAGTTGGGGAAAAATATTTAAGATGTATTTCAAATTGCTTACTTTAAATCTAATGCTGTCTTTAGGAAACTGAACAAATCCTGAGTTTGGTTTAGCAATTTTTCTTGGCACACTTTGATCTTTAGGTCTCTCCTGGTTTTGAGCTCTCCGGGTCTTGATTCTTTTTCAGTGACCTGGCCTTGGAGGAATGCTGGAATGTTAAAGCTCTTAATCCCATTGCATGAAATACCAGTCCTGTATGTGTTCAGGTGCTAACCTGTGAGTCCAAAATTATAATTGTACTGCTTTGTAGTTTCAAGTCTCACTTTCTCTGATAGCTGTAAATGTGTCTTGGAAGACTCAATGTAGAGGGAGGATCTGCAATAGTTGGTTAGTATGACGGGACTTGCTGCATATTCTGACTTGTTTCCAGCACAAGATGAGAGTTCAGAGTGGATTTGATAGTATTTCTTTCATCCTCGAGGAAATCCTGTGGTTTTTTTGTCATGACAGTTGCAAACAGGAGCAGGGGGTGGTGTATGTGCTGCTCAGGGTGCTTCTTCATGAAGGGATGTTTTGGAGGCAGCACCACATCTTATGAAGTGAAGAAAGCCTTGAGAAAGGGCTACAGACTGAAGGGAATTAAAAAATATTTGAACCAATGACAAACAGGAGGGTTAGTAAGGATCTGCAGGTAAGAAGGAAGGAATATTTCCTTAGAGGGAGGGAAGCCCATCCAAGCTGGATTTCCCCAAGACCATGAACAACGCACAGGTTAGGCTGATGTTGCTGTAGCTCTGCCCCCTCTTCACTGCCAGAAGTGCCTCTCCCTCCTGCTCCCCTCCCAACATCCCCCTGAGGCCCCAGGATGCCGGTGCGCTCAGGTCACCTGGCTGGATGGGGCGACTGCCTCTTGTCCCTGCGTCCGGGCAGCTCTCACTGGTGTCTCTCAGAGGCAGCATGGGAGGATCTGGCCCAGTGTGGCTGATGAAGGTCCACTTTTCACCATCTTGTGATGTTCAATGGAGGGAAATGTCTCATCAGTCCTTGTTATGTAAAATAGGCATTTTCCTTTCCACCAGCTCTGAGTCTTGTATGAGATCCCAGGTCTAACATTAGGTCAGTATTGACAGGAGGCACCATGAGTAGACAACCTACCTACATTAAACTCTTGGTTGCTGTCATCCCTGCTTCTTCCACCCAAAGGCGGGAGCTGGGAGTGCTCCTTTTCCTCAGACTCGAGGCTAAGAGCTAATGCAGAGGAAAGATGCGTGCAATCGTTTATCCTTCTCATCGACAGATGGGATCCGACAGCTTTTTCCCTTATGCAGTCACAGACTCCACAGCTTGCATCTTTTCCCCTTTACTGCCAGGAATAACTTTGAGGGGGGGCTTTAAAAATGGTTCATTAATACTTCAGGAAATGTCATTTTGTGTGTGAATAGCAAGAACTGTTTACAGTACCGTTTTACACTAAACTTGTGAAACAGGAATAATTTTGTACTGTGCAAATTTTACAGCCTTTTACTGTTCTGTGGCGAGTTTCTTCTTTTCCCTTTTTTCATTTTTTTCTATCTTTTTTTTCCTTTTTTTTTGGACAGGTTCTGCATTTTAAAGTTATGGCCTCAGGCCTAAGAAACTGAGGGCCTTTTTGGGACAGGTGAATTATGAATCAGCCTTGAACTCCCTTCATAGCACTGATTATTAATGTGTCCATATTGCAGGGGGCAGAGACTTAACCAGCAGGTTGAGCAGGGAGCAAAGAAGGAGACCTGAGGTCTCCAAGTGTTTATGGCAGGGCACTATATTCTTTCTCTGCCAGACAGATGGGAGACAGTGAGTCCCATGGACCTTGGAGAAATTAATGGGGCCCTCTGAAAAAACATCCTGCTTGGAAATGAAATGTTAGCTGTACAGCCGTGCGCTCTGTGTGGCGGCTTTTATTTTTATTGGCCCCTCATCGGTTCAAGTTGTTGCCTCCTGCCATCATCCCCACTCCTGGTGCTGGGAGAGGTTTTGGGCAGAGCTATTTGTGGAGCACTGGGGGACCAACCAGTGAGTTGTTTAGGAGGGACTGTTCCCTTTTCCAGGCTGCTCGTGGGCAGCAGCCATTTGCACTGCCTGGGGCTTGTGAAGAAACTGGTGATCCCTTGGGTGGTCCCGAGGGTTGTGATGAATCAGGAGATGTGGACATTGCATAAGCTCTGTTCTTTCTATATTGCAGCACATCAAGTCCCCGTAGCTCATGCCCCTCCTATGTGAAACCCTACCTGTTATCTCCAGGCATTTGCAGGTACTCATGCTGCCTATGGAGTTGGCATTTCCATGAACCACATTTAGTGCAAAAAGGGTTTGTTTTGCTGCTTCCCAGCAGAGTTAGCTTCTGAATGACAAGGCTTTGAAGGGATCTTGAGCAGGCACCTCCCTTTCCGCACACAGCCCTTCCCAGGGCTCTGCCAGCTCCAGGGCTGCAGCTGCTGCTCTGGCTTTTAGGATTCTTTTACTTTCACTGTTATAAAACAAATTATTCAAGGTGTTTGGAAGATGATGAGGCTTAAGAATATCACTGAATTTTCTGTTTTGAAATATAATTTTAATTGAATTAGTAGTCAAAGTCATTTCAAGATAAGCAAAAGTAAACTGTTACCTCATTTTGGTTTTTCAAAGAGAAAATATTTGATTATGAAGAACCTTCAATATGAAAGGGTCAGTAGTGATTCATAGAGTGTTTTGATGTTATAAAGTCTGTTTATAAATTGCATATGTATATGTTGGGGGATATTTTTACCTGCTTGCACCAGCAGATGAATCGGTAGGACTGTCATTGGAGGAAAATCTTAGATTTTAAATAGACAAATTGGCAAGTTATTTCATCTGGATACTTTTGCCTGCCAGCAAATGAACAATATTTCACTTGCCCAGTTCAGCCTTTGGCCAAGCCAAAAATTGAAGCTGGATCTTTTGAGTCCTTGTCCAGTGTCCCATGACAAGATCCCTGTCTTTTCTCTTTGTTTGTGGTTTGTGATTAATCGTTCCAGTCTCTTGATATTATTTCTGCTCTGCTCCCCGAGTGTATGATTTGAAACTTTATAAACAGGCCATAGTAAATGCATGTTACATACAAAAATATGGGTATTCATCAAAGTAGCACAGCTGCTCAGGGAACAATGGTGCTAAGGAAGCCCATTCATACTAATTACAGTAGCACAAAGAATTGTCGCGAAATTTGCTGGCGGTTCCAAAAAGTGGTTTGGCTTGACCTGAAACATTCTCTTTTGGAGAAGAAGTTTTTGTCTAGTAGAACATTTCAGTTTAACTCCAAATACAGCATTTTCTTTTAGATCCTAAGGATTTGCTTTAAACTGAAATGAAGAATCACAAAATGACAGCGTTTCATTGTAGGTTGAAGTAGAATGCTGTTTTGTGTGTATGTGACCAGATGCTTGGTTTCTGGATTTCAGATTATAGATTATTTTAGAAGGAGCTTGGCAAAAAGGAGCAAATGGGTGAACTGTTAATAGGACTGAAATGGTCTTTTGGGAAACCTCCCAAATCTGAGCTCTTCAGTTGTAAAAAGATTGCCTGATTCCTCTGCAATTGCTCAGGAAAAACACCCAGTCAGTGGGTCTGAAGCTTCAAGTCCTGGCAAGCTTTTCTTCTGGGAAGGTGTTCTGTGCAGGTAATCTTGGTTAGGCCTGGTCTAACTGGCCCTGGTCTGGAACTCTCCTCATTGTGCTGCTTGTTATAGGAAGGGAATGGGGGAAATTCCTCTTCTACGTGTTGCTGAGCCCAAAGGAAACAAGTTGTAATTACCCTCTGCATACTGGTATTTCTGTGTAATCTTCTGATGGCATTCCAACCATAAAATAATATTTTCCCTTCTGAAAATACCTATTTAGAAAAATGTTTAGAAAGTTTGGAAATGCATAATTAAGGTATCTAGCCAATTCCTGGGTTTTGCCTTGTAATTAATGTTTGTTTATTATCACCCCGAATGACTTCCGCCACCCACTCAAGCTTAACTTTGCCCCGCAAATCTGTCAAAATAGACACACATATCAACACTGCAAATTACTGTTACAACAGAAGGAACAAACTTCCTTTTTCTCTCAGATGAATCAATTTTCAACATAATTTCACAATCGTGCAGTAGGTTGAATGATTTACTGCTGAACAATCTCTGCCTTCCTTCCTCCTTCATTACCTGCTCAAACCTTCAGGTCCCTCGTTGTGTCATGGGAACCCCCAAGAACTGTGGTCATTTATAGCATAAAACATCGTATCAGACAAGACCATTCCCTGAAGCTGCTTGGGTGCAGCGACAGTAGAAGCAAAGTTTGCCACAGATACCTCATTTTAAGTGGAAAAGCAGAATGTTTCCACCCAACAGCCACTTTTCTGTCTTCTCCAAGAGCAGCTTTTTTACTGGCCTGTGGGGTTCCATGTGCTAGTGGAAGGACAGTCCAGGAGAAGAGGTGCCAAGAAACCATAAAGAGAAACCATAAAGACTGAGCGAACAGCTGATATCAACATTGGGCCACACAAATTGCTGATGGAGATGCAAACACACTGCAGGAATCTCCAAGATTGATTCCTTGAGGGGCTTTTGCAGAAAAGCCAGCGGCAGTGAGCCAAGATCACATGGGATGGCTCCCATCTGGGGTGTTATTGCAGGTTCCTGTTCATGAAACCCTTGTTCTAACCCGCTGGAGGACGTTGCGTGCTGCAGGATCTCTTCAGGATGATCTGTACCACGCTCCAGGCAGGGCCTCCCAGAGGACTGGCATGTCACAGTAATGTAAGGTCACAGCTTGATTCAGCTGGTAGGTAAGTGGAGAGAGAGAAGGATCTCTTTGTTCAGCTGGTGCTTTCTCTTGGGATGCCAAACTTGCCCACGCTCAGATAATGCAGGGGAAGGGCCCCCATTTATGGCAGTTGAGCTATTTTTTCTCTTCTGCTTCTCCACTTCATCTTTAGGCCTCTGTTGGGCAGCTGCTGTACCTGTGATGTGATGCAGGAGGTTGGTCAGATGCTCAAGCAGCCCAAGGGCTGCTATTTGCAATGCAGTTCAGCTCTGGGAGCCTCAAACCCTTCTCTGTTGTCCTTGAGTCCTGGGGTGGAGCAAGGCTCACGATTTTTTCTGAGACTAAATAGTGAAACTGTTTCATCTCCTGGGCAATGGCAATTCCTTGGTGACATGTGCTCAGAAAAACGTGTTTGCCTTGTTCTGTGGCCGTGCTGTGGGCAGCTCCACTGGCCAGGATGTGATTATTATTATCTTGCACTTCTGCACTGCAGTGTAGTGATGACTGCAATTTATCAGGCTATTCCCTGGTGGACTGGATTTGACCTGAGTGCTAGAGTGTCTCGGTGCTTCCAACCAGCTCCAATCACGTGAAGCTCACGCCAGCTTTCCTGGAAGGCAGTCTGATCTGGCGGGAACTGCCTGACACGTCGCCATCAATGCATAATAACCTTTACTTTAAAAAAAGAAAAGAAAAAAGAAAAAAAGAAGGAATAGAAAACAACTTTCTGCACATGATCCCATGGTAACCCTAGCAATATGGGCATTAACATCCAGAGAGCTTTCTCCTCTGGAAGGGGAGAGTTAATGGGTTTAGATTATTTGTGGTTATCTGGATTTCAGATTGACACCATAAATATTCAAACTCTGAACCTGGCTGGATGCAGCCGCTGTTGACTTTTGTATGACCTAGCTGGAAACTTTAAATCAGCTGTCGACTTGACTTTCAAGGGAATGAAATGCTCCAAATCCACTAGATAGCATCTCCTTGGTGTTTTATTACCTCCTGAGAACCTCACTTTGGTAGGGACCCAAATCCAGCCTCCTTTCAGAAAGAGGAGCTTTGTTAGCCTTGTGAAGTCGTTAAACCTGCCATGTGGGAATAAGAGTGTCCTACCTTGTGGCAGTACACAGGGCTTATTATATAAAATGCACATGATTAATACATGATTAATACGTAAGTGAAATGAGTCCAGATGCAAGGCTACCATCATGTTCTTAACAGGCTGAGATAGATCTGCATCAACGGTTTGCTCCGTCTGCTAGGTCTTCATGTTTTAATATTCCTTTGTCTTTTAAAGTAGCCATTATAGGAGTTTTGTGCAAGCACTAGAGATACTTCTCGTCACACATGATGTGATGCCATTTTGGTCAAGAACACATGTCCAATTTGTTGAATGCCATGTAAATCAGAAATTAAATGCTGTGAGCTGCCCCAAATATGGATGGGGCCAGCAATGCTGTGCCAGCAGCTGTGGGTTCCTACTCTGGTGAAGGACGTTCTTTTGCCAGTGACTAAGAGCAGAGCAGCCCTGTGATACCAAATTCATCACAACACTCAGCCTGCGTTGAGGGCCACTGTCAGATTAATGGATGTCACAGCAGCCACAATGTCAATAAAGGTTATGGTCTATTCTGAAGCAAGAGACCCAAATATCATTTAAGTAATTGCATGGTGACGGTGGGGGAGATAGCAATAACATATCTGGCTGCTCAGCATGTGCCTCCTACTCTAATGAGCTGGACACAGCATCCAGGGATGATGCTGAGAAGATGTCGCAGAGCAGAAAGAGTTTAAGGTCAGATGCACTGCAGGAATAGAGCCGGGACTCCTTGCTGAGGAGGGGCATGCACTGAGAAGTCAAGACCTCTATAATTCCAGGGGATATTCTGAAGGGCTGCCTGCCTCTTCTCCCCAGGCCTTAATCATCTTGGCCTACCTTTCCAAAGAAGTGACTGAATTTGATTACCCAGCTTTGAAGCAGGCATGGTTTTGCAGCGGTGCTGAGAACTCGAAACTGACTGTTGTGTGGTATGAAAGGGGGTCTCAGGTCCTCACAACATAGCAGAGGTGGCCAAAGATAAGAGCTGTTATTGAAAATGCCGGGATTGGCTGACAGCTTTTAGGCTAATCAGTTTGGTCTAGTCCTGTACTGTAATATTTTATTAGGTCCAACAGATTTCTGTTTCCAATTCCCCAAGGAGATTAAAATAACTGTTCAGTGAGTAGCCCTTGTGTGAAGCTAAGTGTGAGAGGTGATGGCGATAGGCTTATGGCAAATGATCCTAACAAAACCTTGGAAAGGCTCTCTGTCCAACCTTACGCATTATCCCGCACCTCTATTCCCTCCATTCATTTGTTTGGCACTGAAAGCTAATCACAGGCAAATGGTTGGATCTTCAGTGCCTGGGAAGGCTGCCTCTAGGTTCTCATTTCAATTCCACTTCCTTTGCAGGGATTTTTACTCTTGTGGTCCTGAGCTATTCTTAGGGCATCAAAATCTCTCTCTGCTGGGAACTAGGCTCAGGGATGTGGAGGTCTAAGCATGGCTGAGCCATCTTCTCGCATCTCCTGCCTAGGCAGGGTCCTATCTGTCAGCCTGTGGGACAGGCAGGGGGCTTCTGTAGAGATGTCTTTGTCCGAGCTTACTCCTGGTTATGAAGATGTTTAGCCTTCTTAATACAAATTCTCATGCCTTATGCTTTCAGTATCATGTATGAATTGCTATCTGACGCCTAAGATTAATTGAATATGTAAAACAATAGGTGCTAAGAATTAATACAAGGCTTTCTAATACAAGATGACTTTTATTCTAGTTTGAACACTTCATACAAAGGCTATAAGTACATTAGCTTTATTGATCTATATTCATAGAATTATTTAAATGTACCCTCTGGTGCTGAGTGTCAGGGATTTTCCAATGCTTGCTGCTATGCATTTTTCATTAGAGGCTAGCAAAGGCAGCTCCAAACTTTGACTGTCCAAGCAAGATCAATTGCGTCTTGACAGCCATGGCCAGACAAGTGTAGTGTGTGTTGAGAGCTGACCACTAACCACTGGCTCAAACCATGTGCCCTGGAGCGGTGGTTTTATGGGGTCCCTCATGGAGGCTCTCCTGTCCTGTCAGCATTTCAGCCCTGGTAGAGCGTGCTGACTATCAACGTGCTGCCTTTACTGAGGTTTTTCTTCTGCATTTTATTTTAAAGAATGAAAATGGATCTGTTCCTATATATAGATGGAACTCATATTTTAAAATCTTGTCTGTACTGTGCATACTAAACCTGGTCTGATCTTTCAAGGTCAGATGTTTGGCAGGTGCCAAATGTCTGTAGCTGGTTGATTTTTTTTTTTCCATCGAGATATGGCTGGAATGTTTTTTATTTTATTTTTTCCAATTTTATCTCAAAATGCTTGTCTCTTTTTTTTTATTATTATTTTTTAATTTTCTCAGAGAGAGAGGAAGAAATGCCAGCAACTTTCATTGCTAATGAAAATTGTTCTCATTTTTTTTTCTCTTAATGGTGTTTGTAATCACTGGCTGAAGGAAATTTGAACCATTTTCCGGGAACCTGGGATGAAAAGCATTAAATTTCCCAGAGAAAAACAAATGAAATGTAAAGTGTTTTTTAGTGTTTATAAATGACATGGGTGGATAGATGAACTATGGAGGCAAGGAAGCTTGTTTCCCACAGATTTGCCTTGAAGCTGGGTGCGAGATGGAAGCTCTTACAGGCTCCCATTCCTCCAGCTGGGGCACTTGTTAAACCATGGGGAGTCTCTAGTGTCTCAAGAGATGTGGAGCTTGCACTTGAGGGAGGACACCAAGAAGGGGTCTGTCCTGCAGCTGATAGTCTAGCAAAGTGAAAACTGTCCAAGTTTTCAGTGCCTCTGCTGTGTTGAGTTAGTATTAGCTTGCAGGTTCCAAAGTGATGATAACACACAAGCCTACGGTATAACTGCATTCCTTGAGAACCAAGCTGAAAAGCAGCAACGTTTCACAAAGCTTATTAAGACGATCATTTTGCATCTCATTCAGTGTTCACAGCCCTTTTCATGTTATGTAAGGCTTATGTTAGCGGTTTTAAAGTTCACGTTTTGGCGTGAGCTCCAGGGATGGTGCGGGTGTGTGCAGCTGCTGGGCCTCTATGGAGAGAGCACACGTGGTGCCTGTGTGCTGCAGGTCAGAAACATCGGCAGCTTGGGACGTGTTTGGGTCACTCCTGCTACTGTGGATGCAGTTGTTGTTTACCTAAAGACTCCTCCAAATTTGGCTTCAGTTCCTTCAGTTATCGGATAGTACCGTTGTCTACCCAGCACTAAAGCCACTGAGAAGGCTATGGCTCCATTGGCTCCATCTCTCTCTCTCTTTTTTTTTTCCTTTCTTTTTTTTTTCTTTAAAGGCAGGTTGGAAGGTGTCCCTGGGCACCCCCCTGCTCCTCCCTGTGCTGCGGAGAGTGGAGCTGGGGCTCGAGCTGGACGCAGCATCTGCACCACGGCCTGCTCTGCATCTCGGCCTGCTGCAGCCTGCTGTGGGGCTGCTGCCCTGCCATGGCCCTCCCCAGCACTTCCCACTCCGCCTAGAGCTGCAAGATGAGCATTTTGGTAGCAGGTTCGTGAACTTTGCTATGTTTTATAGCCACTAGAGGGGGGTCAGAGACTGCTGGCATGGACTACGTGTGCACCCGCTGCCCGGGGCTAGCACAGGGCTACCTGGGCTGGCCCCTGGATGAACACTGCGCCTGGGGAAGCATCGAGCTGCCTTTCCCAGAGCAAGTGTGTGACACCTGTGCCAGCCTCTTCAGGAAGGCCGTGCTGGCTGTATCCATGCAGCTTCCTGCCCACTGGGACACAGAGTGCTGGGTTACCAGCGAGCCCCAATGGGAAGTCCATCTGTCCAGTCTACACTTACCATTTTGGGCCCATTAGCGCTTTGGAGCTTGAGAGCCAAGTGGTGTCACCCAAAGACGACCATCTCACACTGTCCTAAAGCCAGGTGAGCCACCTCTATGCAGCAGTCTTTCCTTGTCAGGATTTCTGATTCTGATTCTGTTCCCTCATAGTTCTGTTCAGCAGGGACTCTTTCCGTTCACGCAAGGTGCCTGTAAAGTGGTGGTGTGAGAACATTTTCTGTGCCCAACTGAGTGCTGTTGCCGAGGGAAGAAGAGGCACTGAGAACTGCTGAGAAACCTCAGGTCCTGGGGATTGCTGGAGCTGCAGCAACTTCAGCTGGCCAGGAGCAATTCTGTTTGTTGACACTGCAACCAGGCACTTGAGGTGCACGTTTCCTTTGCTAGCAAAGCGCAGAGTAGTGTTTTGTGCCAAACTGAGAAGTTTTTAGGACAGTTTTATAGTTCCACATTTTCCTTTGTGGACTCTTTTATCTGATTGTCCTTAATGGAATTAAAGTGCTATATTTTCCGTTCCTAGGTGCTGCTCTCCAAACCCTGAACAACATGAGCTGCAACAGTTGCTCCCTTCTCACAGACTATTGGCAAGCCTCAGTCAACTTTTGAGGAGGGAAAGGGGGAAGAAGAGAGTCTGTGATTGACCTTGGCAGAGCCCAGACAGCCCTGGGTGGGTTTGTTCTTCCTGTGACCAACACATCTCTTCTGTGTTGTGCTGGATGGTCGTGGTGAGGCTGGAGCAGGCTTCAAAAGCAGGTATTGGCATCAAACTAGCCCCCTAAGGTACTGTACTTGTTGCTGAGAGTACCGAGACCCTAACAAACCATGGCAATAGCCTACTGTCTACATCACTGGGAAGAGATGGGGATGGTTGTTTTAATGAATGGGAAGGATTTGCTCTCCCTACCGCTTGACACAGCTTTGAGATTGTTTTAAGCGAGAGGCTGTTGATTATAATTATACAGCTTTTATAATCAGAAAAACATCTGCTGGGTGCTCTTTCTGGTGGACAGGGCCAGCCAAAGGCTCCAGGACACAATATGTAGGGGTTGCACCAATCACCACCTGTCTGCTCCTATAATCAAGTTGATTTTTTATGATCTTGACATCGGCTTTCAAGACGCATGATCTATGTGTTTATTTAGCTGTCTTTCCTGCCGTCCCTTAGTTTTGAACTCCTGTAAATCCTCCCACAGTTGGATTTCTGCACTTTTCAGAGATTACATTTTCTGACAGAACATTTCTCCTACCCCCTCACTTCAGTGACAGCTTAGGCTAGACTCCAGGGACAGAAGTGTTCAAACCTGGCTCCTTAAAACTGAGCTCTGACATACAGTGCACCTAACTTTCAGGCGGCCAAGCAACTGCAGATAGTGGCACTGTGAGAGAGCTGGTCCCAAACATGCTGCTTGGAGGTTGAAACTCTTCTCCAGAATCAAGAATCTGCCTTGAGAGTTTTGGAGCTGCTCTTCAGGATGTGGAGGTTTGACCGTGAAGGAGTTCTTGTGACCATACAGGACTGTTTCAGGTTGAAGATGATAAAGTGATTTGTCCTGGCACAGCTGGGTGTAGAGAATACACTCAGCTGTTTGTGTACAAAGGTTTGCCATCTGCCCAGATTTCCTGGTTTCTGCTCTGTCTCTGAGAGGAACAAATTCACTTTCTAGGATCCTGTCTCCACACCAAAAGGGTGAATGGAGTGAGTGTGACCAGCACAGCACCTTGTTAGAAAGCCCAGATTCTTGATGCCGGGGGACATGATCCTTGCAGATCTGTTCTTTCACTTCCTAGTGGCCCCTGTCCACTGATGCTCTCTGCTCAAGAGGAGTTAACTCTAGCAAAGATTTCCCAAGGAATCCAAGTCACATGCTTCCTAGAAAGTTCACGTTATAAAAATCCTCCTTTTTGCCAAACCACCTTATTTTCCTCTGGGGAAGTACAGCTGATGCTGATTTTGACCAGTTCCAACATGTGTGTAGATGGATGAATTCTTGGGTGCTTCCTGGAAAACGTATGCCACAGCCTTTGCTGCTTGTGCAAAGCTGTCCTGCTCAGGAGGGAGAACCAAGGAGAGCCATTACCAGAGTTTTTACCTCTACAACCTGTAGCCTCCAGCTCCAGCAGCTGAGATAATGTCTCTGTGAGATTGCTGTGCTAGCGGGAAGACTTGACATAACGATCTGGGGTTTGAATCTCTCTCTCTTCCCTCCCTCCAAACTTCCCAGCCACCAGTGCCCCATAAATGAATTTATTTACAGGATTAACTTTTATTCCTCTTGTTCTTCTTCTGAGGCTTTGACATTCAGAATGATTTGGGATCTTTGATATAAATTTACTTTTGAATTCCTCACATTTGTGCTTAGCCCAAGTCTATGACATTCCCATGCTGTATTAAATCAGGTTCTATGCTCCAACATCCAGATAAAATAGAGAACTTTTAAATACGTCTCAGGAGCTAGTTTTCCACATATCCTGTCAATGCCTTTGGCATCATTGGGGGCCTGATGGTACCTACTGCTATTTCACTTGTCTCACAGTGCATTGTTCCCCATTCAGGGGTGCAATTTTAAACCTTCAAGAGCAGAAAAACTTCCAGTGAGGATGCAATTCTCCATGGTTTTGGGCTAAAACCTTCCTGTTTTCACTTTCTAAGAATCTGGCTGGGTAGCTGAACATGTCGATGGGTGCCACATGGTGACCAGCTGCATTAACCATCCCTTATCACAGCACCTCAGAAGAAGACTCTCTTCCTGCAGCCTTATGCTGTGACCTGACTGCAGCCTCGCAGGCCCTGGCCATGTATCTTGGGCTGGGAGAAACCCTCAGCCACCATAAAGGAGATGGAGGGTCAGCAGCCTGGTGTAGTGCATGGCCTTGCCAGTGTCTCAGCGCTCCCATCTTTTCTCCATCCTTTCCTATCTAGGTGTCTCTGCTGGGTCTTCATAACCAACCTTATCTAGTTCATTAGAGAGAAGAAAAACTGATTTAGCACAGAGTGATTTACCCATCTGTGTAACAAGATGTAAAAGGATCTCTTTCACACTAGACTGGAAGCTTGCCTTTATGAGCATCTTAAAGCCTTGATATTCAGTGGAAACCTGTCTCCTGCTAGCAGAAGATTGGATACACCTCATCATCACTGTGCATACTTTTGCCTGCCATGCAGTCACTGGAAAATAGATGAAGAAAGATTCATCTGTAGGTCTTAATTTTATGGAGTTGAGTGGAATCCACCTCCCATCAATTTGCCAAAGTCAGTTAAAAGAGCCAATGTCCTTATCATTCCCCTGATCTTGTCTGGGAGTAATCTGCCAAATGAGCTACCCAGTTATGAGGGTGCTATCCTGTAGAAGAGGAAAGTGGAATTGCACATCCGTTGGCTCTGTGGTTGTTTATATAAGCAGTAGCATCTAGCTGAATGTCTCATTGCCTGCCTTCTTGGGGAGGGAGAACGTGGTCTACCTTTGGAGTTGCTCTGCGTGGGGTAGTAAATGAAGTGGCCAGGCAGCAACCAGGGTTTCATGTGGGACAGCTGCAGGATGGGGCACAGGGCTCCTCACTGGTGGGTGATGGTTGTCCTCTCCATGCTGGGCTGCCTCTCTGCGCTGGGTTGGGAGCTTCATCTCTGTTGTCCACAGTGCCCAGATAAGCAGCTGGATTTGCATTTCAGGAGAAGCAGGTTACAACTGTGAAAATAACAGTTGTTTTTGTCTGTGTGTGGGGCAAACTTGATTGTCCTCTTCCTTGTGCTTCTAGAAGGCTCCTCACAGAAACTTCTTGGATCCTGGACAATGATGGGTCAGGTTCTGAGCTGTGGTGACCACCTACACAGAAATAAAGCAGTAGTTCTGCCTTTAACTACTCTAAGATCTTTTCCTTGTGATAATTCTGTTTTAAAATTGTTCTCCTTTTAAAAGTGCATTAGCTGGAGCTCAATTACACAAAAGAAAAAATCCACATTTTTCAGCTCCTTATTTGTGAAGAGCCTTTGTAATGCAGACCTG
>JAUBOD010000992.1:1213842-1224979 GCA_032353885.1 Nothura maculosa
GGAGCTCAATTACACAAAAGAAAAAATCCACATTTTTCAGCTCCTTATTTGTGAAGAGCCTTTGTAATGCAGACCTGTAGGCTTGGTCAAAGGCTGGTGAGCTTTGATCAGCCTGGATTTGGGGTTTAGCCTGCATGTTTAACCTGTATATTCCCTTCCTGTAGCTTCAGATGACAAGAGAGAACTTTTGCCACCACTAGTAGTATCACAGGCACCCTTCCATCTCAAGATTTCCTTTGGAGACAGTACTCCTATTAGAATTACAATCCCTTTCTCTTTGTCTCTGTCTCTCTCCTTTATTTTTTTTCTCTCTTATTTTCTTTTCTTTTTTAATTGTGTCCCAGAAAACTAAGGCACAGAGAAATTTAACGGTTTGGCCAAGGTCACTTATCAGTTGCTGAGTCTGGAATAAATGTGCCCTGATTTCCTGCCTCTGTGTTGTGAGTCTAAACGGCTCCTTGCTCTGATGACAGTGAGGGCTTTACAGTAAGAGAGGAGGAAAAAAAAAGTCATATTTCAACATGCTTCTTGCTCTGTCCCCAAGTGCATCCCAGAGGGTGAGAGTGAAGTCAAGAGGCTGCTGTGAAAGGGTTATAACAGACCTCTGATCACAACCGATTAATGACAGCCCAAGGGAGCAAGAGCCCTTGAGCTGACAGGAAGGAGGTGTATACAGAAAAGCGACGAAGTTTTAAATGCAGCAGCCACAGTCTGACACAGAACAACAGCAGGGGGGAAAAGCTGTGTTTAAATCCATGGTGGCAGTGTAGGAAGGGAAGTGAGTTTTACCATCTCTTCCCAGCAATCTGTCTTTGGACCTTCAACCACCAAAATTCACTCTAGTGAGACTTGTTGCTCTGAATCAGCTGGTTATGGTTTGAGTTCTGTTTTTTATGTGGTCAAAATATGCAACAATAGCTGGGAGATGTATCACTGCTCATTGGGAGAGTAGGGAATATGGTGTCAAGCCAGGGAAACAGAGGCATGGCACCAGGTTGGAGCTGGCCACATGGCAGGTGGACAGGGACGGAGCCAGGACATGTCCCCAGACTTCCCCAGCCATGGTCCTGCACTGCCTTGTGTCTAGCATTGGGCTGGGCTCAGCAGAAACCTTCCCCTAATGCAATTAAAGGATGAGCTGAGATGCCTGGGAGAGGAAGCAGCCGTTTCCGAGCGCGGCAGCAGCCATGGATGCTGAGCCGTGCCCGTGCTGGAGCCACGGCACGAGAGTGTGACCCCCTGAGGACGTGCACGGCCCTCGGTGCTCTGCCCCGAAAGCAGCTGGGCTCTTCACGTGCACAGAGGCAGACCCGGCTCCGCAGCATTCCCACTAAAAGCGGTCTGCAGGATGGATAAGGAAACCTGTGGTCCTCCTGTAACGGGTCCCGACCTGCTTGTTAGACCTGGTCAATAGCTTGCTGTCGAAAGTAATTCTCTGTCAAAAATACTCTTTTTTTCCTCTTTTCTGTCAGAACAGAATTTTTCTCAGAACATGTCAATTTTCCAGCCAAAATTTTCACTTTTGTTGCTTTCTTTTTTCCCTTAAAAAATAGCAACACTTGAAGTGACATGATTGTCAGCTCCTGAAATCTGAATCTGGGGGCTCAAACCAACAAGGTCTTGAAGTGTACTTTATGTAACAGCAACAAAAACGTTTGGAGCAGAAGAAGGTTTTCGAGAGCTGATTGTCACAAGGGGAAAAAATAAAACACTTGTCTTTTTGGAAGTCTTTTTGGAAGTCAGTAAACTTCTTGGAGACTTTTCTAGTCACTCATTGTGAGTATGTTGCATGGTTGAGCAGGATGCTTGCTTGCAGACCAGGATGACCACAGTCCAACACTGCTGGCATCTAAAGGTCCCACTGATTCTGGTCTTGGGTTGCATTGTCTCTTCCTCTCTCTTTTAGCTCGATTTCTAATATTGTTATTCAGCATTAAGCATGATAGCTCCTCTATACTGTGAAAAGCAGCTAGTCTGGAGAAACTGTGCTGTGCTAGGAAAGCTTTCAGCAGAGTCTGTGCTCTGTCCCACAGGGCTTGGAGCACTCCACATGACCAGGGAGCCTGAGATGTTGTAGGTTGGGTCTGTGGCACTGACAGTGGGTGCTCAGCCTTGGTTATGAACATCTTGCAGTGTCTCTGGCAACCTTGTGGTTTTAAGCACTAATACCTTGACCTGCTGGACTGGGAGCCAGGAATGGAGATGTGAGGGAGCTGATAGCACTGGGGTCTGGAGGGTGTCTCCAGTCCTGGGTAGTGAGGATGCAACGAGGCAAAGTGGGAGCTGGTGGTTGACTGTCTAGAGAGGCCCTATAGCCCCAATCCCATGAGCAAGTTGACTTGGCAGGATGTTGGGTGTTGCCAGAGTTAATGCAAGGAGCGTGAGTGTTTGTGCACGCCTCTCGGGTGTGTTTATGCATGCAAAGAAGTGCCTGCTGGGGAAAGGAGTGGAAGGCTTGTGATTTATCATTGCTCTGTAATGGGTGCCTTGCTTCTAGTGAAAGAGGTCAACCTCCCTGAGAGATACCGAACCCCCTCCTTATTAACGTCCTGTTACAGCTAATGGCTTGGGGTAGGGCAAGCAGGTCTTACAAGGAAGGCATTAAAGAGCAGCGCTACTTGGAAGGGAAGCCAAAGAATTTACAGCAATTTTTACACAGAGGCTCTCCCCAGAGATAAGGAGCTACATGGTTGGCTCAGCAGATAAGCAGAGCTGTGGGACAAGGCGAAGAAGAGACTTATTTCTGCATCCTGAAGTTTGACAGGAGCAATCCAGAGCTGTGTGGCATGGGAGACACAAATGCCATTGGGACCATGTGTAGCAGATCCAGGGTCCAGGGAAGAAATTCTACTGGAATGTAGAAGGTTAGTGCCTCCGAGCAAGGAACAGGCCAGCACAACACCATGTGCTCCTAGGCCTGACCCTCAAGGTGTGAAGGTGACGATTAATACAAACTAATGGATGCAATTGTTTGTCCTGGCAAAGGTGTGAAATGGGGATTTGGTTTGGATTTGTCTGGACTTCCAGCATCCACCGTCTCTGTTCTATCTGCCAGGCGCTTGGCAGTTGCAGGTGGTCATGGCTAAGTCGCAGCCCTGGGCTTGCTTGTTAAGTTATGTTCATATACCTTCCCAGCTAGCTGTTAATGTGCAGTGCCTCTGCTTTCGATCATCCCTAATCGTATCTATTTCCTATGGAGGCTTTAAGATCCCACAAATCGTTCTCTGCCTCCTCCATCCATTTCCTGCCAGACAGGCCAATACCTCATGTCTACTCGCCTCATCCAGCAAAACTTCCTGATCCAAAACCTGCTCTAGACAGCTGTAGACAGCAGGTTTTGAAGCTGACTGCACCGGGCTTTGGATCTAGCCCTGCCTGTGATAGAGGAGCTAAATAATCCCCCGCTCAGCGATTCATAACGAGGCAGCCCAATCTGCTCCAAACCTCCTTCATGCCCAAACCAGAAACCTCACTGCGCTTCTCATCTCATTCTCAACTTGTTTTTATGTGCCTGCACAAGCCACGGCCGCCACCTCATGTGAGCACCTCATCCTGAGTTAGACCACATCTCCACTTCTCCGACCTCCCAGCCTCTAATAGCACTAGGCCACCGATCTCCGAGCACACCATCCATCATTTGACTAGCACATTATTTATTTACCATGGGGGAGAGAAGGGAGTTGGGTTGTCTGGAGAATGTATTAAATTTTCATTTGTTCTCATTGATTCCTGAAAGGAAATTGCTGAGTTATGCCATCAGGGTGGACTAGTTATGCTATGGAGAATATGTACTATAAAGGAGTGCTGGGTAGGAGTATGGAGACAGAGTTAAGGTTATTTTTAATATGCAAAGTAAAATTACCGTGGCTGTTTGGCGAAGACATGAAATACATCTGAGCAGTTTTCTCTGCTTCCTCTGGTCTCTCACATAGCTCCTTGCTCACACAAATGCAAGACACTTGCTGTTTCTCCTTCCCCTATGCAACATGCATGGCGTTGCCTCCTCCTCCTCGCTGCCGGGTGAGTCCTTCTTGCTCACCAGGTTTCTCCACCAGCTCCCAAGTGCAGTGTGTGGCATGTGGGCTTGGTGGCCAGGCCTCGTTCCCCCGAAATACAGTTCAATTTGGGTGGCATTGCCAATCAGTTTTCCTTTTCCATTCATGTCTGGTTCTCTTCCCTAAATTACAGCTGTGGTAGTTAGCATGTTATTTTTTGTCAATTTGGCCTATTTGTTTACATATATTAATGCTACAAGTCCCCCAGAAATACTGACTTTTGCAAAGGTTTCTTTGTCATCCAAAAGCTACTTGTTTTCCTTCCCTGCCTGGAACTGCCATCCCAGCTGAAAGTGACTCTTGCAGCTCAAGTTTTCCTTGCTTTGAAGCCCGACAAAGACTGGTTCAGAGTCTTGACTGAGGACTGGCTTATTGTACTTAGACTAGATTCCTAACCAAGTTAAGCTGTAAGTGTGGTTTAAATTCTGATCAAGCACAAGGATTGGAATAACCTGCCTTCAGAGCCTGTCTTTGGAGGAAATGGTGCCACCTGCTCCTGTGAACAAGACAAAGAAGCAAGTGCCCTTGAGGAAAGCTGTATTTGCTGGGGCAGACACTGTGCTCTGCATTGAAATGGAGGTTGGTGGCTTGAGATCCTTGGGCTGTGTAGCCAGGAAAGGTCTCTGCATCTTCCCTAAACCTCTTGCCTATGTTTCTGCCCCCTTCTAGCTGCTGCACGCTGCCTCCTGGCACAATGAAGCCCTGAATTCAGGGATTAGTGGGACAAAAGTGGGGTGTTTTTACAAGGGTTTAATTTTTGTAGTCTGGGGGATAAGCAGGGGGTCTTTGAGTTTCTCTGGGAGTTGAAAGAAAGGACAGAGCAAACTGGCTCTGCTCCCAGTCCCAAAATGTTTTTACTAATTGTGTGCAACCTTCCTTACAAGAGACAGAGACTGCAAATACCACAGGCAGTTTAATTACCACTGCTGGTTTCACATTGATCTTATTTATGCAGCTCCCAGGGCTGTGTGTGTGTGCAGGGAATGTGCGCAGGGTGGGAACAGGTTGTGTAAGGAATTGGCTCTCAAGGGGGAGGGAATGCAAGGGTGTTTCTTGAGGCTGGGGGCTCTTTCCCAAGAGCTACCTACTCTTGTCCCGAGTGTTTGGGCAACTGGGCTCTGGATACCCCTGGTACCTGATCCATGGGCCAGTTTGCTGCAGCCTGCTTGGTCATCCAGTGCTCTGTTCGTGGCTGAGCTCTGCAGCCCAGCAGTGATTGCTTCCTCTTTGCTAGCCTTCCCCTCCTTGCAAGCAATGAGTTTCTTCCCCATCCCAAAGGGGGGAGAAAGTAGCAGGGGAGGAATCCGGCGCGAGCAGGCTGATGGCTGCCGTCCCAGTGCAGCCTCAGCAAATGGGGCTCGTGATGGATGAATGTGCAGGGCAAGAAGTAATAAAAAGGGCCCCAGTCATGTAATCTTCCATTAAAATGAAATGCATACCAGAAATGAGGCATTTCTGCAGCTTGTACCATCTCCCACGGAAGATCATGAATAAAAGAGGCAAGTGTACTGTTGACAGATGCCGGCATGCATAAAGGACAGTTCCTATAAAGGCAAAGCCCCGGCTAACAGATGGACTAAAGATGTGAGATGCAGGAAGATTTACCAGTCTAAATAATTCAAGGGAATGTCGTATGGGGAGGCAGTGCTCTGAGAAGGGAGCCAGCAGAAGGTACAGATGGAAAGGCAGGCCAGGCCTTTCCCACAAACCCATTAAGAACGTCGCTTGTCTGACTGACAGTATGTTGCACGAGGCACCAGCAGAGATGGGTGGATTTGCCTCCAGCACTCCTTCTGCAAGGTCAGGAGAAGAGTTAATTTCAAAGGTTGCAACTTTTCGAGGGCATGCTTTGTCTGCTGCGAGGCTGCTTTCACAGACCTTCCTCCTCTCCCCTGCTCTTCCTCACCAGCCCTCCTCCTGCCTTGCAGGAAAACGAGAGCATGGAATTGATACTGCAGCAATGAGTAGAGAGTGGAGATAGTAAAGGCTCAGGACTCCTTTTGCCTTCCTTAGCCTATTGAGGTCAGCTATGGGTCCCTGGTGGTTCTTTGGGCCCTTGGGGAGGTTGGACATACCTCCCAGTTAGTTTTGGTGCAGGGCTGTGGTCTCATGCAGCAGGCATTTTTAATCCCACCTGGCTGCAGGTAGGTCTGCAGTGGCACTGAGCAGAGGCGGGCAAGGGAGCATCCAGTGTGGACGGGTGGCAGTGCTTGTGTGGGCAAAGAGCTGCCTCTGTGCCCAGGTGTGGAGAAGGGAGGAATGGGAAGGACTGCACGAAGAGGAGCAGTCAGTATGGCACGCAGAGGGGAACTGCCTCAGCTGCTGGCGCAGGCTGGATTGGTGTTCAGGAGTGAAATGGCACCCAAAGGGTGCCCTGAGAGCACCCTGGTAGCTCCGTGTATGAGAGACACCTCAATACAACCCTGATAAACCTGGGCTCCTTTCAGGGCTCTATATCGTGCTGATGGAAGGCTCCTGTGCACCAATTGCAGCTGTGCCTGAATACGGTCCCTCTTGGACCATGTGGCCTCGTGTGGCGAGGTGGATGTAGCCCTGATGCCAGAGCAAACGCTGACACGTGGGATGCTCTTGTTCTGCTGTAAGGAGGGTTCACACCCCCATATTGCAGGGGCCAGCATCCTTAGGAGCAAGCAAGGCTGACAAGTGCTTCACGCCCACTGCTTACGGACATGAGCCCAGTTTGATTTTTGGAGAGCTCGTTCTTTGCCTCTCTGAGAGCTCTGCAAATCAGGTATCTCTGAAATGCTGGTAAGGCGCTTGGAGAAGAAGGCCGGCTGGGGCCTAAACGGGCACTGTCCTCTGGGAGTTCTGGTCTGTCTGGCCCCATGAACATCTCTGATCTCTCAGGATAAGCTCAGATGTTGGTGTTTGGAGGACTGAATCCTGTCCTAAGCTTACCCCTGTGCAGACCTTGACACGTCTCCCATGTCAAGCATGAAGTCTAAGTTTGCATTTCCTTCTTTTTCTCCTCTTCTTTCCTCTCAGCATCCTAAGGCCTGTCTCATGTACATAGAGCAGAGGCACCTCCTGTCATCTGTCCAGGGTTGGATATTGCTGATGACCCATGCTTGAGTTCCTCCTGTGTGATCCTACATGCTGGTGGTAGCAGAAAGTCGAAGAAGACTTGATGTCAAGCACTCTGAACATGATGGCCTTGGTCCTCCCCTTCTTCAAGCTCAGTCCATGGGCTCAGACACTTGTGGGGCCTAGGCTGGCTTTGCAGTACCTTGATGAAGCAGACGTGGCTGCCATGAGCCACCTTGACAGCAATCCTACAGTGCCTTGATGACAGAGACATGGAAGCTGGAAAAATGGTGCAAAACCCCCCAAGTTACCAATTTTGAGTCTGAGAAGAACTGCCTGAGCTGTTGAAAGGTGTTGGGGTGGTCTTGCCATGCAAGGCATGGGAGCTGAGCTGACCTAGGAAACAGGAGCAGATTTTTGTGGCTCCAGGGCTGGGATCTCAGCTTGAGCTCTCCTGGGACAGAGCATTGCAGTGGTTGAGTGCAGAGCTGGTCATCCCCTCTGGAGATGTCCGGTTCCCGGTCGCTCCCAGGGCTGGCTCAGTGAATGCAGAGCATTTGGGCAGAAGGAAGATAAAGGGCAAGATGTAGAGGGTTAGATAGAAGTCAGCGGCAGCTGCTTGGCAGAGATTGTGCGCGCGCTCCGCTCGGAGAGGACGCCTTCCCCGGGCTCGTCAGCCGTCTGCAGCATGGCGATTAATCATTGGTGTCAGAATCCCTAATCCTATTCAATGGAAAACAAACAGCGCGGCATCCAGCCCTGTGCTGAGCCCAAGCAATTAGCATGTTTACATGGGCTGGGCAGGCTCAACAAAGAGTGGCCAACGGGGGCCACGGGAAATGAACCCTTGTCAGCCCTTGATGTTCCAAGTGCTCCAGGATCCCTGGGCTCTGACCCAGGCCCAAGCTTGGAAATGCAGCTTGCGCAGATTGAATGCAGCTACCAAAAGCAGTTTTTCTTGGTTGGGGCTCAGAGCTGTGAGTGTGGGCAGCTGTTAAAGTAGGGGACTGTATATGATCCCCTGTGGGGAACTGGAGGTGTGGGAAGGGTAAGGGATCTGCTCTTGCTTCAGTGCAGAGTGAGTGGCAGAAATAGCTAATCCTCACTGCCAGCCCCTGCTGCCCGGTGCTCCTGTCCCTCTCCCACTCGTACTGCTCGAGCTATGTCTCCCTGCTTGAAATTAGCTTCAGGTTTTGTGTTTCTCCCCCAAAGCTGTGCTTTGGGTATCTGCTAAGTAAAGCTAGACTCACCTCCCTCTGAAGGCAGGTCTCTGAACCACATTGAGTCTCAGCCCCCTTGGCCAGACCTTAATGATATTTTTAGATCTGATATTAGAGAGTTGGGTCATAGGGAAAGAGGCAGAACTAAACAGATGCATGTTATGGGCTGGGATAGCTGAGTGGTTTGCACTATCTCAAACAGTTCCCAAAAAAAGAGACTATTGCAATGCTTCTTCAGAAGCTACATTGAGCTCAAAATTTGTCTGTGCCCTTTGCCCCAGTACACACAGGTGAACCTGCTTTAAGCTCGTCAGCTCAGCACATTGGTGAGACTTGCCCAGGTGAGGTGAGTTGTCTCTGTGAGGGTGGCCTTGTGCTGCAGCAGGACAAAAAGGACTGCAGACACTGAGCAGCTTTACAGGGACTCCTGAGCTATGGCCTATGTGGGGTGGTCCTACCTAGGCACCTTCTGCCTGTTGTAATGGCTCCTGCTCTGGCTGTCATGTTTCATAGAGATTCAAGTTGATTGTGGCCACAACCATGTAACCTTATTTTCTGCCTGACACAGGGTACGGGGCTTCTCTGAAAAATCTACATCTGCAGTATCTCCCATTACAAGATCTCCACAAAGAGCAGGATGAACTACCAGCATCTAGGACGATGTCTAAGACGCGCTGTGGTGCCCAATGAGGAATCCTCTGCATGTGCGTCCCTGCACAGCAGGGACTTGCCAAGAGCTGCTGTTCCTGCCCTGCAGCACCACTAAGGGTAAGGGGCTACTGGGAGGTGCAAGGGGTGTTTTGGTCGTGCTCTGCATTTGGCCTGCCCTGCAGTAAACCAGAGTGCAGAGACACGTGCAAGAGAAGTTTACTTAACTGAGCTCTGCAAGCGATTCCTCAGAGAGACAGATAAAAGCAGCAAACAAGGAGTGAGACATAAGCCACGTTATTGTAGGACCTACCAGAGGGTAGGTGACAGTTTAGGCATATTGGCAGAGGGAGGAGTGGAGTTCATTTGGTTTGTCTCTTAAACCTCAAGTGGACTGTGCTACTTCTAGGTTTGGAAGGGTGATAGTGAGACAGTCCTTGCAGGTACTTGATTTCTCTCAAAATGAAGGGGTGCTCCTGGGTCCACAGTTCCCCTGCTTCCCTTCTACAGATGTAACTGATTTGGGGGGGTGGGGAGAAAAAAAAAAAAGAATTGATTCAAATAAAAATGTGTTTGTATGAGGAAAAAAATTATTTCCTTCCATGAGAAAACACATAGTTTGAGGCAAATTTATGGCTTTGGCCTGGTCATTAATATCTGGTTGTCAAAAAGTATTGGTTTGAACAAAAATATGTTGTAATAAAAATGCATTGTTTTGAAGAAATTTATTGTCCCCATGAAAACCTATTCAATTCAGAAAGATATGTTGATTTCAATGAAAATCTATTTGTTTTAAGAGACAGAGCAAAAGAAGTCTGCACTCAGCCGAGTGTCAGAGCTTCTCTCTGTACAAATCCCTCAGCAATCCCATGGCAATTAGGACTGGGCAACCTGGAAAATCAACAACCAACTGGCAAAGGAAGTCCCATAGGTGCTACCCAGGGAAGAAAGGAAGCGTGTGACCTGCAGAGAGTGTGGAGGAGTGCTCTGGATAAAAGGAGGGAGGAAGCATTAGTGGAGAGCTGGAGGAGCAGGAGCAGCTCCAGACACGTTGATACATGGTTATCATGCCTGGTGTCCACCAAACTTCTGGCATGTGGATGAGCTGGTCCTGCTTTATCATTTATCCTGCTTTATCCCTGTCTCGGGATGTTCCAGAGTGATCTGTGCTCAACCCTGCCATTGTCCCCTTTAAAATGGGACTCTCTGAGAATGAGTTTAGGGCTGTGTGTCTGTGCACAGAGTGAAGGCTCCTTGCAGGCTTCTTGCATGGAAAATGCTAGGGGCTCCTCTGAGGCTAAAACAAAGCAGATGCTTTAATTTTCATTTTGATGAGAAACTGGAAGAACTCCCAGGAAAGGAATATTTTCCCCAAAAAGAAATTTCTCGCCTTCAAAATACCCTTTCCCATTGGGAAGCTTTTCCCCATTTCACCAACAGATTTTGGCTGTCTGAAAATAGGGACAGAGGGCAGGGTCAGCACAGCCTGTGCATCTGGCACCGAGCCCTAGGCAAACCAGCCACCACCATGCAGAGCCCTTGCCCGGCTCCCCACTGCTCAGCCGTCAGTGCAGGACAGACAGTTTTGTGATGTTTGCTCTTTGAACGCCCAGGAGGGCCTTGGGAAAGGCTTGGGGACTGCAGTGTTGGCCCTGCTTGGGGCAGAGCACATGCTGGCTGCTCTTGCCTGCACCAAATGTTCACCTTTGAAGACCCTATTCCCTGATCTCTACCCGGGAGGAAACTGCCCCTAAAGATAAGGGCACCCTTCCTTACAAATCAGATGGATTCATAGATCTACCTTGTGCACACCTCCAGAGATGGATGCATATGTGAACCCAGCTCCAGCTCCTTTGTAGAGGTGGAAGATGGAAATCTTGGTGGATCTGAAGATTTGCTTTGTGGTAGGCTCAGCCTGTGCTCTTTTCATCTCTCAGCCCAAGCCAAATGATATGAGCAGTGAGCAGAGTAACTAAAGCTTTCCCAGACCTCAGGATGAGACGAATGCGTTCGTGCTGCTGCTCGAGTTATTCCTGCTTTGTTGTTGCTCTATGACAGGTTGAGAAAAGGGTGCCTTGCATGAGGCAAGTGCGGATACAGAGGATGAGTCTCTGTCCTAGAAGGTTTATCATTCAAGTAGGACAGGAAAAAGGGGAGGGGAAGGCAAGG
>JAUBOD010000992.1:1252612-1267767 GCA_032353885.1 Nothura maculosa
CTCACAATGCTAGCACCCAGGTACTGTTGACTGACATTTGCCAAATCTCAAGCATCCAACCCCACAAAGTCTTTACAAAGTAAATGATCCCCTAACTGCTAACCCCACAGCCTGCTAAACTAACTTGGCATTTCTAGCTTATTAATAAGCATCTTTCCTGGGTAACCAAGATGTATTGAGTTGGGACTCCCCAAGTGCGAGCAACCAGAGATAGCTTTGACTTTTCCTTTTTTTAATTTACCTTGTGGGGCTGTGGGAAATGAGCAATTCTTCTGGCTGTCAATATTGCCAGCAGTGGTACCATCGCCATGACAAGAAAGAGAGGACGGTGGGCAGAGGGAGAAATGAGGCACCCCAGGACCAGCGTCTCAGCCTAACGCCCAACCAGAGCTGACGTGTCCATCGTGACAAGACTAGAGCCAGCAGTATTCTTGCAAATCCCAGAAAATAAGTCTTTTGCTTGAACTCTTTCCCCTTCCCAACTTTCCCAAACAGATTCCCGCTTTTCTTTATTCTTTCTGAGCAATTATCTTTACTTTGCAGATATCTTTATCTCAGATGTCTTGCAGATATCTTTATCTCTGCTACATTGCAGAAGGATTTCTTTTTGCATCTTGCAAAAAGGTCCAGAGGGGACCCAGAGTCTGGCAATCAGAGCAACATTCACAGAATGTCCGGAGTAGTGGGGAGCCGGGTGCTGGCAGCTGGAGCAATAGATCCTTGGGGTCCCTTGTGTAGCAGCAGCTCCCCAGTTCTCTCCCTGTCCCAAGAGCCTGAGGGATGACCAGAGTGTGCTCAGCATCCCTAGCAGCAGTGCTGGAGCTGTGCTGGTGGGGCTTTCTGTGAGGATGAGCCCATCACAGCTGGGACAACAGCAAAGGCCTGGAGCAGCATGGCTGTTAGACACTGTTGGGAGGACTTTCCTGTTCATGGGACACAACTGTGAGTGGGACGTCACGGGGGACAGGGATCTTGTCATCGGCTGATGCTTGGCTGCTGGAGGCCGTGGTTAGGAGGGGCTACTCAGGTTCTTGTTGCTTCAGTGTGTGGTGCTGTAGCTGGTGGTTCATACCGTGTTTTCCAAGAGAGTGAACCTCTCCTTGTCTGTGTTAAACTGATGTACTTCTCACTTAAACATGGGTTAGGAGATCCTAGAGACTACCCTGGGACAGGACAGATGGGGACAAAGTGAATGGAGAGAGTGGAGGAAACTCCTCGAGATGTTGTCATAGGCTGTTCATGGATTTGGGAAGCAAAGCAAGGGGAGACATCCTGGCACTGAGCAGCTTGCTGGGCGAAGCCAGGGCGCTCCCTTTCCCTTCCCGGGGCCATTTGTCTTCCATCCGTTCCATTTATCTCTGGCAAAAAGCTTCAGACCCCAACGATCTCAAATAATCTAAAAAAGACAGTGATAAGTACCTTCCCCCGTCATTACGGCTCCGTTTTATCGCGGCGGTGATAGCAATAATGGCGGTTGTAACCCCCATCAAGTCCACTTAACGTGGTTCATTTTCCAAAGTCACTCAATGCCTCCTGACAGTCAGACCGGGCGCTATGGAAAGATCATTTAACCCCAGTGATCCGAGGGGGCTGTGGAGCGGGAGCAGGAGCCCCGTATGGCCGGAGAGGAGCCGGAATGGGGTGGGCCGGGGAAGACCATTGATTTTATGACAAGGGGCAGAGCTGCTGTCAGAGCGGGGCGGCGCGGAGCAGGTCGTGGCGACGTCTCAATTAGCGGCTGGCGGGAGGAATTCAGGCAAGGCCGGAGAGTGGCGGCTGCTTCACCTATTATTATTATTTCTTTAAACAGTGAAGAATGAACCCCAAATTAGAATCCCTGTTAACAATTAACACAGTTAAAGGCGACACGCTGTAATTTCTGCAGAAGGGCGCTGAGGTGGCGGCCTGAGGTAATTGCAGTGTGGCTGAGGGGAGCGGTGACTGGACAAGGCCATGGCCCTCCTGCTAGTCACACTGCCCTGCCACGAGCCTGCTGCCACCTTGCCCATGAAAGTAAGGCTGTCCCCCTCTCCACCAAAGAGATATTCCTTTAATATCTCTTTAAGCTTCACCTGGATTTCAAGCAGGGGGGAAAGTTGCTGCGGTTGGCAGGGGACCTCGCACGCAGCAGCATGAGGTACTTCATCCCATCCATGATGACGTCCAAGCTTGAACGCTGTTGGGAAGTGAACCTGGATACCCAGGTGGACACTGGAATGGCTGGTAAGGTCCCACTGCCCTTGGGGACAACTGGGGATGCCCCAACCGCCTGGCTGGGCAGCTTGTCTGCTGTGGGAAGTGCCCGGCACTGCCTGAAAAGAGAAGTAGCTCCTGCCTGGCAAGCGAGCAGGGCACGTTCCTGCTTTCAGGTTAGCTTATCTGAATAATTACGTGAGCGAAGCTATCCCAGAGTGTTTTGGAATACACAGAAATATATTCCATCTGTGTGCTCCACGGCATCAAAATCGGAGAGCTTTCTGAAGAGCGGCCGGTTTCTCTAATATTTAAATGCGAGGGGAGAAAGAATCACTAAGAATTAGAATCATGCCCTGCCAGAATGACCCATTTGGTTTTCGCACAAAAAGCGTGAATTTAAGATCGCTTTGTTTTGGATCCCAGTTTACATAAGACAATGCAAACCTTGAAAGCGTTCAGCTGGAAGCGGAGCTGTCAGTGCTGTGGCAAAGCAGCGCTTTGATCAACGGGGAGGCACATTTCTGAGTTTTTCTGTGTTGAGAATCTAGAACTTGCTGCGGAGGTTTCATTCAAATTTGGAATGGATTTAGGAGAGCTGCTAATTTTGCAGCCCCCTCGCTGCCAGTTTTCTCTCCTCGGTTTGCAGAAGGATGAATAAAGGAGCCAGGCGCTGGGCAGGAGCTGCTGGGCCACCTTGGGTTGCTTCTTTGGGACTGGTGGAGGGGAAGTGGTGGCTCTGCTGTCAGCAGCTGGGCTGAAGGATAAGTTCATAGGTCAGCATCTGTACAGATGGGTCTGCAAATGGGATAAGGCTGAAAACCAAGAGCTTTTTGCCATATTACCCAGAGGGATTTTTTCATGGGGGGCAGGTTTTGCCACCTTCTGGTGTGAACTGATGATGCTGCAGCTCTGAGTGAGGACATGAGCCTGCAATGAGGCTGTGCGACCGGGGCCAAGGGGTGGAGCGTGATTCCAGAGGGGACCTGGGATGCTTTTGCTAGAGCAGCTTGCTCCCACTGGAAGGCAGTTACTGGCAATTTACAACATGTTCGAGGAAGTCCCCCGGAAGAGGGTTTAAGAGTCGTTGAGTCAACATGAAACTATATATCAGTTAATGAAGTTTAATAGCACTGAATAAGAACTGCACTGCGGCTCTGGGATCCTCTTGCAAAAGCAGTTATGGTCTAAAAAGAGAGGCTGGAAAAGCAGTCCCTTGCTTCTGTCCATATGCTGCTCCCTCCGTGCTCTGCAACTCAGATGCCTTTAGTAGCAAGTCAGTCTCACAGAGGTGATAATGGGAGCTGGCTGGCATCAGTGCTGCTCCTGCATCAGCAGCACAAAGATGAGTCCTGGGCATTTCAGATGCGTGAGTCAGGCCTTTCCCAAATTAGCCCCAAAAACAGCTTGTTAACCACAAAACCTAGCGTAAAGTTCTGTTCTCTTCTATTTAATTTTTGTGAAGGTCTCTGAGCCCTAAAGGAAAGGAATTTTTCTAAAATCAAGTTGCCCCTCAACATGCACACTTGGAAATGAACATCCCTTCATTTTTCTGGGTGTGGATTTTTTTAATCATTATTTATTTATTTTAAGGAGGATTCAGGGAATGACACATCCTTTTCCTCACCTGATGTGCTGAGAACCATGCTCCATAGGCCCCACGAGGTGCCACTGCGGGCTGCAGTGATGCCAACGGGATGGGCGCTGCTGGGATTCCCGGGACCAGCAGAGGTGAGACAGAGCTTCCCAATTTCATTTATGTATTTTTAAAAAAGAGACCCTGAAGCCATTGGCAGGGCTTGGTCCATCTGACCAGGCCTGACGCTGTGGTGGCCTCTGTGGTGGAGCAATGTGTGACAGCTCCTCTCCCGCGGCCTTCCAGGAGGCCGAGCCCTGTCCTTGCTTCCCGCTCTGCTGGGAGGCTATTTACTCTGTTGGAGGAGGCGAATGTTGAGCGCCGGGTTTGGAAAAATCTTGACCCAGTTTTCTCGGGAGCACTCCAAGGCAATGCGCTTAATGAGTGCTGTGCCTCTGCCAAGTTTCCCGGCGCCACTCTGCCAGTTTTAGCATCCGACTGGTTCAAGAAAGCGCTGGGAGGATCTGTGCGTCCCGGCAAGCACGGCGCCTCTCTCAGCCTGGCCTTCACTTGGGGAGGGCTGCGCTGTTTGCACAGAAATGCAACCAAAAATACCCCCGTTAGGTGGTTTTTCAGGGAAGGGAGGAGTAACGGCAAATATTTTGTGTGGCCTTGGTGGGGAAGCATCTGTGACTTGAGCGTGTGCAGGTGCCAGGGTTGTTTCCACAAAACTGCAGGCCATCCCCTGCTCTGGTGCTTCCGTGAGCTCCGGTATCCTCCAAGTTGAGATATTTAGAATAAATAGTGCCTGACCCTTTTCCTCTCCTCCTCCTTCTCCCTCTTTCCCATTGCCAGTTTCCAGTAACCCAGGTCCAATAATTTGGTCATAATAAAATGTGACTGCTGGGGCTATTTTTACGGAGCTGGCATTCATTTGCATGCTGGCTCTGTGTGGGGCCCCAGGCAATCTTTTTTTTCCCCCCCTTTTCTCTCCCCCCTTCCCCACTGCCACTTCCTCCTCCCCCGCTGGCGTTGCTCTGATCAGAAGTGACAACAGAAACACAGCCGTATTTCCTGGAGATTTACGGAGCCGGATGATGAAAGCTCGGAGGAGCGGCAACAATGGAAGAGGGGGCTCGGAGGGAAGAGGCAGGGAGCAGGGACAAGTTCCTAAACTGATCTTTTCCAAATGTCACCTCGCTTCCTGGGGGAGCAAGCAAGGCCACTGCTCATAGGAATGCCAGGAGGCAGCTGAGGTGGAGATGTGCCTGAGGAGGAGGCTGGATTGCTCCCGGCTCTCATGACAGTGATGGCACCAGGTACCCTCGTGGCACTGATGGCGCCAGGTACCCTCGCGACACTGATGGCACCACACTCCTGTGCTTGCAGCTGGGCCCTGCTGTTCAGGGGCTCTTTAGTCACCTCTGTCCTCGCTCTCCACCCGCTTTCTCTCTCTCCTCCTCTCCGTTTCTCTCTTCAACACCACTGTCAAGCAACTTGATCACCTGCCAGCCCGTATTGATTTTTGCTTCCCAATCTCCAGGCTGGATGGAAGGAAAAGATTAAAAACAGTTTGTCAGTTTGAAGTTGAATAAGAATTCAGCACAAGGGACATCAGCTCGTGGTCGGGGGGAGAAGGGGTCAAGACCAAAGACATTGCTGTGGGGGAGAACAAGCCTTCTGCACCATCTACTTTGGGGGTGCCCCTCCACAGCCCCATCGAGCTGTAGGCCCTGCAGAGCAGCCAGGAGGCTGCTTCATCCCTCACCCATCCGGCCTTGGCTTCCCACGCGAGCTGCCCTGGTGAGTCCTGACGTGCCCGATGTGCCACCAGCCTCCAGGGCAGCTCCCTCAGGCGCCAGCGGCTCCGTGAGCGGTGCCCAGCCCCAGCGCTCCGTCCCCACGTGTCCCCGGCTGCCGGCTGCCATTAGTATTCATGTGATGGGTCTCCTGCTGTCCTTGTCAAGACTGAGTGGGCAGACTAAGGGAATTTGCCCTTCAAAAAATGAGAATCATTTGAGTCAGGGAAGCTCCTTCTTCGTGCATGTGGTTTCTTGCCAGCCCAAGGGATGACAAATGGTTTGCGGTGCTCCCTGTGCAGCAAAGAGGGCCTGTTTGGTTGAGATTTGGCAGCTTGTGCAGGGTGCAAGGCAGAGCACGAGCTCTGTATTTGACGTGGGGAGTGTGGCACCGGCTGCGCTGACCTTGCGCTGTGCAGGGGGACAGGCCATGCTTGCCCATGCCGTGCATCCCGCGGGACGGCGCCTTGCAGGTTGGTTCCTGCACACACTCGGAAACTGGCACAGGGAGACTTGGCACCAAATCCCACAGCAGAGCTCTGGTGGGGAGATCTTGGTGGGATGGAGAGGGCAGCAGCTGGAGCAGATAGCTCAGCTTGACTGACACCTGCAGAGCTGTAGGGCTGTGCTGCTGCCGGAGGTGAATTTTTTGGTGACCATTGCTGCTGCTTCCCTGCTGCCTCCCTGTTCCTGTAAGGGAGGACAACAGAGCTGTAGGTTAAGGACTCCTCTTCCTTGCTATTGTCATGTCTGGCAAGTATCCAGTAAGAAACCACAAAGATATATTTGCCTACATAAAAAGTAGGGTGGATTTACTTCCATTTATATCTGCAGGTGTATTTCCTTATCTAAATAATAGATGGCTATGTCCTCAGCCAGTGTAACCTGGCAGAGTTCCTCCAAGGTCAGCAGAGCTGCACTGGCTTATATCCAGACAGGAGATGACCTGGTTTTTCCAAGAAATACCAATGTAGCAGGTAATATGTGGCTGCATGAGGATATGGAAGCAAAGTGAGGTGGGGACCCTGTTTACAGGGAGTTTGGGAACCCCGGGTTGCAGTCACTGCATCTCCTCTTGGGGCATTATCCTCGGGACAAATCCTCTCAACCCCAAATGGTATTTGTGCAGCCAGTGGGAGAGTATCTGGTCTGGTGGACATCCATCCATTCAAAACCTGCTGCTAGAGCACCACAGCTTCCCAATTAACGGGGAGAGACTGAGGCCTCTTCAGCCAGTCCAGTGGGAGCAGCAGCACCCAGTGTGGGCAGGGAAGTGCCGTCCATCTAGGACAGGATTGTTCTCATTCCCAGCTGAGCAAAGCAGACGAGAAAGATGCCAGCTGATGCTGGTGAGCTGGCAGGCTTGGCTGCAGACTCCAGGGCATCAGCAGCTTCAGCTCTAAGCCCTCATTTCCCTGTGTGCACGAATGTCCAGTGCCTCATGCTACAAGGCTCTCGACCTTGGCTGCAGGGCCGTCCTCCTGCTGAGCGGCTGCACGCTGAGGGTCCCCGGGTCTCAACAACATGCTGGACAAAGGCAGAGCTCAGGCTTGTGTGTGCTGCCTCTGCAGCTGCTGCTGTGAGTCCACAAGGGCTCGTTTACCTTCTCAGAGCGGAGGGTCTTCCTCGCCTGGCCCCCGACCTGCCCGATGAGGGGCTGGTGCAGAGGCAGAACTGGCTCTGCTCTCTCTGGGCACCCGCTGATGCTCTGTGCATGGCTGTGCAGGTCCCAGGCGAGCGTGTTGGCTAATGTGTGCTGACAGGTAGAAGGATCAGGGATCCCTCATCTAAGGAGCTTCATGGCATCATTAATTTGCTAATAGCACTCCTGGGAAGAAGGCAGTGAAGAATGGGGGCTCCTTAAGGGGGCTTCCCACTGGCCTCAGCCAACCTGCACCCTTCACATGCCAACTGGAGAGCCAGAGTGAGCCAGTCAGACGCCAGGAATTGCTGGATGCTGCTGGCTGGGGTCGAGATGAGCTGGGAAGGTGGGCAGCAGGGAGCCCTGCTGTGGAGCACTGCTCACACTCAGCCCCGGGCACGAGCTCGAGGCCCCGGCGCCGCGGGAGGAGGGTGGCCCAGGGCAGCGCAGCCTCGGGAGGGACCTTGGTGCCGGGCACTTGCAGCCGGGTGCTGCGGGAGCCAGGAGGAAAGGCGGGCGCTGCCCTCCGCGCGTGCAGCAGCCTGCGCCCCCCTCACGTGCCGCCGCCTTCTCTGCAGGATAAGAGCAAGGTGCTCTCCGGGGGCCGCGCGGAGGAAACGACAGAACAAGTGAAGCACAAGAGGCTCACATGGAAAGGTCACGGTGAGTTTTAAGTAGAAATGTCATTGTTATTCTGTCAAAAAAATAACAGAGCCAAAGCACACGTGGCAGAGAGGTGGCTGCTCCCCCAGAAGAGGGCAAACTTGGCAGGGTCCACAGCCTGCTGCCATTGGGTTTGTCCTCCAGCTTGGGCAAGGGGTCATTCCCTCCAGCCATCGCTTCCCTGGCTTTTCATTCTCTCTTTCTCTCCTTTTCTATTTTTTCCCCCAGTGCCTCTTCAGTTCTCTTTCCAGCACTGTCCTCTGCCCCAGATTCCCAGGGGGTTCTGGTTGGTCAGGAGGCAGTGAACTGTGTTCATATTGCTGGCAGACTGCAAGCTCTCCATGGAGGAGACACGGGACCAGATAGACACCATGTCGGACCATGAGGGTCCTGCTTTCCCGCTCTTTAAACCACAGCCATTTCAGACGTCACCACTGGCTTCCACGTGTGTTGCCTGTACTGTGACCATGTCCCTTGGTTCATGTGCTGACTATGGCCTTGGAGAGGAGTGAGAGCTGATGGAGCTTGGTTCTAGTGGACCACGACCTGCTCCCATGCGTGCTATTGGGTGCCTTGCTGTGCTCTGTCCAGAGCACGTAGCATTGCTGAGAGTTCAGGGCTGTTGTTTAGCTCAGCAAATGTAAAGATCTATAGCTTCTGAGCTGTCTGCCTTTTGCTTCCCACAGGAGGTCGTGGCTTTGCTGCCTGGTGGTCTATGAGCTGAAGGCCCTGTGGATTCTGTGTCACACCAAGAGTGAGCAGTGAAGCTTGAGCAAGGATCACTTGGCCCTTAGCAGGGACAGGTAAGTGCAGTGACAACAGAGCTATTAGGAGCCCCATCGTGCAGGGATGGCGGCTCCTCCTGTTGCCTTTCCCTTGTTGGCTGAAGGCAACCCCAACTCAAGCCCAGGCCTACCCTGCTCCCCATGGTTGTCCTACCACCTCCTGGCAAGGTGGAGACAAGAGGTGTGTGGATCAGCCGCCCAGCAAGGCCGCGTGGCCGGCACCAGCACAAGAAGCCTGTGATTTTTTCCGAGCCTTAATTGCAGAATTTCCATATCATCAATTCCCTGCGAGTCAGCACTTGACAGGGAAGGCTGTGGCTACTGTCCTTGCTGCTGCCATCAGAGAGTACCCACTCTGTCCAGGGGACAGCTCTCAAAACGTTATTTTTATCTCTGTCTCGTAAAGCCTGTTCTGTATAAATATATTTTAATTAATTAATAAATGGGATGTAATGAGTTCTGGCAGGGTGACATTTGAGCATAAAGCGAGGCTTAAACAGATCCTGACATGTGTTAGCTGGGAAAACACAACATTCCCGCATGTGCAGCACACACACACACACACACACACACACACACACACACACACACACACACACACACGCACACACCCAGCTTTACTTGTTGGGAGTGTTACATAACGGGGAGGGAGACGGGATGTGGGGAGCTGAGCCTGGAGGTCCCTTCTGGAAGGGCCCTGAGCCACATGCAGCAGGCGTCCAAGTGGCTCCAGCCACGTAGCCAGTCCCCTGGGTTGCCTCCACCTTGAGACCAAAAGGAGGCTTGAGTAGATTCTTTCCTTTCACAGAAATTGATGAAATGTCCCCAGAGACTGGGGCTTGCTAGAAACATGTTGGCTAAACTAACCTGTAACATCAGCTCTGGGAGGACTGTGGTGAACCCGCAGGTCTGCTGTAGGTCAGAGCAGGGCAAATTCAGCTCTGGCATGAGAGTTCTGGCAGTTAATGATCAGTCACCAGCTCAAACGTAGTCCAAAACAGACAAAAACCAAAACCTTCTTGTGCCATATTTGCCTAGGAAAACACTGCAGTGTATGGTACTCTTTGTTTCTCTAAGATCGTTTGTAAAATAGTACATGTAAAATAATATTTTTTACCTCTTTGCAAACCAGTCCTGGGGTGTCCAGAACAGCAGTGAGGACAGTAGTGAGCCCACCTTTCTGGCTGAGATAGCTGCTAGATTAACCCAATGATGTTTCTCAAGGTGACCCATGGTGGTGCAGAGATCTGGTGCTGTTGGGTGGCTGGTTTTGGTAGCTCTGGTCCCTGACTTAGAAATGGGACCAGACAGGGATGTGCTGGGGCTACCTCCCAGCTCTTGTGCCGTGGGTACCTTCCTGCAGGGCAGAGGAGATGGCACCACAGATGAAAGCACCACTCAAGAGGTCCCACCCTCACAGGAAGGGTGTCCAAAAACCAGAACCCCGTGAGGCATGCTGGAGTAGCCAAAATCTTCACTGATTTCCTTTCTGTGCCTTTTTGCACCTCGAGAGCCACTTGTTGTGCACAGAAGCAGTAGTAGACCTGCTCCTGTATAGCTGAGACCTTGGTTCTCATCTGCGTTTGGGCTCTGTTTCTCAAAGCCCACTGTTACTGGCACTTTAGAGTCCCAGCACAGCCCACTAAAGGAAGAACAGGGTCTAAGGGTGAATGCTTTCCTATTGTAGATCTTAAATACGAATCTTTTCCCTTTCTGAGATTGATAATGTCAAAAGTTGCACCTACACACACCATGTGTGTGACAATATATGTAATATGCATGACTCAATTTATAACTTGGAAGTTGTTGCCCAAAGACCTGCAAAGCTGATAGTTTTCCTCTATTCTACAAACAGCTTTGTCTGCAAACATGTGTCAGGCCACCCGTTCCATGCAGATACCCTTGTTTACTGCCCGTGACTCCAGCTCAACTTTCCTTCCTCTTCCCTCCCTTCCTGGGCTGCCGGGAGACCCCAAGGCATCCACTGAGCCTTAGGCTCAG
The DNA here is from genome assembly GCA_032353885.1 of Nothura maculosa. NCBI lineage: Eukaryota > Metazoa > Chordata > Aves > Tinamiformes > Tinamidae > Nothura > Nothura maculosa. Next base: position 1,263,272 of record JAUBOD010000992.1, read on the forward strand.
CAGCGACACTCCCGTGTTATCCCAGCATCATACCTGGCTCCTGACCTGCCTCCAGGACATGTGGGGACAATGAGGGAAGAAGGGACATGGCCAGGATGCTGACCTTCTGTGATTACATACATGTATTTTTGTTGTTGTTTTTAAGGCTTGGTCAAACAGGAGGGATGTGCTGTTTGCTGTTCAGCTTTAGTTATGAACTTTGGCTGCTGAAGAGATCTCGTGGAAGCAGATTTCCAGTGAGTAGTGTACAAAGCAGATTTGAATCTGGTCCCTACATGGGAGGGGTGGGTGGGCAGCCTGGGGATTTGAGCTTTTCTCTCCATGAAATGGGTCAATATTCCTCGCCTGTCCCTTGAGTAGCTAATAATATAGCGGTTGGCTCTTCTTCGCCCAGCAGGGTTATTGTCATCCTTGCTAAAGTTTGACATTTTACACTTTAACTAAGCACAGCCTTAGGCAAGAAGCTGCTAAGAGACAGATTTCCTTATTAAAAGAAGATGTCACCAAAAGAGCAAGTCAACAAATATGCCACTGCCCAGAAACAGCCATGAGACTGGGAGAAAACAGGGAGCGGGAGAGAAGGGAGGGCAGAGCTGCAGGGAGCCGGCGTGGGTGGTGGGCCACCCCGGAGAGCATTTTTGGGGACACGAGGCCCTGCTGGACCCCCCTAGCAGCAGCTCCCGGGGTCCTGGCACTGCTCCGTGCTCCTGCAGGAGATCAGGTGGTGGAACCCGACCTGGGGCTGTGCATTTTCCTGGGGTTGTTTGCAGCGTGTCCTGGGCTCACCCTCCTCTTACTCACGTACCCGTCCCAGAGCAGGTGCCCTATGTACAGCACCTATTACAGGATGGCTTGGGGAGCCCATATAGCATGAACTGTCCTGGCTGCCATCCGTTCATTACGGGGAAGAGCATGGGCGTGTATGTGTGCAGGATTTTTGAGTCTGAAAACATTTTCAAGGATTTTTCTCAGTATTGCAATCGCTAAATGCCAGATGCACAGAAAGCTGCAGGCAACTGCTCTTTTTTTTCTTTTCTCTTTTTTTTTTGAATCTGAGCCTGCTCACATGCCTTTTCCCTGCGCTGCTGACAGTGGTTTTTTTGCTCCCCTTTATGGAGTTTAAATATAATACACTTAATAGCAGTTAGTGATGTCAGTGCTCTTTGGTATAGCAAATCTCTGGCGTGAGATAATCTTCGTTAATGATCAGCATAAAACAGATAGAGGTCAGTATTTTAGCGTCGCCATAAATTCCCCCTTTACTGTGATAGAGCTGCGAGGCGGCGATCCCATTAACCTCTCCCGTGTATTGATAGGGGTCCGTCGCCCGCCCCGCCGCCCTCCTCCTCACACTCGTGGCCGCCGCTTGCGACGCTCGCGCGGGCGCCTCTCCTCCCCGGGGAGCGCTCGTCTCCGCCGGAGCCGCCGTCCCCGTCTCCAGCCGCAGCCTAACGCAGGGTGACACCGTGTAATGGAAGAGCAGCCCTTGCCGGGCCCAGGAGGAGACGCAGAGCTCCTGGCAGCTTTTGCCCCCGCAGCGCCGGCGTTGGAAAGGGCAGCGCGATGCACATGCGAGCCAGGCACGGGGGGCAGCCCTGCGTGTGCCAAAAGCGCCGGGACGGCTCTGGGTCGCGGGCCAGCTCTTTAGCCCCCGTGGATTGCAGCGAGGCGACGCTGACGCGCACCAGCCGCGGAGCAGCCCCAGTAGAGCTGCTGCTCATGATCTAATAATGCGGAGATATGGGCAATGTGGAGGGAGAAAAAAAAATAAGATAAAAAAGTCAATGAAGCATTATGGTTAAGAATCAAATTGCATAAAAGTCAGGGAATAAAACACTTAAAGCTCCTACAGGAACATTAAGTCGGCGAAGACTCTACTTACGTAGCCTCGGCACTGCCTGTTTTCCCTCGATGCCTGTGCTGCTCCTTTCACATCTGTGTGATGGGCAGTGCCTGGGGGGAACTCTGCTGCTTCCCGCACTGGTGTAAGGCTGGAGCAGGTCCAGGTGTTCTCCGCAGCGCCGGGAGCAAAGGCTGCCCTCCAGCCTTGCTCTGGCAGCACTGGCTTCCACATTACTTGTCAGGTCCCCGCTGCGTGTGCTTCGCGTGTCAGAGCAGTTGTGTTGCAGCCATGATAATTTAAGGATAGGGAAGACTTGTCAGTAGTGGTTTCACCCATACACCTTATTTCTATTTACAAGGCAGCTTTTCCTGCTCGGAAGCTGTCTTGAGCTCACGGTTGTATTTTGCAGGCTGTTTGTGAGTGTGGCGTGTGTGGCTTCCCCGCAGGGCAGAGCAAAGGGTGCTTGGTTTTACAAACCTTCTTGCAAATCTCAGCTTTTTGGGGGAGTCTTCTTGGGGGAGTTGTTGTCCTGTGCTGTGTTTTAACCCCTGAATGCCTGTTGCACCCTCAAATGCACCTTCAGCAGCACGGGGGCCTTGGGACTGCAAAGAAGGGATCATGAGAGAACTTCTGAGCAGGAGAGTTTGGGAAGAGATGGGAATCTCAAAGCCTCAGAGAACAAACTATTTTCTGGTTTATGAAGGCAGCTGGCTTTAGAAAGGAAGGCATCTTGGAGCAGTCTGCACCCCTTGGACACACTCAAGCTGCCCGACAGCACGGCCGGATCCCAGCAATCAGCAAGCTTCGAGATCTTTGGCTGCCAGGGTGGAAATACAGGAAATCACCAGGGATGGTGGTGGCCGGTGCACTCGGAGGCCCACGGTCTCTGTGCTCCCTCCCCAGTGCCCTTGATTAGTTGTCTTGGTTGTAGCGTGGCACTAACGCAACCAATGTTAGAAATCAGTGTGTTGCTGAAACCTTTTTTCTTGTCTTTCAGCTGAATGGATAGAGAGGGCAGAAATAAAGGCTCCCTCGGGTTCTGGTTCATATGTCGCCATGAAGTGCGTTAATGAATCACTGGTCCCAGAGCACATTTGGAGCTTGTTACCAGCAGATAATCCTGCACTGTGACCCAATTGCTACTTGGCTGCCCAGGAGCAAACCTCCTTTCTGCATGGCCCTGAGGAGCAAGGATGGGCTGCACTTGGAGGCTGCCTTCGTCTTTGGAGCTGAAATGGATGCATTTGTTAAGGAGGGTTTTTTCACAGCTAGTGCTTTGGGATTTTTTTTTTTTTTTAATGGAGAAAGCTTGGGAAAATAGCTCCAATTCCCCTTGCTACCACCTATTGCTGTCAATGGAAGCAGTCACTAGAGAAATGCAGGAAATTAGCTTAAACTCTTCCTGCAGGACAAGAGAAGTGGGAGGAAGGCTAGGATGCCAGATGGGGTGATGATGCAGGGACAGAGCCTGAATTTTCTCCCAGCCTGTAGGTGCTTGTTAGGGAGGAGTGAGAAGGGGTCAGTGCTGAGATTTCATGCTCTTCCATGCAGCAGACACCCTGCTTTCCTTATAGTCTGCTGGATAGACCTGCTGCTGCCACAGCCCTTCTTGCAGTGTTGGCAATTAGTGACACACCATGAAGTGCTGGAGAATGTCTTCAGTAATGCGGCTTTGTTGGACGTCTCGTGCCTTTGATCTGCTACAGAGAGGTTCCTCAATGCTTTCCGTTGCTTCAGGCCTCTGGGGTGCATGGATACGTCGGCAAAGAGGGAAGGAACTGGAGTCTGGGAAGGCAGAAGGGACTCCTGGCAGAAGGCTGGTGGCAGTGCTGGTGAGGAGGCACCACAGGGCAGCCCAGCCCCAGAGGTGCCATGGGGACATTAGCAAAGAGCGTGACCTATAACTAGCAGGGTAAATGGTGGGGGAAAGGTGGATGCCCATCATGGCAGGGGAGAGAAAAAGGCCCTTCTTCCTTGGGAGCAGCCCAGGGATATTCTGCCCATGCTTTCTGGGTCTGCATCTGTTGCCCACCCAAGTCTGTTATCTGTTATTCTTCTACTGGGCTATCACTGGGCATGTTCTTGAGGGCCAATATACTGCCCATCTGCTTGCAGAGGAGCTGCCATGCATCACACTGAGAGGTTGGGGGGCTTTGGCCCACACAACTCGCTTTGCTTCCAGCAAGCCAAGATAACCCTGGGCACCCTTTAGTACTTTTCCTCTTCCTAAAAAAATACCCACAGAAACTGTAGAAGGAAGGATAAGGGTGAAGGAGGGGAAAAAACCCAAAGCATTTTTTATCATCCACTTAGATGTTTTATCTAGTTCTTTATTTTGTGGGAAGGGGTGATGTTATCTGCAACCCTAACAGGGTGGTCTGGGTTCATCTCCCACATCTAAGGCTTGTTCTTGGACTCGGAGCCAGGCACTTTGGCTCTTTTTCTCCCAGTTCCCCACCTGAGAAGGGGCTGAGGACGCTTTATTTCACGTGCTCCTCGTCCTGCCCGCCTGAGCTGGGCAGGGACAGAACAAGGACAGCGGCTGAGGCCTCCGAGCTGCAGTGGCTCCATCTGGGCACGGAGACTCCCCAGGCCCCATGACCTTTTCCTGGCAGTGCTCGACAGGCAGGGACAGGGAACAGGGAAGGAAAGC
>JAUBOD010000992.1:1317480-1331479 GCA_032353885.1 Nothura maculosa
CCGGGCGCGGGGGCCGTGGGGAGCGCTCCGTGTGTGACGGCCGAGGGGAGCGCTCCGTGTGTGACGGCCGTGGGGAGCGCTCCGTGTGTGACGGCCGTGGGGAGCGCTCCCTGCGTGGTGGCTGTGGGGAGCGCTCGGTGCGTGGTGGCCATGGGGAGCGCTCCGTGCGCGGTGGCTGTGGGGAGCGCTCCGTGCGTGGTGGCCGTGGGGAGCGCTCCGTGCGTGGTGGCCGTGGGGAGCGCTCCGCGCGCGGTGGCCGTGGGGAGCGCTCCGTGCGTTCCTGTGCCTGCACGGGGCCACGCCGCCCTTCCCACCTGGGTTGTTGAGCTCTGTGTGCGGCGCTTGCCCGCTGCCCGCAGGCAGCTTGTGCGTGCTGGGGAGCAGGTGCCGGGAATGGTGGTGCTGGGAATGGTGTTGGTGGGAATGGTCTTCCGCGAATGTGCCATCCCCCTGGAAAATCCTGCTGCCGGATGTGCCGAGTGCTATTGGGCATTGGCGGTGGCAAGAGGAGTGACAGCGCCGAGGCTGGGATGCAGCTCGCCGGCAGTGCAGCCTTTGCCAAAGTGCCTGTTCTCCCACTTTTCCCTCCCCAGGCAGCTCCAAAGGTCACCTCGCGCCGTAGCAAACGCTTATTTTTCCATTTCCCCTTTTTTCCCTTTGGTCTCTCCTCCAAACAGCCCAATAAACCCCCTTGCTCTGCTGGGAGAGCTTTAGGGCAAGCGTCCCGGGAAGGATTAGGAGCAGGCGCCCGGGCCGCCCCTCTCCCGAAGGCCTCCAGCTGCTATTTGCACTGCCGGCTCCGGCCGCCCTTGGCATTTCCCCCGTTGGGTGGAATTTACTTTCCGCCTGGCAAGGGCATTCGCTAACATTTGCTCACCTGGCTCCTTAAGCTGCGCGGGGGCCGCGGGATGCGGCGGAGAAGGTCATGGGGTAAAACTCATCCGTGGGCTCCGCGTTGGCAGGAGGCGGCGGGAGAGCAGCTGTGAAATACCCCGTTGTGCCCGGGCGGGAAGCACGATCCGGGGGGAATGCTGCCCGTTGCCTAAAGGAACCGCCCGAGCTCCTGCTGGGTTTGGTGCGGGAGAGCTCCAGCCCTGCTCCGTGTCCTTGTGCCTTGCTGGATGGGTCGGGGGGCACCATGGCTGGGGTGGTGGCTGCTTGGAAGGTGCTTTGTGATGTGGAGAGGGCTGCTATGTTCCCGTGTGGATCCTTGGGACGTGCCTGTTGGGAAGGGCAGCTCTGGCCCAGGTGCTGGTTCTGTCCGGAGCCCCCGCGAGGGCAGTGGGATATTCGGGAATTGCACTGTCCCAGCCTGACTCCCGCCTGGCAGCGCTTGGCTCCTCCTGGCCCGTGCATCAGGTTGATGCTGCCGCTGGGGGAGAATGAACTTGTGTGTTCCCTTTCCTGCGGGATTTGGCTGGGCCTTGGGAATGTCCCATGGCGAAGGGAGCACAGCCAGCCGGGTTGGTGCTGTGGGGCTACAGCAGCAGCAGCCGTGGGGCATGGATCACATCCATGTGTCGGGAGGGCTGGGGCACTGTAACACTCCATGGCCACTGTTGGGAACGGTTGGCCTTGGGAATACCAGCTGCTGGGGCCTGGGATATTGAACTACGTTGAACTAGGGATCTGGAATGAGCTACCAAAGGCCTTTTGGAGATGCCGTGGCGAGGTGCTAATGGGAAGCAGACACGGGCTTCCTCCCGCCTGGAAGAGCCGGGCCCTGGAGCTCGCTCCGCCTGGAAGAGCCGGGCCCTGGAGCTCGCTCCGCCTGGAAGAGCCGGGCCCTGGAGCTCGCTCCGCCCGGCCGAGCGAGCGCAGCCCTGGCCGCCGGCAAGGGCGGTGGACGCCCCGCTTCATTCCGTGGAGGCTGTGATTGGGAAGGGAACTGCGCAATTAGGAGCGGTCCCTGCGGTTTGTGTTTGAAAGGAGCTCCATTGGAGTAATTTTTGAGCTCCTGTTTAATGGGAAGCCTGTCTGCTGGTGAAAACGGCACCGGCTCGCGGGGCTCCGAGCGCTGCCGGCTGCGCGGCCGCCCGCCCTGCGCTGCTCCTGCTGCTGCCTCCGTGGCCCGTTGGCTTTTCCTGCCCTGCACGTCAGGCCAGGAATCCTCCTCAGCCTTTCTCCTCGACCGGGAGTCTTTTCCCTGTGTGTGAGGATGAATCCTGTCTCTTGCATGTCCCTCTTCCCGTGTTTACAGCTGGTGCTGTCCTCCTTTTCTGTCATCCCGCAAGAACGGGGCCAGGGGGAGTCGCAAAGCAGGTCTGGACACAGGGCAAGAGCCGAGGTGCCAGGTCGGCATCCCGCATCCCGGAGGCCTCCATGGCTGCCGCGTGTGCCAGGGGACAGGAGGGATCCCTGTTGGGGAGAGCCCGGCCCCGCTCCAGCCTTGCACCAGGCTTGGGAACGCGGAACCCCTCCTGGATTCAGTGGGGAGCACGGAGGAGATCTAAATGAAGAGCAAATGAGAACCATATAAAGACAAATGGGAATCAGATTTAGGAAGCAGACGAGACAATCCCTTGGAAGGGGAAGGGGCAGGGGACTGTTCACTTTAATGAGTCTCCTTGGATTTCAAGCAATAACATAGCAGATTTTTTTGTTTTTTTTTTACCCTCTCTTCCCCCTCTTTCCCAGTCCCCCTTCATTTCTTCTATTCCTTCTATTTCCCGTCTTCACAACATCCCTGGATGCAGCAGCGACAGCGGCTCTTTGGGCTGCCACTCTCTGCGATGGGGGTTACAGGACAACCCAGCCGACCCGCTGCCCCATTTCCTTATGTCCGGATACCCCACGTGGAGCTCGTTCTCCCTGCCCGGAGCCGGCTCGGGCCCGGCTACCTGCTCACGAGGGCTCTTCCCAGCCTTTTCGGAGCGAGCAGCAGACCAGCCTTTTCCAAACGGAATGCTGTTTTCTCTATGGAGTTGGTCTGCGCTGACTCCACTGTGTCATGTAGAGGCAGCCTCTGGGACGGGCTGTGCTTGGGGGAGATCCAGATTTTCCCTGTCCGAGGTCCCGGGCAGTGTCCCTGAGGTGCCTGTGTTCCCGGAATGTGCTCCGGGGGAGCCGGTGGCGACGGGCGCCTGGCGGTGGCCTCGGCGCTCCCGGCCTCGGCGCTCCCGGCCTCGGCATTCCTGGCCTCGGCGCTCCCAGCCTCGGAGGCCGCGCTGCTCCTGTGCCCGCTCCCCTTGGCAGGAACTCCCCTCTTCCCGATCCCGTGGAGCGCTGGGCAGAGGGAGGCGCTGGTCGGTGCTGAGGGCTCCGGCACCGCGGAGCGAAGCCGTCGCCACAAGCAGAGATGAGCGGTGCTGGAGGCGCCCGCGCCGGCCTCGGCAGCCGCCGCTCCCTGCGGGAAGGCTTTGGGATGGCCTCCTTGGCAGCCCCAGGGACCCGTCTCCTTGGGGCCTGCAGGGCTGCCCGCTTGGGAGGCGCTGGGGCTGCGCTCCGGGGAGGACCAAGGAAAGCCGCTGTGTTTGCAATGGCTTTTCCTGGCCCATGAGGATGGGAAGGAGGGACCTGCCCCCGTGGCAGGGCAGGGAGAGCTTCCAAATCCCACTGGGGTCTGAGGCGTTCGCCTGTGCTCCTTGTGCACCCTCATCTCCCCTGGGTGAAATTCACTTTAACCATATCCTGGCAGAGCCTGTCAGAGCATGGAGGGTTTTTTTTTTCTTCCTTTTTTCCTTTTTTTTTTTTTTCCTTCTTCATTATTATTATCATTAGGCAATTGCCACTTGGTGGGTTTGAAAAGCCAGCCCTGGCCCCCCGGCCGCCGCTGCCGGATTTGCTTGAGAAAAGGCCGCGCCGCATCCCGCTTCATTGCCCTGCCTCCCGGGAAGGCGGCCGGAATGTCCCTGTGTGCGAGCAGGGAGCGCTCGGCAGGGCCTGCCCGCCGCCATGGGGACGGCAGCGCTCCCCTCCGCTCTCCCGCCCCTTTCCCTTGTTCCAGCCGCCTTTTTTCTCCCGTTGGGAGGAGAGAGGGAGCTGTGCGCGGTGCGTCCCGCTCCGCGCGGCTTCTCTGCTTCCCCGCGGAGTTCATCCAAAGTTCGTATCCAGAGGATGAACAAAGTCGCTCAGACCTTTTCCTGACTCCTCACCCTTTGTCCTCGTCACTTAGTGACAGACAGGAATCAAATGCCACGGGCGGGCTGGGAATGGGATGTGTGTGAGAATCCTGCCCGCGCGAGGAGCCTGCGGGACCCCCAGCGCCGAGGGCACCGGCTTCAAAGGACAGAGCGGATCCTTTGGGAATGCGGATTGGGCAGGGGGGATCCTTTGGGAATGTGGATTGGGCAGGGGGGATCCTTCGGGAATGCGCATGGGGCATAGGGCTCTCATCCCTTGAGAAGGGAAGAGCCTCATCTAGGCACAAGCTGGTTGGAGGAGCAGGGCATAAATCTTTTGGCTTCCCGAGGTGCTGGTTCCCCTTCCATTTGTCAAGGGCAGAGCAATCCTCCTTTTTGCCCGCGGTGGTTCCTGGGGGTGTCCCGGCGTTGCAGATGCTGCTGCTCATCCTGGTGCAGACAAGTTGCCGTCGCCTGTAACGTGCTCCCTGGTCGGCGCCGTAGGGATGTGTGAGGCAGGGCTGGTGGGAAGGAAGGACTTGCGAAGGTCCCCGGTGGAGATGAGCTCCATGCCCCGCTGTCCCAGACACTGGTATGGGAACAGGCAGGGAGAGGAGATGGTGCCGTCTGAAGAGGAGCTCTGTTGTGCTTCTGGAATCCTGGGAAGCGCCCAGGATACAGTGCCATGGATGCGGTGAGCAGCTCTGCTTCGGACGTGCCGTCCCCCGTGCTTGGGGATGACCCGAAGTGCTGAGGCCGAACCGAGTGCTGTGGGGCAGCGCAGCCCGTGGGGCTGGGTGCCTGATCCCATGGGGCTGGGTGCCTGATCCCATGGGGCCGGCTCCCGCGGGAAGGGGCCGCCTGGCGCCCTGTTGGTGCCCTGTGCTGTGGGCTGGTCTTGCAGCGCTCGCTGTTCTGGCTCCCGGCCAGCTCTTCTGACTCACAGGAATCTTCTCATGAGCCTCCTCCGCCCTCCGTTACCTGAGTGCGGCGCGTGGGCCTGTGGAGGCCGTGTCCCCTGGGGCTGCCCCACGGGGCCACCCTGGTGCCCGGCAGGGCCACCGTGTCCTGCGACTGTCTTCCCTGGCACTGCTGCCGTCTGCAGCGTGTCCCTCTCCAGGGCACGTGCTCAGTTTACGAGGCCGAGCGTTGCTGGTGCTTGTTGGAGCACAAGAACTTGCTTGAGGAGCAAGTTCAGGGGCTTCCCTGGTTATCTGGACGGGCAAACCGGAGGTGACGGGAGCCGCCGGCCCGGTCGCAGCTCCGTGTGTTGATGCTGCAGGTGCCGACAGCTCCATGGAGCGAAGGCAGATGTGGGTGCTCGGAAACCCCTGTGCTCCAATAGGGAATCTCCCCGTGCTCCTGCCTCGCTGTTTGTGCCTGGAATCCTTGCACTGCTCGCGCCGGGGCTGTGTTGCCCTGCATGTCTCATGCCCCGCGAGGCGCTCGCCTTGGCAGGCGCTGCGTCAGGCTGGGCTGCACCCAGCGCGGTGCCAGGAGCCTGGGGCAGGGCTCGGCGGTGCCTGCCGGCCCTGCTGCCGCCCCACAGCGCTCCGTGGGGCAGCCCCACTGCTGCCGAGGGGCACCGCGAGCTGGGGCCTCGCGCCTTGTGCACCTGGCCGCGTGTCCCAGCGCTTCCTGCCCTTGCAAACACCTTGCTGCTTCCCTCCTCCTGCTCGGAGGCTCCTGCTGCTCCTTGCAGCTCCTCCGGAACAGGATCTGTCCGTGCTTAGGGGACCCTGGAGCAGGAGGGAGGCACAGCTCAGGGGACCCTGGAGCAGGAGCATTGGTAGGAAATGATTTGCCATTGGGACCCTCAGGGAGCGTGGAGTGTGCTTTGCTCCGCTTGCATGTGTAATGTGAATTTGTGGGTCCCAGCAATGGGTGAGACCTGGGTGTTTTGGTGGCTCGAGGTGTCCCTGTGAGCCCCGTCCCCCGGGAGCTGCTTGCGGCTCTCCGTGCCGTGAAGCCGCTCGGGACGCTCCGTGTTTCCAGGAGGCAGCGAAGGGCAGGGGCTGTTCCTGCCTGCCCCCGGGAAAGCAGCGGGAAGGAGCTGCGCTCAGCCTGGGCTCGAGAGCCACTTGAGCACCCACATTTCGCCACCCTTTCAGTGCAGACAGTGGCGCTGAGGCCCTGGTTGCGGGTGCAGGCTGCCCTCGGAGGAGCCGCGTGCGGGAGGGCTGGGACACATCCCAACCCCATGGAGCACCATGGAGCACCGCAGCCCCTTGGCGAGGCGGCCTGTCCCCCTGCTCCACATGTGGGGCTGTGCGAGGCCAGCGCGGCCCTCGCGTTCCCCCCGGCCGCCTCTGCCCCGCGTTTATCAACAAGCTCCTTCCCTCCGAGCCGCCGGATTCTTTCGCTGTGGCGTCATCCTCCGGCCAGAAGCCGCCCTGGCCCCGCGCTCCCTTCCTCCACCGCGAGCCCAGAATTGCTGGGCAAACATTTCGCCTCTTGTTATTACAGTATTCCCATCTGCATACTTAGTCATAAACCACCCCCCCCCCCCTTTTAATTCCAGCCTTTTCTGGGGCGGGGTTAAGAGTTCAAACCCATCATTTTTCTTTCGGGGCTGGAGGCTCCACAAAAGCTGCCTGCAGCGGGATTGTTCTGGCGGGCCGGGAGCGCGGGGCCGCGCGCGGGGCGGCAGCGCCCGCGCCCTCCGAGGCTCCGCATCCCGCATCCCGCCCTGGGAATGCCCCGGCACCCCCACGCCGCGGGGAGCGCTCCCAGATGGGGGGAGTGCAGGGACCCTCCGTGGTGCCGCGGGGAGGCTCTGGCCCCGGCAGGCGGCATTGCCGATGCTGCCGGTGCTTTGGGGGTGAAAAACACATTCCTTTCTCCAGCTTGCTGCCTTCTCGCTCCACACCGGTGCCTCCTGCCAGCCGGGAGCGAGGGGGTCCCGGCCCCGCGGCACTGCCGTCCCGGGCTATCCGTGTGCCCCTGGAAAAGGAGCCCCTAGGGTAGCGGATGGTGCCAGCGTGCCCGGCCCCTGTGCGGGAGCTGCCCCCCAAGGGCCTCCAGCAGCGCCCGGGGCCTCCCCTTCCCTGGCCTCCGGAGGCTTCTGCCCCGGCTCCAGGATCCCCTGGGGTTCCTGCATCCGCTTGTGATAGAGAAAGGCGCTGGGGACCCCTCTGAGGGACCCTCGTCCTGCACAGGTGCTGAGGTCGCTCCGTGCTGGAATCAGCTGCCGCCTCTGGCCTGGGGAGGTACTGCCGGCTTCCCGGTTTCTTTTGGGAAAAATGAGGACTTTTTCCCCCCAGATTAAAAGGTCTCGAGGAGGAAAATAAATAGTAATGGGTATTTGGGTTGACAGAAACGCTCAAATTTGTGCAGCTCAATTTCCCAACATCTTGCTGCAAGGACGACTATCTTTCAGCTTGCTTTTGGGAAACAGGAAAATGAAAATGTCTCAGATTTGCATTTTTTTAAATTAAACTCTTGCCTATTTTCATAAAATATTTTTCCGAAGTTTTACTTCAATGTTATATTGCAAAAATCTATAAGCCTATCTTAAGTATAGGCTTACACTCAAGGCAACGTAAAATTCATGGAATGGATGTTTGGACAACTGTATTTGAAAGTTGGGAATTTGCTTTTGCAGGGCTTTGGAGTATTTGGGTTTTGCTCTTTTTTTCCTGGTAATTTATTTAAAAGATGGGTGAAAATGGCCAAGCTGCAATGAAGAGGAGCTCCGCAAAGCCGCAACGTGCCGAAGGGCGACGGAGGCGCCGAGCGCGCTCCCGAGCGGCGCTTCGGAGGCAGGAAATGCCAGAGTGAAGCTTTTACCAACAACCTCCACTTTTCCTCTCGTGCATATCCTGCCATTCAATCTTGAATTGTACGATCTGCAGTATTACCCAATTTGGGCTGCTCGATGGCTTATCGTAAGCGTTTCTTTCCCTGCTTTTCTTAGATGCAGCGATCGAGCGCTTCGTGCCGCTGTGGATGCTGAGCAGCCCAAGGAAAATCGTCTTAGCAGCTCGCTCCGTATGTTAGCAGATAATGTAAAGGTTTTCTGCAAAGTTTGCTGGTATTCTGTGGATATATGTGTAGAGGCACCATCATCTTGCAACTGCAGCCATATGGGTGGAGCTGCGGGGTTACCCCAGGCAGGATTAGTGCTTTGAATTTGCGTCTGAATCAGCTTTAGGTCTGATCCCCTGAGTCATCCTGGGAGCTGCTGCTGGGCGAAGGCTTTCCTAAAACATGGGTGCTTCCCCGTGGGAAGAGAGCTCGCCAAGTGAGAAATCTGTGACCACAAAAGGAAAGAAAAAGGAGTATTGATGGAAGCTTTAAAAAACAAGAGTCTTACAGGTGTTTTTCTGTGGTAAAAAGCAGCGCATGGGCGGCTGCGTCCTGGCTCTGGGTTGTCAGTTGAGCTGAGCTCGGGCTGTCCCCCCTGTGTCCTGCAGAGCTGGGTCTCACTGCAGCCAGTGCAGCGAGGAGCCTCAGTGCGACACGGAGGTGCCCTGGGAGCAGCCGGGTGGGACGGAGCTGGGATGGAGGACGGAGAGACCGGGAGGCTCCAGGGTGCCCATATCCGCATGCTCCGAGCGGGCCTGGCAAGACGGGGCTTGCAGGCAGCCCTAGGCTGGGCTCATCCTTAGGTCGTCCCTCCTGGGCTCACCCTTGGGTCGTCCCTCTCCCGGCTTGGCGGGAGCTGGGCGCAGTCCACCAGTTTCCCTCGTGTTGTTTTTGTATTTATAATTATTTGTAGCGGTCCTGGTTGCTGTTCCAGGCGACTTTGCTGCTCGGCTGATCGGCTTTGCTGGTCCTGGCCGTAAAGTCGGGAGCTGCTCGCGGAGCTTTGGAAAGGAGCTTTCCCCTCTGCCGATCAAAGGCAGGCCGGGCTTGGCCAGGCTCTGCTGGGTGCCTGGAAGCGCCCGGCTGGAGCCTTTGCGGGGAACGTGCAGTTCTTCTGCTAGAGCTGTTGTGCAGGAGCCTTGCACGGCGAAGCTGCCTGGCTGAGCTGCCCGCTGTGGGGCAGGGAATGGGCCCAGCCAGCGCCCGGGGACCAAAGCGCCTGGGTTTGGATCCTGGGATGATGCTTTGGGTGATGCCAGGCAGGTCGTTTCGCTTCCTTGTTAAGGAACGTTAAGCTGCCTTTGCAGATCTTGCTGCTCTTTGGTCGGTTAAAGCATCTTGGGTTGTTGAAGAGAGGAGAGGAGGAGACAACCTGCCCGGTGTCCTCTTCCTGGTAACTTGTATCCTGCAGAAAGAGGGGTTGGTGCCAGATTGTGAGTATTTGCAGTGATCTCTCGCCCAGAGTGGCCAGGCTGTGGCTGGCACCGTGTCCTAATGCCCGTGTAGAGCCGGACAACTCGTGCCCAGAGAGGGACGAGGGCTGTGTGACCTGCTGCAGCAGCCAGGCCCCTGCATTAAACCAGGGCCAACTGGGGCTGCTGTCCATGCGTGTGATTCCCCTTGCTCTCCTGCAACAAAGGCCTTGCTTGCCAGGCCCGGGAGCTGGTAGCATGGATGTGCACCCTCCTCTTCCTGCCTTTTTCTTTATCTTTTTATTTCTTTATTTCTGTAGTTTTGTGATTCTTTATGTTTTTAGGAGAGCCTCTGAGATTTCTCCTCTCTGGGCTCACCTGGGCCTCTTACCTTCCTGCTGCCTGATGTGTTAATTAGGGCTTATGAAACGGTGTAAATCTTGGGAGAGGTCGCCCCCGTCCCTCCGAGCCACATGCGTCACATTCCAGCTCCAGGAATGTCCGGGATAGGGAACGCTCTATCCCCCTCCGACTCCCTCCTTCCCACCCCGCGCTCCGAGGGCGCGTTTCCATCCCTGCTGCTTTACACTCTCTCCCTCTCCCCTTTACGTGTTGCTGGTGTAACTGTTGGCGCTTTGTCCGCTAATGATTATAAATTAGCGGCCGAGTGTATAAAAAGTTAATGAAGTTGTGCTCGTGGCACCATTGCGAGCTGGCGGGCTGGCACGTACAGGTTGCCGGAGCCGGTAAGGAAAGCCAGACGCGGAGCCGGCGTGCCGGGATCAGGTTTCAGCTTGTCCCTCTCTCCTGCCCTGCGCTTGTTGTTCTTTCCCTTCTGCATGGAGCCCAAGTTGAGCCCTGGGAATGCCAAAAGGTGGCAGGTGATGTTTTCTCTGCTACTGAGTGAAAAAAAATTGCCAAAATCGTCTTGTTTCTCTCCCCTTTCGCTTCTTTCCAGCCCTTTCATTCCAGTTTACCAAGGTGCGAGCCCTGGACTCGTCCCCTCTCCCCTGCCTCTGTCCTGGCCATTTCAGTCCTGCCTCTGAGGACTCGCCGTAGCCCTCAGCTCTGCCCTGTATTAGCTCTCCCTCTGCATTTGGGCTTCTTGGGGAGAAATCAGACGTTTTGGGTTCTGCGATTCTGCCCCTTGGGTGCCAGGCCGTGTAACAGCTTCCCTCACGGTGCTCCTGAGCTAAGCTTAGGAAGGGATGTTGGAAGAGAGACCAGTGATGAGAGATCCCGCAGATTACTGAGCTTCCCACTGTAAGCCTCCCAGCCCCTTCGGTTTTTCCTTACTCAGAACTTGGCAGGACTTCAAACCACGTGGCCTGGCACCTCCCCGGGTGGAGGTGGCTGTGGGAGCGTTGGCTACACGGAACTCACGGTTGCAGAAAAACGAGATGAGTGAAAGAGGATTTTGCTTTTCCTGCTTGCTGCGTGCAAGAGAGAGATTCCGGAGGTGCCTCGGGGGCTTCCTGACAGCCCCGTGCGCTGCGGGGTTGTCCCGTGTCACCGTTGCAGTTTGGTGGCACCCGGAGTGGTCCTCGTTGTTGAGCTGGTCCCTGCAGAGCCCGTGCGGCCCCTGGGCAGTGAGTGCCCCGAGAGCCCCTGCCTGCCCCGCCGTGCTCCGATGGGAGCGCTGGAGGCTGCTCCTCCATCGCTCGCTCCTCATGGAGCCTTTTCCCAGGCTCCAGCCGCCGCAGTGCTGGGAGCCGCGTGCTCGCTGCTGAAGCGGGGAGCTCTCCTTTTCCTTTGGGATCAGCCGCCTTCCTGCATGTCCCTGTACTGATCAGTGTCTGCGGCTCAGCGGGAAAGGGATGTGAGGACAACCCTGACCACGCCGAGCTCCCGAGGGACTCGGCCGGTTGTGTGGGAGCAGCGGGATCTTGGGGCCCATCGGCTGGTGTGGGGTGGCCCACGGCAGGGTAGTTGCTGCCGAGCCGGCAGCTCGGCCTTGGCGAAGGGCCCATCTCTTCCCCTGTTTTTCCCAGATCCTCACTCTTGTAGTGCTTTTCCAAGGCTAAGGGTGTTAACACTAGTCTGCTGGCCCCATTCCAGGCTGAACCATCGCTTTCAGCATCCTGTTTTCCCCCCAATACTTTCACTTAGGACCGGAGCTCAGCTTTTCTCTGTAAAGGTTCCGCTCACCTGGACCTGGGCCGTTTGGGAGCCATCCCAGGAGTGGCGCCATCCAAGCAGGAATCATTCTCTGCCGAGTAGTGTTTGCACAGTTACTCCAAGGATGGCAAGAGGAGCGTGAGTGTTCCTGGACTTGAGAGGGGTTTCGGGGTGGGCTCGGGTTGTGAGCCAGGCTGGCCAGGTGGATGGAGGGTGAAGGGGGCTCCATAGGGACTAGGAGCTGCACAGGGACCGGGAGCTCCATAGGGACCGGGAGCTGCACAGGGGCTGCCTGAAGTCACCGGGGGCTCCTCCTTGATGTGACCCCACATTTGGGCAGAGCAAAGCCCGGCTTGGCGGAGCAGCCCCGCGTGCAGCGGGGATTGGGGCTGGGTGACCCTCGGAGCTGCCAGCGGGGTTCCCGGTGGTGTCTGGCGCATGACAGGGATTAGGGACGAGTGTCCCGCTCTGCTCCTGCCTCCCCTGTGCGCGAATCCCGCGTGCGGTGGCACCGGCCCCACTGGCCTTGGCCTCAGCACCGCGGCCTCCTGTTTGCATGTGGAGAGGCGGGAGGAGGTTGTGGAAAGGCCGAGGCTCTGTCCTCTGGCACCCGGCGGGGAAGGGGCGAAGCATCCGAGTGGTGGAGCCGGGTTTGGGCTGGCAACGCGGCAAGGAGCGCACATGGAGCAGCCTGGACCAGGCCCTTCGGCCCCGACCCGTCCTCGCGAGCCTGGCGCTCTCCCCCCAGCTAATTTTCATCCCGGCGCAGGCATTCCAGGAATTTGTAAGGAATTATCGGGCGGGTGGCGACGGGAACGGGAGGAGGGGAAGAGCGGGAAGACTCCTGCAATAGGAACCATCTGGCCCCGCTCCCTCGGAGCGGCGGTGTCTGGGATGAAGGAACTGATCGAAAGCAGACATTGTTTGAGACAATAAAACCGTATTACACGTTAATGAGAAAATACATGGGCGAGCCGAAGGCCTGGGCCGAGCTGGGTGTTCTCCTCCGCTTCCTCCTGGTGCTCATCCGGGGGTGCTGCCGGCGGCTCCTTTGCCCCTCAGCTCCCGCAGGCCGGGCGCAGGCCGGATCCCGGGATTAGCTGAACCCCCCTGCCCTGCCGCCCTCCATCCCTGCCTGCTTTTAAGCCAGGGAGAGGCAGGGATTTTGAGGCCTGGGATGGAGAAGGAAGGGAAGGAGGGAGCAAGGCTGGAGGCGGCTGCCTCCCTGTCTCACGTTCTGGGCGCTCTCCCCTCGCCCCGGGCAGGAGCGGAGCCGACAGGCCGCAACAAAGGCCCCTTTTCTTCTGCAGCGCTGGTGTTTTCATAGTGTTGGGTTACATCCCCCTCGCTCCGAAGGAGGGACGGGGGGCATTTATGGAGCCTGACACCGGCTCCATGATGTAATGTTATTTTTCGGTGCCGAAATGAGGCCGTTTTTCACTCAAGGTCAGCAGGATGGATGCCGGGGCTGCTGGAGGGAGGGCTGCAGGATGGGGTCTCCGACCGGTCCCCGCCAGCCCTGGCAGCCGCTCCGGCCCTGCCACAAATCACCCTCCCGGGCGGGGGTAACGCACGTGTAACCCCAGAGCCTCCCCTCCTCCCCCCGCTTCACCTCGTGCTTGAACTTAACTATTTTAATTAAAATAGATTTGGTTGGGAGCGGGGAGCCCGGGAAGCCCGTGGCAGCCCCTGCCTTCGGTACCTCGGCCCTCAACATCTGTTTCCCATTGAAAGCTCTTTGGAAATGAGGCCTCCCCCCTCCTCCCAGCCCGAGCTCCAGTCCCTTTGGAGAGTCGTGCACAGGGCTGACTTTCCAGGGGTTTGTCCTCCCCTGCAGCCTCCCCCCCTCAGCCCCGCTGAGGTTTTGCTGAAACAAAAATAAACACCCGGAGCCGATGGCAGCAGGGGCGGCCGGCAGGGAGCCCCGTTTCTTGCCCCATGCAGGAGATTTTATTGGGATTCTCCCGCCGCCACCACCTCAGGACGAGGTCCCTGTGCTCATCCAGCGAGGAGTGCGCTCCTGAGACAGTAATTGGAATTGCTTTGTGCAAATGCAGGGACTTGCTGCTGTTGCTGTGTGGAAAGCTCTGGCATCCTGCACAGGGCAGTTCTGCCTTCCTGTGGCTCGGGGGAGAAGGCGGGCTCATATCCCGGCATCGGCATTCCCGCGTGTGGAACCCGTGTCCCTGGGTGCCATTTGCCTCCTGGATGTGGTGGGAAACGACTGGCCATGCCCCAGAGACCAGGAACCGGGTGCTGTGTCCCAATGTTCCCGCTTCTCCAAGGAGGCCATGTCCCGCTGTTCCCACTTCTCCAAGGTGTCTGTGTCCCAGTGTTCCTGCTTCTCCAAGGTGGTCCTTCCCAATGTTCCTGCTTCTACAAGGTGGCTGTGTCCTGATGTTCTCTCTTCTCCAAGGTGCCTGTGTCCCGCTGTTCCCGCTTCTCTTGCTTGCTCGCTGCCACCGCCGAGATGGTGCTGGCTGCAGTGGCTGCTCTGCAGAGCCCGTCCCCGTGTGCTCTGTCCTGCTTGGATGGGCTGGGCCGTGGGCATCCCGTGGGCTCTGTGGGAAGCTCCTTGGAGGAAGCTCCTTGGAGGAAGCT
>JAUBOD010000992.1:1339988-1352290 GCA_032353885.1 Nothura maculosa
GTGGGGGTGCTGTAGTTAATGCTCCTTTGCTGGCTTCTCCCTGCTTTATGGAGGCCATCAGCGGTGCTGGGGGGCCTGGAGGCTCTGGGAGCATGGGATGCTCCCCAGCAGGAGCCCCGTGCTCTTCCCAAGGGCTCCCTGGCCTGGCGAAGCGTGCGGGAGTTCCCATCCCCTGCTCCAGCCACGGAAAATTAACTCGGTGCTTACAGTTTGCTCCAGGGAACTTCTCGGTCTCTTGCCTCTAATTCAAAGCCTTTTTCCCTAGCTTCCCCCTTTATCCTGTTTCCATAAAAGCAAGTGAAAAGGAAAAGAGAGAAGGCAGCAGGGAGGGCCTGGAGCAGCTGCGGATGGGCTCATGTGCCAGCAAGACCAGTAGATCTCCTCCTAAAGCAGTTGATCCCGCCACGTGCGGGAGCCGAACGTGACGGAGCCGGCCTTGGCAGGCCTGGCTGGATGTGAATGTGTGTGTGTCAGACAGCAAAAACCTGGCTTAATGTGTTGGGCTGAGGCCTGGTTTCATGTGTTGACCTGAGACCTTCCTCTCCTCTGTTTGGAAGAGAGGTGGGAAGCGAGCTGGAGCCGGCTCCCAGGTAGCGCTGTGTTAGCAGGATCGGAACCAGGCTCCGCCTGTGAATCCCTGCCCTCCTTCCCGCTGCCGCGGCCGCTCCAGCCCTTTCCCAGCTCCTGTGGCTGGGCGGGAAGCTCCACGTGGTGGCCGGGCCGGGCGGGAGCCCCTGACCCGCGCGGCATCGGTGCCTGCCCTCGGAGAGGGAGGGAAAGAAAAGGAGGAACCGCCGCATGGAAAAAAGAAAAAAAATGTTAATTTATTAATCACGGAATATATAGCAGTTCATCTGAAATGCCGTTGCTATGCCAACACCCTGGGAGTTTATTTTCTTAATCCAGGAGTGAAGCGTTTGGTCCCCCGCTCTCCTGCTGAGCTATTTGAATATGTTGCTGCCGCCGCCGTATCTGTTTTAAAAGGGGGAAGGAGGGGAAGAAAAGGGGGGGAAGTAAAGTAGGCTAAACCACCAAAGCAGTCAGATGCAAAGCAGTAAGAAGCCTTTCTCGGTGCGACTTAGTAAAAATGACACAAATTAATATACTCTACTTAAACCAGACCAAGATTAATGCTTCTCTTTCAGAGCAGCTTAGTCCAACTGTCACTCGACAAGCGTTGGTCGGACAAAATCAACACTAATCAACATTTATTCCTCTCTTGCCCTTGGGTCTGAGGAGCGTGGAGCGGGCTGCGCCGCTCCCCGGCTCGTCTCGCCACGCTTTTCACCCTCCATCCAGCCTCGCCATATATCACCCTTCCTCTCGGTGCTTCTGCTTGTGCGGATCCACACGCTCAGCTATCAGGCTACATTAGAGGCATGATAGATTTTCTGTTTTAATTTACATCTATTATATTACAGCATAACAGATCTTGATGCAGCGGCGACCAGTGTCTCCTGCAGCCGGGCTCTTTGGGAGGGTTTCTGCGTTAGCTCATTAAGGCTGGTTGGGAAGCGCCTTCGCAGGGGCTCTCGCCTCTGCTTTCCCACTCTTCCTGGCGTGCTGAGCCGGGCATCTCGGTGCTCTTCCCACAGGGAAGTGCCTGGATAGCTCTGCTTTCCCTCACAGGTTGGTGGCCGGACTCCCAAATGAGGCCTTTGGGAGGCCACGTTGAGCTGTGACTGCTCAACACTGCCCAGTGCTGCTGTGGTCAACACCAGGCTGGGCTTGGCCAAAGCCTAGGCTTAGCCAAAGCCCGGACTTAGCCTGGCCTGTCTTCAGTGGCTGCTGTGTGCTCTGCACTACATGATGGCAGAGAGTGGCAGAAAGGGCCCATTTCTCCCCGTTTCATCCTGAAAGGCCTTTGTGCCCAAGGTGACCTGCCCAGGAGGAGCCGTGGAGAGGAGTGTGGAGCTGGGCGCTGGTGGCTCCGTTGAGCTCAGGAGACCAAGGTGCTGAAATGAGGAGTGCTGGACACGTAGGGTTGGTTAAAAGCTGGGGGAATTCATGGTTCCTTGCTCATGAGTTGAGGTAGCAGCTCCTGCCTTACCTTCAGGGCACGGATCCATTGGGATCCATCTGATCTGAGTATGTGGTTAGGAGGATTCTTCAGATGGTGCCAGGCCCTTCCCTGGCTGTCCTTGCCTTTGAGCACTGAGGTCTGGCTTGTTTGGCTCTGCAGAGAGGCTGTGGGAAACAGAGATAGGGATAGGAAGGGAAGGTTGTGCTCATTCCCACTCTAATTAGTGGAAAACCAGTAAAGATCATGATGCTGTTGAACCCATTTTGGCACAGTGTGAAGAGCTCCTCCTGTTCGTGTAACCTTGGGCTAATAAAATGGATGAGAGGAGGGTTGATTCCTCCACCTCCCAATTTTTACATTTTGTCTCTAACATTTCTTTTTTCTCTCTCTCTGATTTACCTAGGACATTAACACAGTCACTTCGAGCTTAGATGATGTGTTTGGGTGTTTTTTCTCTTTGTTTCCCCACTGTTTTTCCCTCCAATGGCACAGATACAGCACGTGATTTTGAAAGGGACACACGGAGCTTCTAAGCAGCATCTGCTGCAGGTTTGGGTGCAAGTGCAGATCCCCCTGTGCAGCTGGTAGGCTTGGCTTTGCAGTGAACCTAACCAAGACCAGGTTAGAAGACGGTAGTCACGGACATGCTGGGAACCTTGTTCTGGTGTTAATGAAGCTGTTGGTCTATCCAGCTCTTCCCAGCTTGCTGATTTGGGGTGTTCCTGTTGGGTCTCCCAGCACAAGGTTGGTTCTAATGCAGTTAGTTTCTGTCCTAGTGCTCTGGATGGCGGCCATCAAGGTGAGATTGTCCTGTCTTTGAGCTTAGGGGATAGGCTCAGCCTAACACCTAAGTCTAGTGATGGTCCCTATGGGATACTGCTCCTTCCCCAGGGTCTGGGGGAGAACTGTGATTTCTGAGCTGCTGCCAAGGCTCTCTCCCTGGCTCGCTGGTTTTGGTGGAGATGTCCCAGGGCAGGATCCAGGCAAGAAAACTGAGGTTACGTCCCCCCTGCTCCAGGCTGGAGCGCTGGGAGCTCTGCGGGAGGCTTTGGGAAAGGAGATACTGCACGGGGGGATTGATGCTGTTTGTGAAGCCCTCGGACAGGGGGAAGAGCTGGAGAAGGGTGGTAATTAATAGAGGCTGGTTAATTTAATGCTCTGCCTGGACATCATCTTGGTTGATATATATGTAAGGCAAAGTGCCTCCATTAGCACTAGGGAAAATTGTCCGTCCCTCCTCCCCTCTGCACGGGGGATAAGGCAGCCAGATTTATTCCTCCTAATTGCCTCCAGGAACTGAAGCGGGAATGCCTCCGAATCCCGCATGAATCCCGCACGGAGCCTTGTCTGCGGACGGCGGGGCCTTGCCCTGGGGCTGCTCTTATCATAGAGACCCAAAAGTAGAAAAGGAAAACCCAAAACACAGAAGCAAACAAGGACACCCTTGAAGCCGTACTCGCCTTTATAGGACCCTTTTGACAAGCCAGAGACATCCCCGTTTTACCTTTCCACCTGTGAATCCTTCAGTTTTATTCACTCCTGTGTGTGCCTGTAGCCAGGGTGCTGCGGGGCAGCTCTGCTGGCCTTTTCTCCTGCTGCAAACCCCGCGCCAGGCTCCCAAATCCATATATAGCTCCCTCGTCGAGGCTCTCCGAGACGCTGGCTCGGCGCAGCCACGGCTGCTTTGTGTCCAGCTCGGGATGCGCACGGCTCGTGGGTTATTCCCTGCCTCTGAATATGGTGTTGGGGCCTGCCCAAGGCTGAAGGCGCTGCCCTTATATGCATAGGAACAGGCGCTTTGGGTAGAAATGTTTTTATTAGGGCTATAAACGGGGGCGCTTTGGAGCGTGAGCCGAGACCTGGAGCTTCGGAGGAGCCGTCGCTGGGAGCGTCTTGCTGTGCATGAGGACCAGGGGCTGCTGTGGGCAGAGCCCCACATGGGCTGGAGCTGCCGAGGGTTTGTGGGGGGATTTTGGGGGTGTCTGCACCCATGGGACATTGGCACGGCCTTGGGGGGCGGCATGTCCTCGGGGGTGTCGCTCACGCAGCGCTTGGCCCTTGGAGCGCCGCTCGCTCCGGCCGCCTCTTCCCTGCGCGCAGCGGCTCTCCCGGCAGGAGGCAGCGCGGCCCCGAGCGTGGCGGGAGCGCACGGGCCCCGGGCCCGGAGCGGCTCCTGTAGCTTCAGTGCCCTGCAGGGAGAAGCAGGGATCTCAGTGGGCACCGATTTTGAAAGGGGTTTAGGAGCTCGGCACTGTGCAGGGGCCTCCTGCATGGTGCTTAAAGGGGCTCGCTACCTACCTTTGGTTCGGTGTCCTTGTGGATTCCCATGTTATGGATGTTGAGTGCAATGGAGCTGGTGAAGGGCCATGGGGATAACAGGTGACCCTCTCCCCTTGCGGCCCCTCCGCCAGGGCCTTGGGCAACAGCTTGGAAAGGTCTCCAAAATCTGGGCTAAAGATTGCAGTGGCACCGATGCCCCCGGTCACACGGGGCATCTGATGATGTTATCCAAGGCTCACGAGAGCCTCTTACCAGGAAGGGTGCCACGTCTGCCCTTGGAAAATCTGGGGTCTAAGGCGATCTGTAGCAATGGCACAAAGGCCACGTGTTTCTCCATTTCCATGAAACAGGCCGGGAGGACAAGCCTTACTTTGCAGAGAGGCTCCGTGGAAGGAGGTTGGTGGGAAGGGAATGGCTCTCAGGAGACGTGGGAAGGAAACGTTGGCGGCCCGGCTTGCTGGGATCCAGGGAGCCGCAGGGCAGTCGGGATCCCAGCGCTCCCTGGCTCTTGACCTGGGCTGCGTTTGAGATAAAAGCCCTTCCTTCCCCTCTTCCTATTTCCAACGTCCTATGCCAGAGCTGCCCAGGGTTTCCTGCTTGTGCCCAGCCAGGCTCGCGGTGGATGGAGGTTGTTCATCGTGGTGGCCTTCCCTTGCGTCCCCCTTTGGACTTGTGCCTTGGCCACCGTGTGGCCTCACTGATTGCTCTGTGTGGTGGCACCGAGCTGGGCTGGAGCGCCCTGAGGAACCAGGAGCCTCTGCTTCCAGCATCCCTGCGAGGTGCCCGGCTCCTGGAGATGGCCTTGGTCCTGTGCCCTGCGCCTCCGAGATCCCTGGGAGCTGTTTCCACAGGCTTCCCCTCCCTCCCACCCGGGAAAGGAGCCGGAGAGGGAGAAGAGGGGTCTGTGCAAACGCGCGTTTCATCTGCTGTTAATTTTGTGATTGGAAACGAAGTAACAAAGGGAGGTGGTGCAGCGCGAGGATGGTTTAACCTTGATAAAACAGTGATTTCACCAAGGATGATGTTCTCCCATCTATCTTCATCCATCAAGGCGCTGCTGAAATATGCTGATGAAGCCCGTGGATAGGAGTGCAGTGCAGTTAAATGGGGCGTTGCGAACGCTCCCGGTACCCCGTGACAAGGTGGCGTTCCTGGCTGTCCAAATGGAGTGCAGGGAACGGTGTGAGCGCTGCCTTTTGCTCCGCGGGCTGGGGCAGGAGGGGTCTCCTCCACCGAGGTGCTGGTGGCATCTCGGCGTGATCCCTTAGCACTAAAAAGGTGGGAGAGCTGCTGAAAATCACAGGGACAGAAGCTTTGGACTAGCACTAAATACATTTGGGCCGTGCCAATGTCCTCCCGCTCCCATCATGGGGAGGGATTAGCTCGGGAAGGTTTTGCCGGGTTTCGCAGGTAAGTTGATGCTTCTCTTGACTTCAGTTGAGTGCAGCTGGAGGGTCTGGTCTCCGAAGCCAGGAGGAAATCTCAGGGCTTTGCCGTTTGCTTGGCTACCCTGTGTTTTGCCCGTGTGTGCTGTGCTGGGGTAGCAGTAATGACGCTTTATTTACGTGGGGTTTGCCAGCCTGCGGGTGGGCAGTGGCAGCGCGCGGGCACGGGCGCCGCGTGGGAACTTCTCCTCCAGTTCAGGGATTAGCAGCGCGGGCCTGAGCGCTGCAGTCTTTTTTGGTCAGGTATCTAAAGCGAGTTTACTGGCTGCGGGAGGAGACCCGGGTGTAAATGTAGATAGGTCAGGGGTAAACTGAGCCCTGTAACCCAAGCTGCTGTGCCACCCGGCTCCGCTGGCACCAGCAGCATTCTGCTGAGGTTAGGGCTGTCGCACGAGGCTCCAGCTTTGCAGGTCTTGCCTTTCAGCAGTGCATCCCTGAGTCCGAGCCGGCCCACCGGAGCAGCCGGGATCTCCTCACCTGGGAAGGAGTGAGGCAGAGCTGGCATGGATGGTTGCCGTGTCAGGAGGGCAGCGAGGAACCGTGTCCTCTGTGCCCCAGGCCCTCTGCGACGCTGCTGCCTCCGCTGGGCAAGGCTGAGGGGAGGTGCTGTAGCTGGACGCTGTCCCTGCACCCTGCTGTCCTTGCACACGTAGGGACATGCCCTTATGGGACAGCAGGGGGTGCAGTGGGGGTCTGAGGATGGGTGGCACTCGGTAACACGGGACGTCCCTGGCACCTGCAGGACAGAGGACTCGGGTTTTGCTCAGGGAGCCTCAGTCTGCAGCCAACTCTTGCAACATGTTTTCTGAAGCTTCTGTCCTTCCAAGAGCTGACCACGTCCCCCTGCAGACCTTCCAAACTGGGCGGACAGCAGAGCTAAGTTGTCTTGAAAGACTCCGCGGTCACCGGGGCTGTGACCCAGCTCCAGAGCTCTTTTCCATAAATAACCCAGACAAGCAGATGCCTCCTTACAGGCATGACATACGCTGCGGGCCGGGGAGCTCTCTGTGGACCAGGACAGGGCAGCTCGTGCACGACGTGTCCATGCAGTGGAGTGAAAGGTCTGCGGCACCTGCAGTGGGGAGGGCGGACACGGCTGGCCAGAGCCCGAGCAGCAGCAGGAGGAGCAGGAGGAGGAGGAGACCCCTTGAAGGCCTGCAGGGCTCTGGGGAGAGGAAGGGGTGGCAGAGAGTGCGGCTCCGAACAGGCCAAGCTGCTCAACGTCCTCTGGCACAGCTCTGCCCTGGGAGCGAGCACAGGGTCTCTCCTCTGGTGGGGCATGAGTGCAAAGTGTGAGAGCAGAAGGCCAAGGGAGGCTGAAGACTGGCATGCCCCTCTGCTCGAGGCACCCACCAGCTCTCCCGAGTGATGGGATTTTCCATGCCCAGAGCTTGGTCTTCTAGATGTCCTGCTGCCACTGCTCCATGGCAAGCCCTGGGCCACACATTGGGCTGGCAGCTGCTGCTGGAGATGATGCTCTGCTGCAGCGACACCACCTCAGCTTGGGGACCTCAGCACACACCTGGAGATGATGCTCTGCTGCAGTGACACCACCCTCAGCTTGGGGACCTTAGCACAAACATCAGCCCAGGGTCTTCTCCATCCTGCCTGCAGACTCCATGTTCGGGAGCGGTCCAAGGTTCTCCTCGGAAGCGATCCCTTGGGAGCTGGGAGGCGCAGGGTGGCTCAGGCCATGGGCTTGTCAGCTTCTAATGCAGCTGATTCTTCTCTTTCTCAGCTCTTGTGTTCCTGGTTTCCCATTGCTGCTTCTACTGCTGATGCATTTGGGAGCATTTGGAAGAGAAAAAAAAAAGAAAAGTTGACAAAAGAAATGAATTATGCATAAGGAATTAATTTCCTTGATGAATAGGGACTTACAAACTCAATTGCCATTCGCTTTCAAGGGATGCTTGAGGGAAGTAGGGAGAGGGAATAAAAGCAGGAGATGGAACGAAGGGTAAGCGGCTGAGTCTGGAAGTGTTCCTGGCCTTTGAGTGGACTTCTGGAAAATGCCCTGGGTCATTTAAACCATATGATAGATCCCATATTTCCATCGACGTGTGGGGTTCTTTGCTGGTGTGAAAGTCACAGGGGTAGCGATCCAGCAAATCCCTTAATGTGTCTGACCAGAATTCCCATCCTTTGCTTGGAGGAAGAGGGGGAAAGGGCCAGATGAAGGTTTTGCCCCTGTTTTTGTATGTGGGGAAACTAAGGAGGCTCTTTGTCTTGTTTGGGTCAGGTACAGGTCAGGAGTAGCATTGCTGGCTCTTGGCCTCCAGAAATGTGTCTGGTTTTCACCCATGTGCCCTCGATGCAGAAAGCAGCTGTATGATCATACTGGAACAGCCTTCTGGAGACTTTGCCCAGCCATGAAACCAAAAGTGCCTGCACAAAACTCCAGCTCCTGAATGGCAGTACCTGGCAACCCAAGGTATCTGATCTCTTGTGCTCTGCTCTTGGATGGGATGGGTCTTGGCAGGGAAGGAAGAGTCTGGTGTTGCTGCCCGTTGCTCTTGGGATGGGAAATGTTTCCCCTTGTGAAGCTCCACGGCAGCTCTGGCTGCCGCTCAGGCTGGTGAGTCTGAGAGGTGCTGAGCGGAGCCGGGCTTGGCCCTTGAGCCAGCACGAGGGCCTGGCGGGTCCCGGCCTCCCGGGCTCGGGTTTTGGAGGCCTGCATGGCTCCGGATAGCGCCGGCTTCTGCAGCCAACCTGCTCCCACCCGCGTGCTTCGGAGCAGCGAGATGTGCCCTCCTGAAGGGGCTGCTTCAGCGCAGAGATGTTTTCTCCTGCTTTTCTCTGAGTCGTCTTTCCTCTCTGTGTCTCCTGTCCTGGCCTAAGCAGATGCCTCTTCTCCACGCTCTCATGCCCTGGCCTCTCATTTGATGCGAGTCCTTCAAGGTCTTAGCTTAGTTTCAATGACTAGTTATCTTGAGGGGATGCAGGCTCTCTTGGGTACCAGCTACCCGTGTAAAGAAGTTTGTCTCCTCCATCGGGGATGCTCCATGGGAAGAGCTTTAAAACCTGTTTAAATTCCATGATTTTCAGCTCTGCCCTTGTCCTGCCTTATGCATTTTGCCGACTGCTCTTCAGACGTTGCCATCTTAGCAGCACCGTTGTATCCATGGACCAGGGACCAGCATTGGAAAGTGAGCAAACCCAAGGTGTTGATGTGTGCCTGTGTGGCACCCTCGGGTGGCCACACTGCCTTCCAGGGCACGCTCTTCCTCCCTCTCCCTCTTCTCTCCCATGCTGTGGCCCTCCGGAGCGCCCAGGGCAAAGGGAATCGGCGCAAAAGGGGCCTTTGGAAGCTGTCGCTTCGCATTGCGCCGATGGGGAAAGGTCTCTCTACCTGCCTTATTTTGTCCCCTTTGCTTAGGCTGTCAGCGCTGACAGTGCTCATGTTTATTTCATCCGGCGTGGCGCCTGTCTCGTTTCCCTATCCTCCGATGTCATTAGCGCGCCGAGAGCGCGGCCGCCGGTGCTCAGCCTAATGAATTCCGCTGCGGCTCTTCCTCTCCCCACCTCGTTACCAAAGCTCAAGGTGTCAAATTAAAGCCGGGCCACAGCAAGGGGAGCGAGGAGGAGGAGAGATGAAGAGGAGGGGAGGGGATGACCCAGCCGGCTCCCTGTTGCAGGGTGGGGGGACGGTCCGAGGCGGATTCCTGGGATTGCTCGGATTTTCCTGGTGATTTTTCTTTTTAAGGCATTCTCTTTGTAGCAGGGATTTCTCTTGATGCCCGGACATACTGTAGTGCTAGTGGGTAGCTTGCTGTCCTGGTCCCACACGAGTGTTATTCCTTGGCCCACTCCTCCACTGGTGGATGTCCCCATCCCTTTCCCCTCGCTCCCATCCCAACCTCCCTCTTGGCTTGCAGGGATTTAAAACAGTTTGGGAGCATAATTATCTCCTAGTGGACAGTCTTGTTCATTACATCGGCTGCTTCAGCTGCAGTGAGGGTGTTAATGTGGGTTAGTGCCGGGCTTAGTGCCTGGCCCTCATGCTCTCCCACCACCTGCCTCCTGCGGGACACCCGGAGCCATCACCAGAGGATGAGGATGGGCAAGCGGCCCTGTGGTCTCGGAGACGCATTTTGGCAAAGCCCAAGGGATTTGGCTTGAGAAGCGCCAGCCTGTTGTGAAGCAGCTCCCTGGTCCCACCGTCTCCTCCAGCTGAGGCTGATGAACGAGCTGTCCCACAGCACTGACTTGTTCTCCTTGGGTGAAGGGTTTTGTGGCTCTCTTTGGCCTATGTCTCCTTGCTGGAGATCTAAGGCCTCCTCCAGCCTTGTTACACTTCTCTGTAGCAGAGTGGCCTCATCCCTGCTCCCATTTTTCCTAGGAGGCATCAGTGCAGCACTGATGCCTCTGGGAAGGACATGTCTGCATTGCCTGTGGGTGGGATCTGCTCTTCATCTGCTGCGTCTGTGAGCTGAACACAATCCTGGCGTTCAAAGCAGGTCTCTGATTTGAGGTTCATGGCAAATCTGGGGTGAAAGGAAGAAGATGTGGAGGAAGGAGGAACTCCTCTCCCCTTCCCTTTGCTTAGCTGGTCATGAGAGCTGGTGCAGGACATAGGAGTGGACGCGCTTGGGTTTGTTGGTCGGTAGGTGAGGCCAGCAGGTCTGTGTGGAGCTGTGATGAGGGATGTGCTCTCTTGTACTGGCCTTGAGGAGCCATTGACTTTACTGACTCGTGAGATACTGTCACTCCTGGCAGTGGCTTTTAACCCCGTGCGGGCGGCCAGGGCGCAGCTGGGTGCGACAGGAGGTGAGGAGCAATTTCACGTGCAATTGGAACTGCAAAGGGAGAGTGGAGGGAGGCGCGATTTAATCACCTCAGCTGGCTGCAGGCCAAGACCACCAAGGTTAGAACACCTCTGTGCTGCAAGAGATGCCAGGGGAGTACTAATTGTCATAATTCGTCAGCTGTTTGTCACCTCGGGATGCGCTGTCCGGGCAGTGCCCTGATGCTAGGAGTTGGGTTCAGGCTTGGGGAGGATTTGAAGATTCAATCTGCTGGCCTGAGGGACTCCAGGGACCTTGGCTCTGGCTCGTTGGTGGAAGGACCTCAAAAGTTGTCTATCTGGAGGCAAGGAGGCGCGTCTGGTGGGTTTGGGTCTCTGGATTCTTGGACCACTTCGTTGGCAGGTAGGCTCGTGGATGGGGCAGGTGTTTCAAAGCTGGTCCAAATGGCCAACATGGTGTGACCACATGCGGCCCTTGAAAAGGGCTCAATGCCAAGGACACTGCGAGGTGGGATGGCCCTCTCCTGTCGCAGTGTACGGCTTCCTAGCTAAGACATTGGGCCTGGCCCCATCGAGCCTCCTGGGCATCGCCGTGTGGGCTACCATGGCACGGAAGATCTCAAAGAGGGGTTGAGTGATGTGGGAACCTGTTAAAGCAATGGACTGTCATAAAGCAGAAATGTTTTCCCTGCACTAGTCTGAATAAAGGTGAGAGAGAAGGAAATGCAAATTTCCTCTTCTCGTTTGGCTCTCTCGTTTCCATGTGGCTCTGCCTTGCTGAAAGAAAGAGCAGCTCCTTGTGCAGCAGAAAGGGGTGAGTACAGCCTAAAAAGGACTCAGTCTGTTGGGTGGAGATACCGCCACTCTTCCCAACCACAGGAGCCAAGACCAGCTTTAAGGTGCTCTGAGGTCGCTGGAAGTCACATGCCTCTGTTCCCTAAAGGCCTAGGCAGTCAAAGGTCTGGATGCCCAACTGCTTTCCTTGTGCTTGGGATTATTACAGGAGGGAGGCCTCTGTTTGGGAACTCTTAGCGGCAAGTTGGCTGTTGCTCGTGAGATTCCTGTTAATGCTGGAGGATTATAGGGAGATTGTGCTCATTACCACTGTGGCCCTCGGCTTCCCCACTACCTGTCCTGGCAAACACGTGGGAGGGCAGGCAGTGAAAGCGGGGGCAGCAGTTGGAAGCAGCTTATATGGAAGGGAACAAGTCCCTGGTATCCACACCTCAGCTTCCTCATCTCTGCAGAGGCTGCCGTACGTTTGCCTCTGCACTGGAAGTGCCATGAAGACAAATTCATTCAAGCACTTTGAAGTCCTCTGAAGAAAAGTGCTGGAGAAGGGCAGAGGCTTATTAATTGTTGTTGAGAATATCTGTCAATCCAGCATAAGGAGTTGCTTGCTGAATTTCTACCGTCTGCTTCTGTCGAGAAGAAGATAGTGACAGTATTAAGACAATCAGAATGGGGCTGTCATTCTTACGGAAATCAGTCCTGCCGGCTCAAAACTCTCCTTGTTCTTAGGAGCTGTGTATCACAGTCGTGATGGGGAATAAATCCCTTTCCTGGTGCTTTTCTGGCAAAGTTTGGCCAACTAGCAGGACTTGGAGGAGCCACAAACGCATAGACATTATCTCTTTTGAGATGGTCTTCCAGGAGCCTTCAGCACTTCTGCCCTCTGGGAACGAAGGATGGATGAGCTGCAGCTGGGTCTGGGGAACGCTTGATCTTCTGTGGTGACACCAGCCAATGTTTGACTTGCGACTTCCTACAAAGCTGTGGGTCAGAATAAGAATGGGCAGCTGTCATCATG
>JAUBOD010000992.1:1384039-1396333 GCA_032353885.1 Nothura maculosa
CGGCGCATTCCCAGCGAGGCTCTTGGCTGGAGAGCAGCGAGGAAGCCCCCGTTCCAGGCCGGGATGGCTGGCGGCTGTCGTGTCCTTGCAAAGTCCCCGGAGAAGCAAAGCAAACATTTACCTCTGCTTGGTGATTGGCAAAAGGGGGGCCGCAGAGCGGGGCCCAGCTGCGCGGGGCTCCGTTACACGCAGATGCCTCCCGCTTGCCTGCAGACACTCGGAGCGATGGTGCCGGGGCAGCCGGGGCAGACTGTGCAGTTTGGGGGTACGTTTACACGGAGCAGATGGCCCACTGGAGATGAGCTTTGGTCTGGGACGCAGCCAGAGCATGTTGAGAAGTTGGGCTCCCTTTTTTTTATCCCCCCCGATGCATTTCCAGCGTGGACCGGCAGTGCGGAAGGCTGGAATTCGGTGGGCTAGGAGAGGGGGCTGGGCTGGTCTGTATGGTACCACTCACCGTTGTGGGCTCCCTTTGGTGCTAGAAGCCCCGAGCTGCCCTGTCCCGGGTGGCCAGGCCTCTTCCTTGGGCTCTTCCATCTCCTCCTTTCTTCCATCTCCTCCTCCTTCCATCTCTCTCCTTGCTTTTTCCCGCTGGCTCTTTCCTGAGGGAAGGTGTGTTGTCCACGGTGGTGGGGTTGGTGGAGCTCAGGCACGCTGCCCCACATCCAGAAGACGGGTCTGTACCTTGTTGTATTTGCACCACAGACCCTTTTCTATTCCACAAGGCTGTAAATGCAGATCTGGTTTTATGGCCATGTATCTTCACCATGCTATGGATGGACCTGTAAGCTTGAGAAGGTTGATGTCTCTGATGCTGCAGATGGACTATGCTTGGAAATGAGCTGAAAGGAAGGGAGAAGCATGGACAGGCTTTGAACTGATGTATGTCCAGTGTTTGGGAACAAAACTCTCCATGTGTGCGTTAGGAAGGGCTGCAAGCAGCCGGAGGAGCATTTAGTCCTGGAGAGCTGTGGTACTTGAGGCACGTGCTGACTCTGACCCAGGCACGTTTTCTGCCTGAGTTTCTTGGGGTTTGTACCATGGTTCTGCCCTGCCTGCCTTCTTGAAAGAGAAAGGCAGGAAAACATTGGAGAGTTTCCTGGAGAGTTTCCTGCTGTCCCTGAGACCTGAAGCTTTAGGAAATCTCTCCTTCTGTGGATAAAATCCTAAATCTAACCCATGGGCAACACTGTCAGCTTTGTACTTGATGAGTCAGGGTGACTTGGGAGTCAGACTGCTCTCAGGCATGAGGGGACCTGAGGTGTGAGTAGGACATTGTCACCAAGCACTGAGACGCACCAGTGCAACCATTCTTGGTTGGAGTGTCCCGGACCATCTCCTTGAAGGATGGCTGGTAAGGAGAGCACAAAAGGCAGCCTTTTCACCTATGACTTCCTTGCCCTGGTGGCTTTGTGTGCCGGGCAGCAGCCTGGCAGCGCTGGGGGACCAGGGGAGATGACCTTTCCAGGAGGGGAGCGGCTCCAAAGGCAGCTTCCTTCAGGGGAGCCTCTCTTTGTTTGCCCCTGGGCTTCAGGGCTTGGCCTGGGGCACTCAGAGCCCGACCCTTGTCCTCAGAGGGGCTCTGGAGGCCCTGGCTCCTCATTAGCACATGCAGCTCTTTCAAAGGGCCCCGTTTCTTTTCAGCAACAAGAATTCATATGCAAAGCGCCGAGTGGGAAGCAGCTTCCAGCCTGACTGGCCTTCAGCGATGGTTTTTTTTTGGGTTATTTTTTGCATGATTAGACCTGTCCTCGGAGCAGAATCCTGTCTTTTGTCTGCTGATTGGTTCCTGCAGGGTGTGGAGGGGAGTCCCACAAGGTTTTGGGGTGCAAGCTTTCAAGGGAAGAGTCACGGTAAGATGTTCAGGGAGCAGACAGGGCTGGCCGCGGCGTGGAGTTCAGCTCTGGGTGCTAAAGGCTGTTTGTTGGATAAATTAGTGGCGAGTGAAGTTGAATGAAGCAAATCCCGTCATTAGACAGAGCCCTGAGGGTTGGGGACCATGGCAAACGAGTAGGGTTGCCCCGTTGGCCATGGCAATGGCGTAGAGTTCCCACTTGGCTTTGGTTGGCGCTTCTTGAAATGATCCTGAGCATTTTCGACCCGTTTTCTGTAGCTGAAGCCACTTGTGCCTGGTGATTTGCCCTACAGCCCGAGCAGTTCAGACAGCCACTGGATTGTGTTACTGCTTCCAGTTTTTTCCCTTTTCCCACGTGGTTGCGTAGGGGAGTTTTGCCACTGATGCTGATGGGAGTTAAACACCGGCCTCCAGCTAAGCATCTGTGAGTAGACAGGGTCAAAGCCATAAAAAGGAGAATAAAAAGGTATTTAAACTTAATCCACCATGTTCTGATCGACCGCTACAGAGCAATAATTGGGAATACAAAAAAGGGGGTCATAAGCTTCCGTGGCTGCCTAAGTTACTGGCCACAAACTAAAGTGGAGCGAGACGTGGGCAAGAACTGGGCTCATGTGCGTTCCTGCTGCCTTTCAGGGAGCCACATTTCCCGAGGAATCTGGTTTTCAGTAATCACCACAAGATCGTGCCTATTTTTTATTTATTTTTTACTGGAAAAGGCTATTTTAGGTCGCTTTCTTCCCCCCAAATGTGTTAGTGATAATTTTCCAGACCTTTTGAGCGTCGTGCTGCCAGATCTTTGCTGGCTGTGGGGCTCGTTGGGCGTTTGGGGAGGGGTTAGGGGAGGATTTGTGCCTTTCTGACACGCTAAAACACATTTCTCTCCCCTGCCGCTTCCATGGCACGTGCGAGCTGAAGCGATGAAGAGCCTCTGCTGGGAGCTGAGTGACTTCTTGGCATATGATAAATTCCCCTCTCTCGTCCCCTCCTCTCCCACAAAATTGCAGCGTGAGCGTAATTCGAACTTCTTGTGAATTCGGGTTGAGTTTGGCAAATAATTTGGGCGTCTTTCAGCCCGGAAAGATGAGAAATTGGCCCTTCTTTTTTTCTTTTTCTCTAGCAACAACGCGGTTGTTTTGAAACTAACCCCAATTTCAAGTCAGCGAGAGGCAGGAGTGTCTGCGAGCACCTTCCCGCCTCGGAACAGCCTCCGTCACGGAATTGCCCAAGTGCTTTTGTTCCCGGGGGCCCTGACGCAGGCTCCTGTGTCGGGAGGGGAGGCGGCTTTGTGAGTGGCCGGGGTGGCCTTGCAGCATCCGCGGGTGCTAGTGCCTTGGGTTTTGTTCTTGCTGTGATTTGTTGGCTTGGTTTATGGCTTTGGACTGTGCAAATTGGTGGCAGAAACGGCCCATCGGTTTCACAATGTTCCTCCTTTCTCTGGGAAATAAATAAATAAGTAGATGCACAAAAAAAAAAAAACAAGCAAAAAAGAAAAAGCCGCTTTGCCAGCTGAAATTTTCCATGCCTCATCTCACGGCAGCCTGTTTTTGGAAAATCTGAGCAAAATCTGTTCATCCATTTGTAAGTTTTGGAAAGGTTGGAGAAAGGAGGAGAGCTTTTATGTCAATTTTAAGGGAAAAAAAAAATCACCTTTTCCCTCCTCCTAGAAGGGCTGCTTGCTTGTGTTTGGAAAGTCCGGCCTCCATCTACATTGCAGATAGGTACCTGTATTTCGACTTTCTCAGGGGCTTCTCTTAAACACTGTCCATACATCCAGGCCGGTTTTAAAGCTTGGTGATTACTTAGCAGTGACTGTTCCGACTTGCTTGTCGAGAGCATCGATCTCCATTGAACGTGGGCACCGTGTGCTTTGCCTACAAGACATTTCCGTTGATGTCTGTCGCTCGCATCGCTCAGCTGCTGCTTGAAGGAAGCCAGAGCGCAGCCCGGGCTGCCTTAGCATCCTACAGAGGGTTCAGGGAACTTATTTATTCCCTGTCAATGTAGGGTCCCTGAGGTGACTTCGTGTTTAAAGTGAAAATCCGAGTCAACAGCTGAAATAAGAACATGGAGCTCAGCTTTGATGATTGCTGTTTGGAAGATGGTGGTGGTGTAAGGGAGGCCCTGTGCAAGGAGGGCTATTCCTGCTTCCCCTCATTCAGTCCTGTCATCACACAGGCTGTGCCTGGAGCAGGGCTCCTGTGGGATTCTTGGTGGGATTTCACATGGGCTGGGCTGGGTTGAGCTGGAGCAGTTGAGCGCCTTGCCTGTTGGCCAAGCCCTGGTCAGGGTTTGCACATAGGCTTGGAGTGTGTGGCTGATAGAGTGTGGGACCGTCAACTTATTTTAGATTCACGTTGCTCTGGGGACACACAAGCCAGGAAATGTGGTGTGTCCCGTTGTGTAGGGGCTTTGTGGTATGGGGCGCAGCAGAAATGAAGCTGCAAATACAGTGGCACAGAGGAGGAGGAAAACCGGAGCTGGAGTAGGTGCCTGGTGATGCAGGTGGCTGGGGGGCGTTTCTGTGCCATGAGTGAGGGGTTCTGTGCCATGAGTCCCCAGATGTGAGGCAGGCGGGACTATTTTTGCATGAGGATCAGCGCTGTGGAGACTAAGTGTTCACAGTGCGGGGTTGGGCCTCAGCACATACAGAGATGAGTTTGCGGGGCCTCAGCACGTACCGAGATGAGCTTGCGGGGCCTCAGCGCATACCAAGATGAGCTTGCAGTGCTCAGAGCCCTCACAGGTTGGGTTAGCGGGGCTGCCTGTCAGCGCCCCGGCCGCCCCTGTTGCCACCAGCTGTTGTTTCAGACCTGGAGGGCTGGAGGAATCTCCTTAATGAGGAGCAGTGGAATACCTGATTCCTCAAGCTGGGACTTTGCAAAGGGACGTCAGCATTGCAAACTACAATGAAATTGCCCCGTGTGTGATAACGTTGAACCCTCCGGGGCGTTTGGGAGTGACGCTGCGTGGCCTCGTGGGCCTGCAGGGGGAGAATGGGAGTTCCTGCGTGTCCAGGGAGGAGCTGCTGCGCGTTCCTGCTGCTCACAGGCCAGGAAAGCACCTGGAAACGGCCTTTCCTTCCCTCGCTGTGCAGGTGAGCCCTGAGCACCGCCTCGCTCCGGGCATCCCCGCGGGAAGCGCACGGCACCGGCCCCGGCTCCGTGGAGGAACCGCGCGCTCCTTGGGTGGCTCCCCCCGCCATACATCTCCGGCACAGCGGAGGCAGGAAAGAAAACCCTTCTGAAAATCACAACCTAATTACTCCCATCTGCTCCGTCACTGCTTCCCATTTCTGCCTGCCAGGATGCTTGTCTCCGATGCTAAGTAGCACATTATTTTCGATAAGTTGCAATCATTTAGTTGAAATCTCCTTCTCCTTTAAAACGTCCCCCTGGAAAGGCAATTGAGCAAGTTGGGAAAGGGCAGAAACACAGAGGAGAAGACCCGAATACAGGCAGCTGCTGGGCCCGCTCGGTGTCGTTCAGTGTGTTGTCTTCCTCCAAAATGCCCCTGTTGGGTGGAGCCTCCTGGCTCGGGCTCCTCCGGTTTCTTCTGCTCTGCCTTCTCGTTGTGCTCGGAAAGTCCTGGCCAGGTGTGAAGAGGGGCGACCGCGCGTGCGAGATGTGCTGGGATGGGAAGGTGCAAGGGCAGGGGGTGCTTGGGGACACGGGGACGGAGCTGGCATGAGTGGCGGTCTCACCAGGAGGGCCTTTCGGCTGCCTCTCTCGTGCGTTGTTAGCCCTGGGCCCCTTTGAAGAAATCAGGTGCAGCCTGGAGATTGTTCCTCCTGCCCTGAGACCCTTCCAAGGCTAGAATTTGGGCTGGCTGGCTGCCCAGCACTTTGGGAATGGTGCTGTGCCCTGGGAACGCCAAGGCGTTTGGAGGACCCGCTGCCCATCTCACGTGCACCAGGGCTTGACTCCAGAGCCTGACAGAATCCCAGGCCATGGACATAGCGGGGAGACAGCAGAGCAGCCCAGCATCCGCCCTCGGATTCCTCCGCATGCAGTGCCCATGAGTCCTTGTTTGAGCTGGAGAAGGAGCGAGTGCAGGAGCCATTTCCCAGCCCACGCCTGCTGGAAATGCCCAAGCAGAGCAATCCGGGCACGACCCAGTGAACCGGACCTTCCACCAGCACAGACAAGGGAATTCATTCATTCCCGGGATCCCAGCGCCGGGATCGCCCCACAACCCTGTGCAGCACCTTGGGCACTCGGCCCCAGTTGGTACTGGGGGCTGCCCTGTGCCCCGACCTTGCCCAGGGCTCCCGCTGCTGCTCCCGGTGCCGGCCACCCCAATGCCATTCCCATGGGGAATGTGGGGCCCTGGCCCTGCCAAGCGGAGCGCTTCCCTCCGCAGGAGCGCAGGGGCGGCAGCGCGCACGAGGACGGGCCGTGTGGTTCTGCTTTGGTTTAAAAATACATGTATATATGTATTTTAAAATCTCTCTCTATACACACACATATATCTGTAGGTGTGTGTGTGTATATATATATAAATGGAGTGTGTGTATGGATATATATGGATATGGAGGCTGTGTCAGAGACGGGCGCGCAGCGAGGAGCGAGCCCCCTCTAGCGGCTCCGGCGCTGCCCGGGCGCCCCGGCCGCCCGTCCCGCTCCCTGCCCTTCGCTCTGCTGCTCCCCGCTCTGGCTCCCACTTGCTCGCTCCCTGCCTTTCTTTGGGTTTTTTTTACCCTCCCTTCTTCTCCTCTTTAATCAGGAATAGAGCATGGGGAGCGCACGTGCCTGGGAGCTCTCCGCTCCACGTTTCTTTTGGGAAAGCAAAGGCTGCTCCAGAACCGCAGCGAGCGGGAGACGCCGTTCTGCTTTCTTTGCTCCAATGTAATTCCATGTGAAAAGCGAGAGCCCCAGGAAAGCCGAGGTCTGGGCACCCTCCCGCACCACCTTCCCCGTGGCCGGCATCGCTGGGCACCTTCCCGGCTGAGCCTGCTTGCCCCATCCCGGCCGCTTCCCTGTTGGCAGAGGGGCCTCGGCCGCTCGGCTCGCGGGAGCGCCGGCTGCGGAAGCGCCGCTCTGGAATCATGGCCGTGTCGCCTCCTCGCCCGCGCAGCCTCCCGGGGATAGATCAGCAGTATCAGCTCTGCTCAGACACATTGGCCTTTTCATTTATTCCCTTAATCGCTGCCTGCTCGCCGGCCACGGAGCTGCATCCTCGCAGCGCCGGCTGCCGCTCCAGAGCTGCGCGTGCCGAGGAGGGATCCGATGTGCGGAGCATCCAGCACCACCCTCTCTGTGTCTATATGCATATATGTAATTATTTTATATTATAGGTATTTTATATCTCTATATGTTAATATACATGTGTGCGTGTGCACATGAGGACCCCCTGGGTGCTGGGCCGGGCGCTCTGCTTGCGCGGTTTATCCAGCCCTTTCCATCCCGGGAGAGCTCTCCCGAGCCCAGCTACATCAGCCCTCGTGCTCCCTGCCGGGCCAGCGCATCCCGGGCGTTCCCTCCAAAAATATTTCCCTTCTGAAATCCCCCTTTTAGCGCCTGTGCTTTTCGGTCTGTTCACTTGAGATTTTCTTGTTATTTATCCATGTTACTTTCCTTTTTTATTTAAGTTTTGGACATGCTTTTATTTAAGATTTTATAGGAGGAGAGCCAGGGTTTGTTCCCTCTCTTTGTAGCCAGTATCTCTCTCCCCTGCATCTTGTCATCCCTTCCCGTTTTCTATTTTTTCCAGGCTTCCTGGACCTCAACTTGGCACTGTGCCCCATCGCTATTTATATAAATTATTATCCCCAGCGTGAAATTATTTATTTTTGGCCCGTTCTTTTGGCACATTTACTGTTTGGGGGCTTTTTCCTTTCTTTTCCTTTTCTATTTTTCCCTTTTATATCCTGACCTTCTCAGCTTTGTTTGCAGTCAGTGTTTTGAACACAAAAATACCAATTAAGGAGATGCCTGAAATAGTGATCTCCGAGGAGCTGAGGCTTAGAAAAGCTCTCTCTGTTATGCAGACCTTCACTTGAAGTGATTTTATATTAATAACAACTGTGTCTTTCTCAAACTTACTTTAGTGCGAGGGAAAACATACCCGTGGTTAAGGGGGGATTTTGTGCATATGTGTTCTACTGCTCTGTTATTGCTTCTCATTGGCAACAGATTTGAGGCATATATGGTTTTAAAGCAGTGAAAATCATCTGATGCTGTTTGTGCTGCGAATTAGGGGGTCAGAAGGAAAAATAAACGAAAGAAAACAACAAATGGGTCAAGTCTGTAGCATTTTGTGTAAATCCAGGACCATCCTCACCCAGCTGCGGCAGAGGTGGCCGCAAGCACCCGTACGTGGTGCACATTTTTGCAAAGCATTTTGAGCTCCTGTGTGCGAGGAAACGGGAAAACAGGGTGCATTGCTCCTAGGAATTGCCTCTGTTCCCTCGCCGAGGTTGCCCTTTCTCCCTGCTCTTCTGTTCCTTTTCCGCGGCGCGTTCGCGCGGCTTTGGGCCCCTCGCGCGCCGCTCACGGCCCCGTTGCCCTTTGTGTCCCCCGTGCAGTGCTGAGCATCCGCGGCGCGCAGGAAGAGGAGCCCACGGACCCGCAGCTCATGCGGCTCGACAACATGCTGCTGGCCGAGGGGGTGGCCGGCCCCGAGAAGGGGGGCGGCTCGGCCGCCGCCGCCGCTGCCGCCGCGGCCTCCGGCGGCGCCGGCTCCGACAACTCCGTGGAGCACTCGGACTACAGGGCCAAGCTCTCCCAGATCCGGCAGATCTACCACACGGAGCTGGAGAAGTACGAGCAGGTAACAGGCTCCTTCGCGCTGCCGGTGTCGGTGTTTAAGAGCACGCGAGCGGGAACGCTGTCAGGAAAGCGCCCGGCTCTCGGGCTCAGGACTTGGGGGTTATTCCAGCAATCCGCAAACCCGCCCAGCATTTATTGCCCCTGTTATTTGCATTGCTCCCTGCCTAATCTACAGCCCAAAGTCGGCCCCGGTGCAAGGGGACGTCGTTCCGAGCCGCTTGCCTTGCGACAGGGGCAGTTTTAGGGCAAGCGGATGCGGTGCTTGCAGCAGAGTCTTTAATGAATATTTCTGCTGCCTGAGAAATCATTTTTTCCAGAAGGAAAAGAAAAAAAATCTAAAAGTGCAGCTTTTTTTTTTCTTCCTGTGGAAAATAATTCTTAAAAAAAAAAAAAGAATTTGGGTCATGAACACGACTATTAGTAATACTGACAGTTATATGAGCAGCTTTGCAGACCAAACTCCAAAATCAGTGTCTTTCACATGGATCTGGACCCAGATGTTCTGCAGACCTCTCTCCTCTACCTCGAGACTCTCCAGCATGAGGAATGTGGTTTCAGCCCAGCAGTTTTTGCTTCCCAGAGCAGGAGCAAGAGAGTAGCCCTCCCTTTGGAGAAATAGCTCCATCCTCTGCTAACGCACCTGCTTTTCTCCTTTCTACCTCATTTTTTGCTCCTCAAAAGAGAGCCTCAGCTGAGAGAAATGTTTTCCCCCAGCCCCTTAGGGTGCCATAGGGTCACATCCTCCCTGTTTAATCCCACGTCTCAGGCGAAGCTTTAGCCCCGGCTCGGTCGCTGCCGCAACCCGCTCCCGTTGTCACTTTAGCTGCAGAGACGCTCTGCAAATGGACGTGTCAGAGCACATTTTTGCAGCTGTGGCAAGGCAGAGCTGGCGCTGTCACCTGCCCCCCTGCAGTGCTGCTGCCAAGCCAGGGTTCAGACGTGGTTTCTGCCCCGCGTGCCCCTCTTTCCCGTCCTGTTGGCAGGGCTTTCGGAGCCGGGCACCGTGGCTGGCAGCGGGATCTCAGCTCCTGGCTTCACACCGTGTCTGCCTGTTGCTGTGACAGCCCAGCTCCCGCCTGCAATTTTGCCTTTAATGCTCTTATTTCACGCGAGGAGGAGACAGGCTGGAATTGCTCAGGCGTCTGGGAGCAAAGAGTCACCCGGCTCTGAGCTCTAGTAAGCGCCGCTCATCCGGCGTCCCCCGCCTAGGGGACGTCGGAGCTGTCAATGGAAGCTGCTGATGGGCGATTTGTGGGGCTCTGCTGGCCTGGTGACATCTCCCTGTTGGGTCCGAGCTGTAGAGGTGTGTGCAGGGACTCGTCACCTGCTGGACAGGTCCCCAGCAGCCTCTGGGGACTGTGAACGGAGCGGGAGAAGCTGCTGGGTGGGGAAGCTGGGAAGTCTGCTACACGAAGGACATAAAGTCAAGGCTCTGCCATTAGTTTGCGAAATCATTGGTGGTTCTTGCTAGCAACGTGATGCTCTGGGGAGCCTTCTCCAGCTTGCAGGTGGTTTTCCCTTTCCATCCTTTCCTGAAACTGGTGGTTGGGCTGAGAAAGTTGCATTTATCTGGGGTCAGAATCCCTCGTTTGACCCCCACCTGCTCTGCCTGCCCTGCCCTCGCAAAGCAGCAACGGAGAGGTCCCAAATATTCCCTCCATATGTTTGGGAGCCCTTATGCCCTCTGCCTTGTAGCCAAGATAAATTCATCTCTTTCCGGAGAGCCACCACATCCTTGCCTTGGGTCTGCCCTGGCAAACCCTGGCCTCACAACTCAACGGTGATTCCTCCTTAACTCTCTTGTTTCTGCGCTGCCCTTGACGTCGTCGAATGACCTTCCGATCCTGGGGTTTCTTTTGCTTTTCTTGCCATCCCAGGCATGCAATGAATTCACCACCCACGTGATGAACCTGCTGCGCGAGCAGAGCCGGACCCGGCCGATCTCGCCCAAGGAGATCGAGCGCATGGTGAGCATCATCCACCGCAAGTTCAGCTCCATCCAGATGCAGCTGAAGCAGAGCACGTGTGAAGCTGTCATGATCTTGCGCTCCCGATTTCTGGACGCACGGTAAGTGAAAATCTCCTCCACACCTGCTGTCTTCACCATACTGACTCACAGCAGAAGGTTCCCATGTTCTCTGTAGGGCCTGTGATCAGAGAGATGGGATGGGCCTGGGGTGTTGGGTTTTGTAG
The DNA here is from genome assembly GCA_032353885.1 of Nothura maculosa. Classification (NCBI taxonomy): domain Eukaryota; kingdom Metazoa; phylum Chordata; class Aves; order Tinamiformes; family Tinamidae; genus Nothura; species Nothura maculosa. Next base: position 1,394,858 of record JAUBOD010000992.1, read on the forward strand.
ATGAAGAGCCCCAGCCTAGCAGGGGAGGGAAGAACAGCAGTACAAGACACTCACAACTTGTGTCTCCGGGAGGATCCCAGCTGAGCCTGAGAATTGCATATTGATTTTGCTGCAGCAGAAGACAATTCAGTGGCATATCACAACCAGTGTCTGCAGTCAAGATGTGCACATCACTTGGGGATGAAAGCTAATCCTCCAGCCCATCCTGATCCCCCTGGTTTCCCGTTCTTTTCTCTCTGTTTCCCGTGTCCCAATTTTCTTCATGCTGCAGAATTATTCTCACTTCCCAAGCCAGTTACATGCAGTCGGAAGGCTTGGGCTGTGGCATGGAATGAGGAGGAGAGGCAGCTATGATGTGGGGGCACTTGGGAGGAGGTAGCAGATGGCTGGTGTCTAGCTGTAAATGGAACAAACCTCACCAGGTTTATATCCGTCCCAGCTTTTGTCACCCAGACCTTTGTAGAGCAGCACTGACATCTTCAGCCAGGACAACCAGACTTCCCAGGTGTAGGGGCTAGTTGCCAGTTTTAGCATTTCCGTGAGCTGGAGAATGCAGTGATAATTTGAGGAAGATGCTTATTTGCTCTGGAAGGTACTGAGAAAAGAGCTGCTGACAAGGTCCAGATGAGAGGTTTCCTAGCCATGAGTCTATTGCACAGCATGCTACCAGGAGCAGCAAAGGGAAGCAGGGAAGTGAGGAAGGTTGGAGAGTATCAAAACTGCATTTCTGTGTATTGCATTTTTGGATCCCTAGCGCTGATTCCCTTTTCTTTTTGTTCTCTTTTTTGATCTCTCTTTCCTACCAAGGCGGAAGAGACGAAACTTCAACAAGCAGGCTACGGAAATCCTGAATGAGTATTTCTATTCCCATCTCAGCAACCCTTACCCCAGTGAGGAAGCCAAAGAAGAGCTAGCCAAGAAATGCGGCATCACAGTCTCACAGGTAAGAGCCAGGGATGCAGTGAAGGTGGCCACCATGGCAGGTACCTTGGGCTTTGGGAAGAACAGCCCAGACCTCCCTGAAGTCGGTTATTTCCTAGTGCTGACTATTTGATTACCAAATGAACACTTGTTTTAGAACAAGGTAGTTTAATAGAACAGAAGACAGACTTGCAGGATGAAGCTATGGGCAGAAGAAGAATTTTGGAGAGGTCTCGGAAGGGATGAAGACTTAATGAACAACGGCTGAGGGGACAGCCAAGGTGTTAACTGCATAGAAATGATGTGCTGGGGCGCAGAGAGATGCAGATGCAAGTTTGTGGGTTTGCTAGGGCTGGGTGCAAGTGTGGGATACATGAGCCCACACAAGTCAAGTGCTGACCTCCAGGGCTGATAGGGGTTCGGCAGGTGCTTTGCTTTACAGGTTTTAAGATCAAGATTAATCATAATGGCCACGTGTTCTTTCCAGTGGAGCTCGGAGCAGTTCACCAAGCAGCTCCAGCATTCGAAGCAGAATATCTCTTGCAGAGAGATCAC
>JAUBOD010000992.1:1396433-1415994 GCA_032353885.1 Nothura maculosa
CATCTTCAGACATTTGGCCATCTAGCCTCCTCAAGCTCCTGTTGAGCTTCCTAAGTCAATTGTTAGGAGCAGCGGGAAGTTGTTCTTCCACTTGGAATCCCCCAAATCTCTGTGTTCAATGATGTCAATGAAGAAGCTGAAAACTGCTTCCCAGGCGCTAGACTGATTTTTTTCCATGTCTTCTGTAAACTTGTTCGTTGTGATTTAGTGTCCATGAGTGAACAGGGTATTGTCAGCAGGGTTCTGAGAGGTATTTTGGTTTATGGTGGCCCAGAAGATGCCTTGATGTTTTCTTTAGAAAAGCAGAGCAGCTCTGGCAAGGTACCACTGCTGGAAAGCACAGACTTGGGGGTTTCCTACCACTGTGCTGAGCCTCTGACATGGGAAGTTGGAGGTGTTTATCAAGTCTTCTGATGGCTTCTCCAAGTCACAGTGTTTTTAAATGTTTGCAGTGCTAATCCATCTTTACAGTCCACAGAGATCACCTGCTCGACCTGCTTTGGGGGCTTTCAGAGAACTGTGCTTTGTCCTGCTGCAGACCCAGGAAAGCACCAAGTTTGACATGAGCCAAGCTGCACTGCTTCACTGAACTTCAGATCTGGCCTTTCCTTTTCAGTTCCTTCTTTAATTTTATAATAAATCAACCAGTCTCATCCAGCATACTTTCAGGGACTTGAAGGCACCAGGCACTTAGAGGTGTCTGGAAAATCGCATTGGAAACATCTCCCATAGCCTCTGCCTTCATAATTTCCCGGTGGACTTTTTGAGGAGTAGGGACACAAGTTGTGAGCTCACAACCTGAGCTTGAGCATAGCTGGGAAGCATGAAACAGAAACCAGAAATTTATCCACTTTCCTCACCCAGCCACAGCTTTGCAGAGCTGAAACTTTAACGTCTTTGTCTTTTCTTAAACTCTCTAGGTATCAAACTGGTTTGGAAATAAGAGAATCCGGTACAAGAAGAACATAGGTAAATTTCAAGAGGAAGCCAATATTTATGCTGCCAAAACGGCTGTCACGGCTACCAATGTGTCAGCCCATGGAAGCCAGGCTAACTCACCCTCAACTCCCAATTCAGCTGGTTAGTTTTTGTTTTCTTTTATTTTGGGTTGTTGTTCGTTTTTTTGTTCATTCTCCCCCCTCCTTCTAAACTCTCTCTCCGTCTCTCTCTCTCTCATTTTCTCCCTTTGATTTTCTGATTTTTTTTGGTTGGTTCACTTTTGTGATCTTTTAAAGAAATGGGTTTGTAAAATGGGGATTGCTTTGGGAGGGGAATATTTTCTCTTTTTTTCTTGGTTCCCCATTCTGTTCTGTTTGGTGGTTGTTGTTCAAAAGAGATGTGATCAGACCGTGTGACTGCTGGTGACGTGCTGGGGGTTAGATGCATGGATGGTAAGCACAAAACCCAGGAAATTTCTAGCAAAAAAAAATTGCTTGGATGATTGTTTGCTTGTTTTGGGGGAGGAGGAGAAGAATGTAAAAAAAAAGAAAGAGAAGGAGTAAAAACCCCAACAAATTCTTGCATACGTGTTCTGTTTTGCCAGAGGCTGAAAGCATGAGTGGCTCTAATTAGTAGAACTCAACCCTTGTGGAGTGTCCCAGCTCATGCCATTTGGGGACTTGTTTTGGGGGTTGATTTTCTTCCTGCTGTAGTTGTCTTTGCCTGTTTACCTGACAGTGTCTGGATCCCCTGCAAGAGTGTGCTCTGTGTGAATTTTGTTTCCAGTTGAAGAATTTTAATTGAATTTCATTTGTGTCCATACGGAAAAAGCCTGAGATGTGTGGGATGCTTTGTTCCCTTTGCCCCTCTCCTCCCTGTGTGGTTTCCATTCTGTGTGCGTAGAGGGCTCCAGGCACAGAGTACTTTGCCCAGGCCTCGTTCCTCCTCTAGGGATTGCTCCGTGGTTCTGGGCAAGACGAGGCGATCCCAACGTGCCCAGAATGGTGGCCATGCCTTGTTGTGGTTGTGCTCAACTCCCAAGAGAAATGGGAAAATTGGGACATGACTAAAAGAAAGAAAAAAAACATTAATGTCATGGGTGCCCTGTCCCTAAAATTGTCCATGCTACGAATTTGTATGTGCCTGTTTTCTTTCTAGGGGTGGGAGGGAGAAGGGCAATGTGTCATACATGTGTCTTTGAGCTTGGTGTCTGATCACAATACCCTCTTTTCAGGGCATGAAGCTGTTATCAGGTAGGCAATGGAAAGGAAGGACACGATGAAGGAGTGGAGGGGGAGATGGGTGGGAAGAGAAGGCAGATGGTGAACAGACCACTGGTGGTACCTCTTGCAAACACTGGTAGTTACCATGTCAGGTCTATATAGTGTGGGCAGCTTTGCCTATGACAGGCACCAGAAGACTCGCACCCCAGAAAACACCCCTGGATCTAGGGGATCTGGGAGGAAGGTGGAGAAAGCAGAGCCAAGGGTCAAGCAAACGAGAAAGCACCAGTGTGGGTTTCTGGCTGGTTTCCCAAAGCAGTCCTCCACAGGAGGGGAAGGACCATCTGTTATCCAGGAGCTCAGGTGGTAAACGGTGGTTGATCTCTATGCTGGAGAGCTCCTCCCCACCTCCAGCGATGCACGGGACAGTTTGCACAGGAGCACTTTGCAGTTTTATTGAGCTGCCCAGTGGAGAGAAGCCCCTGCACACCACTGCTTATCTTCAAGGGGCCTTACCTGCTAGGAGGCCCTTAGCCCATGTGGAGCAGGAGGTGCTGCAGCTCTTGCATCAAGGTCACAAGCATTGCTGGAAGGCACTCCTCGTGCCTCTGCAAGGGCAGAGCTGTCTGCGATGGGCTCTGATTTGGATGAGGTGCTCAGGTTCAGGAGCAAGTCGTGGAGTTTTGCAAAGATAGATGGTTTGCAAGAACTTTGATTTTTTTTCCCTTTTCCTTCCATCATTTTAACTGCTAAAGATTTAGATGCATTTTAAAATGCCATCCTTTGCAACCAGCTCACACAGAATACTTCATCAGATGCAGTCTGTTGATGTTAAACCCCTCCTCCCCATTTAAGAAAGCCTGGAGGATAGACCATAGCATGACATGTCCAAGATACCCTCCTGCACATGGTAGTGTCCTGCAGTCCATGCCAGTGTGAAGCACAACACACATTTAGTCCCTTTTCTCTTCCTTCATTTGGAATCAAACCCAACGCCATGGAATAGCAAGGGAAAAGCTCCACGTGACTTATATGTGGTCTGTGTGTAGTGGAATAGGCTTTTCCCCAGTGCCTGCCCAGTTAAATACTGCTCCAGTGTAAGCCTCTTTCTACAACTTCCCCCCGGCAATAATGTGGCTGTTTTGAAGATAAATTGGCCAGTACCTTGCAGTAAACGACTAAGATAATCCCTGGATAACACTCCACTTTCTAAGGAAGGACAAACTGTCTTGTTATTAAAGTGTAAGACTTGAACTCCTGGGTCCTCTATCTGCCTCACTTGTCTGTACTCCGAAAACACTGACCTAGGAAGGAAAGAAGCACAATAATGTGAGGGGGGCTCTCTGGCCATGAAGATCCTTGTTCTGCTAAAAACAACGTGTGCTCTAGTCTGGACCATCAATTCCTGTCATCTTCCCCTTACGCTGCGGTCATGGGATGGGAGAGCAGGGGACACCCCTCTCCAGGACGTCGGCAGCTCTTTGTCGGTTTGCAGTGATGGTAGATTTGGAAGTTCTTGTTTTTCTTCTCCTGAGAAGGCAGCTGGAATCATCTCAAGATTTTATCTCCAAGAGTGATAGGCCAGGTTGAGCTCTCCTCAGCTGAGCTGCATACATGTAACAGCTCCATCAGGCGTCCCTGCACTGTGCTGTTCTGGGCGAAAGCACGTGTGAAGTTGTGTGAGCTCCCCTGCTCCAGGTGTTAAATACCCATCCATTAAACATCTGGAGCCTTGTGGTAAGGCCCTTGAAGATTCAGGCCTCAGATGCCCTGAATAACTCTAGGCGGGGACAATGTTTGGAAGGAAGATGGAAATGGATGAGGAGGTGAAGAACTAACATGGATGGTGCCTCTCTTATCACACTGCTAGCTCTTTTCCATTTCCAGAACGTTATCTGACAGCTTTGGAGAAGAAGGAAATGGAATAGCAGCTTGATTTGCTTGGAATTTTGAGGACTTTTCATTTAAATAATGGCATTTGGGAAGAGAGTGGGCAGAAGACAGGTCATGAGAAAGAAGTAACCAGCAATGTAGTCCCTGGAGGGCTGTGATGTTGGAAGAGGATGTGGAACTGCGTGTGATGGGACCTGGGACAGGAGCTAAATTCATTTCTGTTGTGACCACGCAGGCCCATCTGTTCTCTGCATTGCTGCCCATGTTACTGGAGATCAGTGAATGGCTACAGTCAGTCAAAGAGATTGGCCACACATTGACAAGGGCAAAGATTGCATCTGTCTAGCCATCTGGCACGTTCTAAAGTAGGGTCCCCCTTCCTCAGTCACCCAGGCCTGAATGTCAAACACCTTTTCATCCGGAATACGCACAGTTGGGCTTTATCAGCCAGATGTTCAGATAAGCTGAGATGTCTGGCTCATTTGGGCTAACAACTCCCCAAACACACTGTGATTGCCTGGACAATCTCAGCACAAAAAACACATGGTAAATGAAAGTTATTTAACGTGGACAGACCCTTTTGCCAACCAAAGTCCTCAAGGACCCCAAGCAGGTGATGACATCGAGTGAGATCTTCTGTGCAGAGCGACCAAAATTATCCTGGCCTGTTATTTTTTCCTTTTTTTTTCCTACTCATGTTTTTATTTTGTAAAAGCCTTCTTGCAAAGCCGCTGGTGGAGACATTGATGCTGGACCTTCTGGAGACATACTTCTAGCACTGGCTTGGTTGATGCTGTGCTCTGTCCCCTCTCTTGTCCTGTGTCCTCTCTTCTTCTGCTTGTGACACGGGTAGTGCAGAGTGTACCAGAATGCAGAGTTGGAGAAGACCCTGCAAGAGCTTCAGTGGAGAGATGATGCTGATCATGGTTGAGTAATGCGTGGCAAGTGGGAAAGGAACCAAAAATCTCTGCTGGGCCTGTTCAGAGTATTTCTGTTTTTAGACTTGATGTCAAACTCAATGGCTTTGTCCAGATGAGCAGCTACATGATCTTTTAGGTACTTCCAACATCTTTGGCCATGGTGGGGCAACAGGGTAGAGCACAAGTAAAAGTTAACACCTACCTATGAAGTGGGGTTGAATTCTGTGCTCTTGATGTGTAAGTGTCACTGCCATTGACTTCAGGCCTTGTGTACGTGATGAAAGTTGACTTGAGCGCTGAATGTCTACATGACCTTTGAGGGTGGAATGAAGCAGCAGGTGAAGATGATTTGATTTCAGCTGGGAACACCATTCCAGAAACTGACAATTGAGCACCCTGAAGAACTCCAGGTATTGCAAAAATACCAGCAATCAAACCTGTGAGGAGATATTTTATTTGGAGACAAGCTTCCATGGAGTTTTGCTCAACACAAGTGTTAGGGATTAAAGGGATCCCTTTGTTGGCATCATGTAAATGTAGACTTTCACCCGAAAGCAAGATCTGAGTGCCATAGCACGTTTTGTTTTATTTTATTCCCTGGAATTGCTGCTGGCTCGATGGAAACGCAGCACCAAGGAATGATCGTGATAGGCCTTGGGTTTGATAAGCTGTACAGGTGCTGTAGATGAACCACTATTCCACAGTGCTCCAAGCTACGTCGACTGTTGTTTTCCCTGGTGTCCTTTGTTTCAGCTGTGGCATCAGGGGGTTGCCATGTCACAAGCAGAGCCCTCTTGTCCGGAGTTTACAAACTCACAGATGATCATTATATCTCAATTCTTGAGGATTCTGAGATTAAATTACGACCATGGAAAAGCTCTGTTGTGTTTAAAATGGAGCCTTTTAGAGACACAGATTAGATTTATGATGGAGCTTCTTCCAGTAGATTTGACTTGTATTCCCTGATCTCGTCCCCTCTGAGGATACCGGCATCTTAATTCCGAGGGCTCTTCTCATTCCTGCCTCCTCTGCCAAGCACCCCAGTGCATTAGCCCCTCTTTGCTGCTTCTCTGAGACTTGGGGCCGTCGTAATTTTCACACATGGCTAGTACATGCAGAGCAGAATGCTGAACCAGCAGAGCAGGCAGCATAAAGGGCTCCCTGCAATTATGGCTCTGATACAAATGCATCCATACATGCGGGCCATTGGTATGCGCATATTTATCTTTGCATCCACATCAGCAGCAAGACATATTTACCGTTTAGATATGCACATATATTGTAAAAATACCCCGTGCCAATAGCAGTGTATATCTTGCAAGTGACAACTCCAGCGCTCCTCATGATTTCCAAGACACTGGCACTTTTCAGAGCTAGACTTTGTAGCTGTTTATTTTTATTTCCTCACTCCCATTCCCAATTTTACAGGCAGGTTTGTTAAGTTTCAATAAGATATTGGTTAAGTTTATGTTGGTTTTATTTTTTTATTCTGATTTTATTTTGGTAGGGGAAGGTAGAAGATGTTGCTCTGCTGGAGATAGGGTGACAGCAGGGTCTTGCTAGTTGATAAGGGATATCAGATTCTCTTACTTGCTCTGCCAGTGACTACCAGTGTCATCTCAAAGGCTTTTGCTCCCCAAAGAAGAACAGGACACTATGTTCTGCTTCTTGTGAGGGTCGACTGAAAAGTCATTGGTTTTCAACTGCTGTGGGTGAGCAAAACCATCTTACCGCCCTATGCTTTTATCGCCGTGTTTCAGGTGCTCATTTAGGAAGCCTGCTAAGAAGCATCTCGGTGTAGCTGACAAGTGCCCATCTTCATGACTGCAGCTGAGCGGTGTCAGGGTGGCGTATCCTCGGCCTGCCAGCTCGCTTCCATGGCCTTGCTTTTAACACAGCGAGTAAGCCGAGAGGTTGGGAAGTGACAGGTGCCCTTTGGCAGCCGACTGCAGGAGGTGGTGGCTACAGCTGCCTCGTGCCTGGTCCTGGTTGTTTCATGCCCCGTTGTTTGATCGTTCCCTGGGCAGGATTGGCAGTGAACACAGACAATGGAGCTATTCCAGGCTCTGCCCCATCCAGGCGTGAGTGGGAGGGTCCTGATCCAAGACTCCCTTTGCTTAGGATAAATCTTTCTGTTGACTATATCCTGAATGTTGTATCCAGCAGTGATTTTTCTGCCTTTAATTCTGAGATTTACTAGCGTGTGTAGAAGAGCCCTTTGCCAAGAGAGCAGTAGAAAGCTTAGCGAATGTGAACCCTCTAGTGCAGAGCTCCCCTCTGCTCCCTGGGTTTTCTTGGAGGTGGTTTCCATCAGGGAAGCCTTCCTGCTTGATTTCCAGGGGAGAGCTGGAGTCTGTGCAGAGGGTTCCTTCCCTCTCAGACCTTTCTCAGAGCGCACGCATGAGCCATAGTTGGGCAATTCCACCAGGACTGTGGTTGCCAGTCTGCCAAGCTGGAAATGGCACTGGAGAAGATGAGAGTGTATTTGGGGCTGGATCCGAAAGCGTAGCTGACCTGGGCCCCTGAAGTCTCTCCTTTCCAAGGCTAACGTCATGTTTATAACCAAACCTTGCACGTTGAGCTGTCTCACACTTAATGCGCTGAACTGCACGATAAGTTCTCAATAATCCCATAAAACTTTTTTATTTATTTTTAACCCCCTTCCCTCCCACCCACCTTCCAGTTACGTGATGGGTTTGCTTCTCCCATTCAGCAGTTGTTAGGTGCTCAGATACCTCTGAGCTGGAAGCAGAAAAACGTATTTCTGCAAAAGCAGGGAGATTTTTTTTCTTAATTTATCATTTGATTGTTCTTTTTTTTCTTAACCCACCCAGTTGTCTTCACTGTAACCATTTTCTTTTCAGTTTAACGTTGGCGACTGGTGCATGTGGTGGGGAATTTGCTTACGTAGCTTGTTCTTCTTGGGCAGCTGGCCCAGTAGGAAAAAATGACAGCCTTGCTTTCTCTTGGAGCCCATCACAATGAAAGACAGTAGCCAAAGTGATTGGTAATGGAAGGCTACCCAGGTGCCTTCACATTTTTGTGCGCCTTCGCTCTTGGCATGCTGCAGTTCCCACCAGTGATGGATTTCTTGTGGAGTGACAGTGACATCGCTGCTATTGCGGTGTCCTGAAGGCAAACTCCACGCTCCGCTCCCTCAGTGGGAGCTTTGGCCTTGCAATTGGATGGTGCCTGGATGTGTTCACCTTGCAGAGAGCGCTGCGGTGCAGATAAAACCAGGCTGAGCTGAGCTGAGCTTCCCAGCAGCCGCAGTAGCGTGGCTCTGCTTAGCCTTGCTGAAAGGGCTTTGCTTTTGATAACAAGGCTTGTTTGAGTAATTCAGTTGTCCTGTGCAATCTGCTGGGTGGACACCTCCAAAAACCAAAATTTTCAAAGCTATCTGAAGGATTTTGATGCTTGCAAATGAAGGGAAAAGGCTGTCCAAGTCTTCCAGGCTGAGTTTTGTTTCTCTTGGTCCAGAGCATGAAGAATTCTTCCTCCAACTGAGGGGCTGTTCAGAGACATTCTTGACATTGAGGTGTAACAACATGTGGCTTTGAATAACCTTAAGAGTGCATCTTTTTTTTTTTTTTTGCTTGCTCTGTTCTTCATACTACTAACCTGACTGTGTGTTTTGTTTTTGTGGTTGCTTTGCATGTTGTTCCTTCCTCTTGGCTGAGAGTCATGGGGTGGATCTTTTTCCTTTCTGTGATTCAGGTGCCTCACTCTTTCCTTTCCAGGTTCTTCCAGTTCTTTTAACATGTCAAACTCTGGAGATTTGTTCATGAGCGTGCAGTCTCTCAATGGGGATTCTTACCAAGGGGCCCAGGTTGGAGCCAACGTGCAGTCACAGGTAGGGACCCATCCGATGTACTGCCAGTGAATGCATTAGTGTTGGAGGAGCCTCTGATTGTATTGGCACTTCTCCCTCCCCTCCGAAAAGAGCAAATCTCAGCCAGCACAAACGAACCAACCAACACTGACAAAAGACAAAGCAAACCAAAAAAGCAACCAACGAACCAAAAAAAAAGGCAAGAGCAACCAAAAAAATGATCAAAAAGAAACCAAAACCAAACACCCAAACAAACCAGCAAACCATGGTCTTGAGGAAACTTGCCCACACTTTGTGAATGCATTTGGCTCTGGCTTGATAGTCATATTAGGAGGAGAGGATGTTTAGGAGAACAGGCATGTACTCAAAAGAACGCAGTTGAGGTTTAGGTTCTGCTTGTTTTATTCTTCCAAGGGAAGGGGCCAGATGTTTGGACTGGTGTCTCGTTTCACAAGGCTTCCACTCATTCCTTTGATGCCGAACCAGTTGTCTGCTCAAAGTGCTGAAATACACAGCAGCTAGATTTTTTTTTTTAATTAGAAGCCACCCACTCATCATCTCCCCATTTCCCTGAAGCTCAGGCATTCACACCACCCATTTAGAGACCAGCAAGACAGAGCAAGGCAACTTTGGGCACTGTTACTGAAATGTCAGCCCATGCTTTGGGCAAAAATAAAGAATTAAGAAAAAAAAAACCTCACTTTGATCTCCCACTTCCCATCTGATATCCAGATATGCCATGAGTCTGCTCTCTGGCATGTAAAACTTCATCATGTTGAGAAATGACAGTCACTCTGACACCTTCATGTTGGGCAAAGAGCGCTTCCTAAAGCCAAGGTTGCTCCCCTCACAAATCTGGATGCAAAGACAACGTGCTGTCCACGGGCAATGGGATGTCCTCACCTCATGTACTGCTCACGGGGCCAGCACGGGGTAGTGGAGGGAGAGGAAGGGGGCACGTGGAGGAGAGATGGTGAGACGTTTGTGGTGGTAGGTATATTGCCTCTCCCGGCCCTCTGAAACCAAGCGGGGAGCTGCACTCGCCCAACTCGGAGGATTTCCTTCCATTGACGTGACCTCTTGGCACTCGGGACCACAGGGTGGTGTGGGCTAGGGTCGCTAAGTGGCTCATCAGGGGCAACGGGGAGGTGGCTGCAGCGACGTGCTCCAGCCAGCCCCCCTGCCCGCCTGCCGCCCTGGCTGCCACCTTTGCTGTAGACTTGAGACCAACCAGAACGTGTGACGAGGCCACTGGGGCAGGTGGCCAGGGAGGCGGGAACAGCCCTCGCCCTTGGATGTCACTCCAAAACCAATCCCGGTCTTTTTTTTGTTTGTTTGTTTTCCCTCTTTCTTTAAATATATACCTGTGTTACTACTACTGTTTGCTCGCTTGTTTTTGTCATGCCAAAGATGAACGGGAGCAGCTTTGCCCGCTAACCTTTCTTCCACTCTAATTTGTGTCTTTGTTGTCGTTGGTTTGTTTAGGTGGATACCCTTCGCCATGTTATCAGCCAGACAGGAGGATACAGTGACGGACTCGCAGCAAGTCAGATGTATAGTCCGCAGGGCATCAGTGTAAGAAAAAAAAATAGGCTTGGGTTCTTGTTTTATTTTTTTTCCCTTCTCCTTCCATTTTTGTTCTCTCAGTACCAATTATTTCAAAGCCATAGGGCTCAGAATGCCACTTAGTAGGACTTGTCTTTGCTTTTACGGTCACCTAGTTTATTGCTTCTGTATCGGTCACGCCAACGGCAGAGTCTTGCCCACGAAAAAAGTGGCGACTGGGCAGGCTCCGTGCAGGCAGCTGGCGTCTAGGCCTGTCAGAGCGGATCAGCGTTCGCGCGGCACCTGCGGCCACGCGCGCTCTGCCGAGAGGAGCTGCGAAACAGGTGACACCTAGTGCAGCGGCGCTGGGGAATGTCACCAGGAACGGGCGGGCAACGAGGCCGATGGCGGCAGCCCGGGCGGCCCTCTAAAAATAACCCATCCCTGGTCAACAAGCTGAGCCGGACTGGGGAAGAGGGGAGGGCGACGGCGTTGGCCATGGCGTTGGGCGGAAGGATGGTCATGAAGAGAGCGCCAAGGAGGGCGCCACCCAAGGAGAGCTCACCCAACAGAAATGGGAGAGGGCGGGAGGGGGAGGGAAGGCTTCAAAACATCTTCTACTTGTTCCTGGGTGCGCTGGCGGGTTCTGACTAGCATGAAAATTCATAGCGACAAGCTGTGTCGTACAGGGCAAAATCGATCAGACACACACAAGGAGAACCGAGTGTAGATTTGGGACAGCAATCCAACTTCATTTCTCAGATCAATCGTCCGCCATCTCAGCGGCGGTGACAGCAAGCTGGGAGAAGGGGGCAGCCTGCAAAAGGAGGCTGCGCGTGCAGAGCGGGTTCCGCGGCGGCTGGCCGGGGCGGCGAGGGGACAAGGGGGTGGTTGGCCACGATATGGCCCCCTGCCACCATGGTCACCATGGTCCCTTTCGAGGAGGTGTTCGGACCTAGGTGGGGTTCTCCTGGGACAAGCAGGAAGGCCGCATTTGTTGGGTTTTGCCGTGTGCGTAGCTCGTGGGAAGGGCTGCAAGAGGAGTCGTGGTGGGGAGCTCAGCCCCGGCGCGCGGTCACCCCCGGCAGCACCATGGGTGTCTTCTCCAAGCAATGTAGCTCCAGGAGCGCAACGGAGAGACGCGTGGGGAGCCCCCGGCTCTGCCAGGCGGCATCTGTGGCTCCTTGTCAATGTGAAATGAAGGTGCTGAGAGGAGACATGATGCAAGAGGAGGCACTGAAAGAGCTTCCTCGCACCCTGCAGCCCTTCCCTGCCTTGACGTTGCTCTTGGGGAAGGGAGAACATGGCCTCAACTGCCAACCATCAGTTCAGGTGGGATGGCAGCTCCGTGTCCAGGTAGCCCAGCAGGACCCTTGACCTGTCACGTCTCTCTCAGAGACCCTTCTCCCTTGCTGGCCAAAGAGGCCACCTGGGTTTTGCCAGGGCAGGACCTGGCATGTAAATCCTTTGGATTTTTAGTATGGCAGAGGCCACACTGCCCCGTGGGGAGGGAAGGGAAGGGTGGCAGAGGTGGTCGGCAGGGTTGGGAGCTTCCCTCCCGTGTCGCTCGGGTGCGCAGCGCTGGAGCGGGCGCCGGGGCTTAGCGGGAAGCTTGACGTCACGAGGCAGAGCCAGGGAGGATTTGTGAAGTAATGTAATTGAACATGTGCAGATAATTATGTCTCATTACATAAGCCCGTTGCAAAAACGGTGCTTGGAAATGCCACATGAAAGAGCCTATCGTTCCGCATTAATTTCTCTGTGTGCTGAATTTATTCCCTTTCTGGCTTTTTAATACTTGAAGAGTAAATGAATCGGAGGCTGATCATGATAAGAGATGATACTTTTGTATATATTAAAATACCCCCAAGGAAAGAGGCTGAGCTGATTATGGCTGCAGTTGGCTTGGAAAATAAGAGTGGGCCGGGTTAAGCCAAAATTTGGGGGGAGGGTTGCTGCTGGGGATTATGAAGCAGGGAGGGGGACGACGGGAGAGCGGAGAAGAAAGAGGTAGTACAAGCTTGAAAGCCACAGAAGATGAGAACTACTGTTCTGGGGTTTGTGGCCATCAGCAGCGGTGATGCTGGGGTAATGGTGATGCCATGGACATCACTGGGAACTGTGGAGCTGGCAGAGGCTCTGTAGTCCACCCTGCACTTCCCAGGTGGGCTCTGGGATGTGTGGGAGCCATCAGGCTGCTTAGGTTCATTCTCTGAGGCAGCAGAAGCCCAAATTGGCCCAAAGGGGCCAGGAGCAGGGAATGCTCTTCAGGAAGGGGCAACATGGTGAGTGGCGAGTGGACAAAATGCCCACCTGAGTTTTGAGGATGACTCGTCACTTCCTGGGGGTGCATTTCCCCAGATATAGGGGCTGTGACTCTGGCAGGCACCTGGAGCAAGGCAGAGAGCAGGGATGTGTGTTCAGAGACAAGCAGGATGTTTAGGAAGCATCTTCTGGGTTGTGTGTCTCTTTCTCCTGAGGTGTTTTGCTTCCAGCCTATCCCTGGCAACATCTCTCTGTGGCTTTTATGGTCACTTAATGTCTCCCCAAGTAGATCTCCAAGTGCTTGATGAACCACAGCCATGTGGTTTGTCCATCCCTGAACTGTGACTGCCGTTTGGGAAAGCCTTGCTCCTCAGCAAAGTCCAAGCAACTGCTTTACCTGGGCATGGGGAAGGAGAGCCCTGGAGCCTCGTCAGAGATGCAGGCAGGTTTTTCCTAAACCTTTCAGTGCTGAGAAACCTCAACGCTGAGGGCAGCGGGTTCCAGGAGAAGGCTGCTAGTGACACTGAAAACTGTGCAAACCCTGCATAACTCAAGCATCCCTGTGAGGCGCTGGGAGAGATGAACCGGAGCCTAGTCAAGAGCCCTGTCACACAGATCTCCGCGTGGGGCTGAGGTTAAGTCATCCCCAGAGCCCGTCAGGCCTGGGAAGTCAGAAGCAGGTTCCCCAGCTCCACCGTTACAGACCTTGGCGAGGGAGACAACGCGCAGGCGTCGCGCTCCTTGATGGAGGATGAATTTTTAAAGGCGTGTAAGTCATGACAGCCGAGGACAAAAATATACCCCGAGCCCCGTTTCCTCGGTGGCTCCGCTGCGAATGTGTCTGCTGGCCACAGCTGCTGCGGCTGACAGGGCGCCCCGCGCTGCCCCGGCCGGCTCCGCGGGGCTGAAAGGGCTGCAGTCAGTTCTGCATCGTTACCAGAATAATCAGCTGTGTCCCAACCAGCACATCCCGGTGACCTGCGATGATGGCTGAGGCAGAGAGGAAACAGCTGGCTTCTCATCCCAGCCGCAGACACGTCGGGAAGCACAGAGTCACAGCAAGAGGAGAGGGCTCTGCGGCCTCACGTGCCCATTTGAGGAGCAATGGAGGGGCAATCAGGGCAGGAGCCTCACGCAGGTGCCCTGCCTGCCTTGGATGGCCCTGGGAGGAAGGAAGGACCTGATGCCTGAGCGGAGCAGCTGCTTTGGGCTCGATTGTGCTGTTCTTGCAAGCTTTGAGGTTGGGTTTTTTTTTGCACTGGATGATGTCTTTTCAGGTGGGTCTGCATGTATACCCATCCTTGAGTCCTCATGGCTGGGATTTTCAAAGGATTTAGAAGCCCATGTTGTGATGACACCCAAAAAAAAAGTCAGATTCTTAGTCTCATAAGCTGCTGGATAGCCCCAGTTCAAAGTATTGCCCTTCTTGCACTACTCTACAAGCCTAAATTTGCCAAGTATTTCAAGTTCTTAAATCCCCATTGAACCCATCTGGGGACAAGTGCTGACCACGGAGTGAATCTCAGTCAATCTTTGCAGGGCAGGGCCTTCCTCATGTACCAGTGCACTTGTATTATGAAGTGCAATTGCTCCAGTGCCTTTCCCTACAAGCACACTTGTAAGTCACAGTGAGGTTGCTACAACCTCATAGACCAGCCACCTAATTAACTAATGAGTTATAATTATCTTAGCAAAACCTCTTTCAGCACACTCTCTCCTTCTCTGCCTTGTTCCTCCCATCCCTAGCCCTCAAGCAGAGAAAATTGGACAGGCCAATTTATATATATTTTAAAAGTCTAATGCAGGAGGCTATTTTTAAAGTTCATCAGTGTGCAAATTTTTGATTTATAAATGCTGTTCTGTGTAGCTGGGTGTATTTACGCAGCAGTATTTGTCATTAAGACGTTGGTAGTGAGTAGCAGGGTGTAGCAGCGAGATTGATTTTTGCATCCACTCTTGTCAGCTGAAAGCAGGATCATCGCAGTGCACGTCAGTGGCCCCAGTACCTGTAGGAAGCTTGTGATGAGAACCCCTCCTCTGAGAACTGCTGCCTTGCAGGAAGGCATCTGGAGCTCTGCTACAATTTGCAACTGAAAACTGGCTTTCTGGTCTGTGAGCGACGCATATTTGATCACTTGTGGAAGATGTCTCTGCTGAAGACTGCAGGAAAAGAGCTGCCATCACAACTCTGGAAAAATGACTTTGGATGTTCCTGCGTGGTGCCAGGTGCCCATCACATCTAGCACCCATCACATGTGGTTTGGTTTCCTCAGGCTGGCTGCGTCTGACTGGGTTCCCTGTTGTTTAATAAGAGCATGAGTGCTTAGTAAAGGAGAGACTAGCAGGTTCTTAAACATCTGCAGATCTGAAGTCTCTTTGAGGCTACTCCTCTTCCATCAGGTTCTCTGTTTCCCCTGTATGATCTGATGCATTTGGTGGCTGATCCAACATCTGCCTGCCCCGTGGATGGTGGGACAAGGATTTGGTCACAGAAAGCAGGATGCTTAGACAGCCTCTGTGCAAAGCAGAGTGCTCATTAAAAACGAGGCAGAAAGTCACCTACCAGCCCCCGAGCTGACAACCAGCCAGACTTGCTGGAGGTGACAAAAGCACTGCGAGACTTGCGGCAATAAAAGAAATAGGCACTAAAACGGTTACTTCAGCAATCCATCAGTGTGGCTCCGTAGCTTGGACAGCCAGCAAGGCCGTGCCCATGATCTCTGGAAAGGTGGTCTGTCTTTGACTTCAGTCCCTCTGGAAACAGACACATCTACGTGCAAGGGCTCGTCAGAGTCACTGCTGACGCCTCAGAAACATCTTGTCACAGATGTGTGCTATGTGTGCTCATCACAGCAGATCCAAAAATGTCCACGATGGTCAGATCTGAGCTGATCTTGCGTAGGGAAAAGAGGCCGAGCTGGCTGGATGGGTTGGGCATGTGGCCTTACCAAATGTCACAACAGTAGCCCAACAGTAGCTATCACCCACAGTATAACCAATAGGCTCCCAGATTTTGTGCTCCAGGGAGCTCTGCTGGCTACAACAGGATGGACCCAGGGAGCAGAGCGATGAGTATGGGTGGTGACTACATGCCTTCGAGAAGATCAAGGACCCAGCCTTCATGTGGAGAGCTTGTCCATACCATGTAGCAATGGATGGCCCAAGACGCTTGGGATATGGTCAACTGTGGGGCCTCTTTCCCCTTGCTCCACCTGCAGCTAAGGAGCCCTGGTAGGCTGGATCAGCACAATCCCCAAATCCTCCTGCCTTCCCACTGAATCCTGTGACAAAGGAGATCATGAGGACACAAGACACAAGCTCCTTCCCTGCAAGAGAGGAAGGTGGTTCCCAATCTGCAGTACCATGGGGTTTCCCTGTGTTTTAGGGGGAGGAAGGGCAGAAAGGGGAGAATGGGGAGAGATGCTGCATATCAAGGCACCGCTGTCACTGTCAGCAAGACCTTCTCCCTCTTGCTCCTTTCAGCCACGGCTGCCAGGCGAAAGCCTCTCTAAAAATAGTTTGGCACAATAGGGACCGAGCCCTGCTCCGAAGGGCCCCCCTTCCTCCTCCTCCCCTCTTCTGCTCGCTGTAATGACCCTGCAAACACTAAATGGCATCTGAGTGCATTAAGCAGCAAACGCTCCGGTGACATAGCAATTACGGCTCTGAAATAGATTTGGTGCGTCACGGAAGATAAGGGTTTTGAAAGTTTCTGTTGTGATTATAGCTTGTAACTCCAACAAATAACAGGCTTCGTAATAAGAGGCTGCCAGCGCCGCTATTGTGGTTCTCTCTCAGTGATGGCACGTAAATTGCTATTAATGTCCTAAGTGTACTTGAATATGCCAGTCTCTGGGCGGCGGAGTTGGCTCCGTGTCTCTCTTTACACGGCCTGTCATTGTCGGGCTGATAATCTACAGTAATTGCTGCCTCTCGCCGCGGTCCGAGCGGTGTAAGGCTGGATGTTGGGGGGATGCGGGGGGCTGGAGGAGGTGGCGGCTCATGCTGCCACCTGCGGTGCGGGGGCTCCTGGGGGTCCAAGGCCCTCGCTGTCCTACCCGTGAGCAAGGAGGGCAGAGGCGGGCAGCCCGGGGAAGGATTCATGAGCCCACATTGAATCAATGTCAGGGCCAGCTGAGGAGGCCGCTGCAACATCTGCTCCTCTCCGAAGGGGAGGGCGGCTCCGGAGGCGGCGGCTGCGGCCGGCAGGGAGCAGTTCCCGCCCGCTTGCTCCCACAGGGCCCTCCAAGCATCCCGGCTCTTAGGAGGCCTGGGATTGGGGCCGTGCGCATGGGGGAAGGCACCGTGTCCCCCAGGACTGGGCAGCCCGTGCTCTGCCACAGAACTGGGCCCTCAAACCCACCACAGAGGGTCCCGTGTGGGGGTAGAGCAGCATTGAAGGTTGAGTTTGGCCGCAGGAAGGGGCAGGATGGGGCTGGGTGGCGGCGCGGGCGCCCGTGGCAGCGGCTCATCCCGCTCTGTGTCTCCCTCCCTTCCCGCAGGCTAATGGAGGTTGGCAAGACGCTACTACCCCGTCGTCGGTGACCTCCCCCACAGAAGGCCCTGGCAGCGTTCACTCTGATACCTCCAACTGATCTCCCGGCAAATTGCATCCCTGGCTGAGCCCGGCCCCGGCGGGGGCAGGAGGGGAGGGGGCCTCTCCGAACACCGCAGCAGTCAGACTGGAGGTGAACCCAATCAGCACACACGCGAAGACTCCTTCTCTTCTCTTCTCTTCGTCGGGATGCTTTTTTTCAGCCAATCTGGACACTTCTTTATACTCTCTTCCCTTTCTTTTCTGGGTAGAAGCCACTCTCCCCCCTTCCCCTCCCCGCTCCAGCTCACCGCCGCCACAACACCACCCCTGCCCCATCCCTCCCCCTTCCCACCGAAGGCTGTTTCGACAGGTAGAAGGATTGTAAGGAGGACGAGCAAAAATTGCTGCCGCACAAAAAAGAAAAACAAAACAACGAAAACCAAACCAAAAGCAGCACACAGCCTCGTGCTGGGTTTCTCATCGAGGAGCCGAAAACGCACCTGAGCGGTGCCTCCCTCGTGCCACACGCGGGCAGCGCCGCCGCTTGGCGCCGTGCTCCGCCCGCTACCTCGCAGCAGGGCCGCGACGCGCCGCGCGGCCCGGGCGCTGCCGCTGCTCCTGCGGGGCCGCCCCGCTCCAGCAGCGCCGCTCCGCTGGCACGCGGCACAACGCGGCCGCCGGCTCCCGCTCGTGCTCCCCTTGGCTTCGCCAAAGGTACCAGGCCGTTCCCAACCTGTGCTTGTGCCCGCCCGTGTCCTTCGTTGCGCTGCTGCTAAGGATGGGCAGGACGGGAGGGGAGGAAGCAAAGCAGGAGGAGGCGTGTGAGACGTTATCAGCCCCGATAAGGACAGCGCTGAGCGCGTCCGCAGTGTTGTACATGATCAAGCATTAAGTAATGATGGATGGGACCTGTGCAGGAGGCCAGCAGTGGATTTTTTTCCATCGAGGAAAGCAGCACCTGGTGTTGGCTTGGATTTCTGCCTGCAGGGCCACCCACTGTAGAGCTGAGCAAGCGTCAGGGCAGGTTATCAGGCTCTGGAAAAGGACACAGGCTTCCAAATGCCGATAGGGGCCAAAGTGCTTGGGGACCTCCTCTGGTCATTGCATTTCCCAAGCCATGCTGGAGAAACAGCAGTGCCTGGCAGGTGCATGGAGGAGAAACCGTGCCCACACTGTCCTTATTAGCTCCTAGGGTTGGAAATGACCTCAGGGAAGCCGAGTTGGATCCCAGAGGATGAATGAAGGCTACGCACAGGGTGAAGGGACTGGCTGCTTTTGGTTACTGTTCATACAGCAGGTTTGCTTGAGGGGTTGCTCTGCAAGGTGAGTGGCTGCCCCTCCTTGGGCTTTTTTCAGGCTAGGCTGGCGGTTTCAGTCCTTAAGTTCCTGTTGAATGTGGCCTCCAAAGGCATGGGAGAACTTGAGCGATCCCGCCACCAGCCACAGGTCTGCTTTCTGGGGGTGACTGGTGGTAAGTAGGGTTTCTTCCTGGTGGAACGTCCTTTGGGCAGATGATGTGGCCTCTCATTTAAGAGCAGGATAACCAAATTGTCACATGTGTTTGGCCAAGTGATAGGGCAGGAGGACACTGGAGTGCGGTAGTTGAGACTGCAAGTTCTTCCAGCAGGCCAGGTCAACCCTCCTTGTATCCAGGGTAGGAGTTTGCAGGATCAGAGCCTGGGGTTTGTGCGTATAGTGAGCATGGCACCTTGTGACTAACTCTATTACCTCTTCACCACATCTAGTGCTCCCCCAAGTCCCTAGGTCATTCTCCTTCTCCACCCTCACCTATGATGGCCTCTGCATCTCCAGCCATCTAGAGATGGAGTAATTCTAGCAGTGTTGAGTGGGAACTACCCTTCCCATGGGAAGAAATGCTGGAGGTTGGCCCAGAGCCCAGTGCCGAGCGCTTTTGGTCCTGAAAAGGTGCCTGGCTTTCCATAGGGAAGAACCCCAGAGAACCGCCCAGCACCTGCTTTGGAATTTGGGAACTTCCCCTCCATTGAGAGGAATCAATTTATCTCCAAGCTGATGGGGAATCAGCACAGGACTTGGAGCACATTTGAAAGGCTGGGTTTAAAAAATGGCAAAAAAAATCCCCATTTTTGTTGCTGACTGGCATTGAGGGATGGGGTTCTTCCCTGAGAAGGCAAAGACAGGGCAGCTGGAGAGCACGACACCAGCTGCTCCTTAGCGGAGCGAGCGCGTCAAGAGCAGAGAGAGGCCGTTCCCCGCGAAGGCCGCCCGCCCTCCTCATCCTCCTCCTCCTCCTCGTCCTCCCTTGGCCTCTCACCGCTGCTCCAGGGCGGCCTCCCGACCGTGCCCAGGCCACGCGCAGAGCCTCGAGCGAGGGACACGGAGGTGCCACCAGCCTCGAGCGAGGGACACGGAGGTGCCA
Source organism: Nothura maculosa (assembly GCA_032353885.1). NCBI lineage: Eukaryota > Metazoa > Chordata > Aves > Tinamiformes > Tinamidae > Nothura > Nothura maculosa. Next base: position 1,415,986 of record JAUBOD010000992.1, read on the forward strand.
CCAGCCTCG
>JAUBOD010000992.1:1439599-1463301 GCA_032353885.1 Nothura maculosa
GTTATTTCCTCCCTCTGCCACTGGCTGCAGGAACCTGGCCATGCTTAGGCAACAGCCATGGAGAACTGGATCTGCTTTTCCTACCTTAACTCTGAGAGTCAGAACCAGCTTCCATGTGGAAATTAGACTCCAAGGTCTTTCTCTTGCAATGGCTTCAGGGAGAAGGTACAGAGTGTGGGCTCCAGCCTGCTCAGTGCAGCCACCCACGCAACAACTGCCCCCTGCCACTGCACACACTGTTCCCACAAGAAGGAAGCCCATGGACCAGAACCTCAGTGCTGCCACGGGGCCCAGCTGGCAGCAGTTCTGCTAGCTCATAAGCCAGGGCTTTTGCTGGCAGCACTGCAGTGTCACCACTCCATCCCTCACTCCTCCGCCTACTCAGAGACCCAGCAGCCGGTTACGGCTTCTGGCAAGCTCCAGCTAATCCTTTGGAAGAGTTTCACCAATCTCATCTTTTCAAAGTCCTCGGGGCCTCTCCACTTACTTCATGAATACCTACGCATACTCAACAGCAGAGCCAAACTCTCCAGTCTTGGGAAACCAGGACTGGGTTGCCTGGACAACTTGAATCAGCCACCCAACGCTCAGGCGTTATACTGCATCTTTAGTTCCATGATCTCATGCTATATTTTCCATAAGGTCCTTACCTCATTCAGCAAGTGGATGGTGGTTCACTATTTCCCACATCCTCCTCAGCCCGTGCACGCAGCCTCAGGGCCCTCTGTGCTTGCACATTATTCAGAGTGTGCTCAGCACATGCTTGCTTCCTCACACATGCTCTTGGGAAGCACGAACAGCATGAGCCTGAATGCTTCATAGATACATCCCTGCTCAGCCTCCTCCACTCTGAAGCAGAATTATTATATCTGTCCTGCAAAGGAGCTGAGGTAGAAGGGCTGCCAAGGGCCAGGCAGCTTTTGAGCATGGACCAAAGATGCCACTGCTCAGATATTCAGAGTGAGGGCTTGAGTGTCGGGGCTTCTAAGCAAAGCTTTAAGTTAAGCTCTGGACAGGCCCAATACATTAGCAAACCACACCCAGAGAAAGATGCCAAGGCACATGGTTAACAACATCTGCAAAGAGGAGCACCAGAATGAGCTCATCACAACAGCTATATAGCCCAGTGCCTCAGGTGTCAAGCATTGGCATCTGAGGACTTCCTCCTCAGGTGGAAGCTCTCAGCCCACTCTCTCAGGTGGAGGTTCCTTCCAAAAATCCTTTGCTCCTTCCCTAGCTTTTGCTAAAAGGGAAACAGCATCATCCTTTGGGGTGTGGGAGAAGGAGGAAAGGGAGAGACCATACAGGCACATCTTGAAGGACATGGGATGTTTTACAAGATTAGTCAAAAAAGTGTTCTTGGTCTGTCACTTTTGCTTGAAGACACCAACCTAAAGCATAAGTCATTGCCTAGTTCCCCTCAGAAAGAAGGACAGTTTGGCCCAAGCAGTTTCCAGCCTACTCGTTCCCAGAGAAGGGAAGTCTCCATAGCAGTCACTGAACTCTGCAGAACACCAAGGATGCAGTTTGGACAGGTCTCAGCTTGAGCTTGCCAAAAGTAATAAAGCACCTCCCATAGCAGCAAGAGGAACATAGATTCTGTCAGTCAAGACTCTGCAGCACAAATGTCTTTGCAAAGCATGGGATAGGTCTCTTCCACTGAGAGCAAGCCACCAGCATCCCATCTCTGTGCCATGGAGTTTGCTCGCCTTCCCTTTGCTATTTCCCCTGCAATGATGGCATGGATTTATTCTGCCCTAACATCAAGGTTCAATCCTCCAAGCAGCACTCTGAATGAATCCTGATGTTCTCAGGATCACCAAAGGAGAAACCTGATCCTCCTCCCTGAAGCAGCAGCCTGGAGGGCCCAAGGCAGGAGGAATCTATTCTTCTTCACTGAAAGTCCTGTCAGTATTTGATCATTTGGAGTGTTTTGACATGGTTTTCAGTTGGCTACACTCATCCTCAGCCTGTGAACTTATACATGTCAATCCGGCAAGCACATGTCAGCATCCACATCAGTATCTAGGAGGTCTAGAGCTGACAAGATAACCTTTTCATGACCAATACATTGCTACCCAGAGGAATGGAGATAATAATTTGGTCTGATCTCCAACAAGATAAGGAAATTACTCACCTTTTTACACCTACAGAGCTTCTGATCTTTTTCCTCCCTTTCTACTGCAAGCATTTACCATTTTATAAATTCTCTAAGTGAACTTTCTGTGCAGAAGTTGAGCAGTGGGACTTAGAAAATAGACTTAGAAAAATGCAAGTCAAATTTGGACAGCTGGTGTTACCTGGTATCTTGTTCACAGATCAACCTTAAGGACAAGGCATTCGCTTAGGGTTTTGAGCCATATCATATGTCACAGCACAATTTTTTTCTAATAACAGGTGATACTTTGTGCCTGGAACGGCGTCAGTTTAGATATCAGACATCTGTAAAATGATTCCACTCTTCAAAGGTGACAAAGGCAACCAGCACTTTGGCCTCCCCCTCACCTAGCAAATAAACAACGTGCCCCATCCCATTGCAAACCCTCCTACCAGCTCCTTTCATATATCCAGTACTTGACCACACCACATGGACTTCCCCGTCACTTCCACTGGTGTTCAAGCACAGCTCTTCCCACAACAGCAAACATTGCCTTACTGGTAAGACATTCACTTTGGGGTCTCTTAGTGCCCACATTTCATCTGCAATAAGCCAGCACATGTCCACTGACCACCGAATCACCTGTTGGATCAGGTTATTTTAAACAAGCCAAGGATCCAGCACTTCTTTATCTGGAGAATATTTTTTCTAGACAGTGTCCTCTCCTGAGTCCAGTAAGGTTGCTTGCTCCTGCTCCAATGTCTATTCATTAAAAATCTCCTAAAGATACCTCGAAATATCAAGATTTAAATCCCCAGATGCAAATCCAACCTTTTCAGCCCACACTGGCCAAGACAATTTTGGGTTTCATTCCAGTGCACATCTGCCCCAAGTCCCTGTAACATCCATTCACAAAGAGCAAGTTAATTAACATAGTATCACTCAAAGCTTGCTCGTTCCTGACTATCAGTATCATCTAATCAGTGTCCTCAACTGAAAAGTAATCTCAGGTTTGATCTTGCCTTGGCCACCGACCTGTATCTGAACAGAGGGGGCTTTGTTCATTCAGAGGCAGATATATGAAGGTCAGCGCTCAACCCCTTCCCATTATTGCCCTTGCCATGGAAAGGGAGGCAGAGCCTGTTTTCATATCAGAACACTTTTTTTTTCTTCCCACATTTGACAGGAGCCTATCCGAAAAATACCCAATTCAAGAGCAGGCTCAGGCTTTTGATGCATTATTTTAGAGTAGTGCCCCAAAACAGCATCTCAGAGGAGCCAGTTCAGGACCACAGAGCCTCCATCTGATCATCCACCCATCCAACAAGATACCAGCCTGAAAAGAAGTTGCCTGCTCCACAACTCCATCATCTCAGCAAGTTCCAGTAGGTTCTGAGGCTACCATTTTTGCTTTGATTTGGCTTTGGCAGGATTAGTCTAGACCCTGAAATAAGGGATCCCAAACTAAGTGAGGATCCTCCCCCTTCCACCATGCTGACCCTAAACAATTTACATATTGTGTATATGAATTCTATACATATCTACATAAACACCTCGAGATATTGACATTACATTTCTGGAGGATTTTCAAACAAGTAGGCAACTAGTCTGCATGTGAGAACGGCTTTCACATCTGTTTTCTTTGGGGAAAAATAATCTGGTATGTTCAAACTGGTAGCGATGCTTATGGAAAGCCAGACTGATGTAGTGAACATTTTTCAAATATGACATAGGCATGGGTGAGAAAGGAAAAGCTTTGGGGCCAGCCTGCAGACCTTGCATGGGAGCACGCAGAGATGGTGACCAGCCCAGGTGGGGCCTGTGCTATCCATCTCCTGCAGCCCCTCATCAGCAGAGCCATGGGGAGTGTGTGGAAGCCATCGTAGGCCTGAATTGCCTTTAGTGCCCATTTTCCTGCAGGTCATAGGAGAATTTTGTCTTGAGACTCTGTAAGGGAGCTGAGAATTGCCTTGCACCGTGATGAACTGTTGCCAAAATGCCATTTTGATGAGCAAGGCCTCAGGGCTGGCTGTGACAGTCCCGGCTGCGGTGCGCGGGCGGCCAAACTCCAGCTCTGAGGTCAGCTGGAGGTTTCACCGTGCGAGGGCCGTCATGGAGACCAGGGCTCCTCACCTGGCGCTCTGGGAGCAGAGCTGAGCCTTGCTGCCCAAGGCCAGATTCCTTTCATTCCAGCTGACAGGAGCAATCCCCTTGCCACTCTCCCTCCATGACTCCTTCCCAGGAGCAATTAAGGAACGTCTTCATGCCTAGAGGTCCCGACAGGCAACCTGCCGTGCAAACCAATCCCCCTCCCTTGCCTCCTGGGGCTATGTCTGGCCAGAAAAGCCTTTGCCCAGCCTTTTGGGTCTGTTTCAAGAGGACAGGCCTTCTACATTGTTGCGTGTTTGGGAGGGAGATGGAAGGTATTCATTTTCACTCCCGTCCACCCCACCCCAGAAAAGCCAGAGGTGTCTCTGAAGACCCCCCAACCTCCCGAGTAGCTAAGCCCCCTGCTATGGCTCAGCACTGAAGTCAGTCCTTTGCTTCTGCCCTTCCAGTGCTTTTCTGTCCTGAAGGAGAGCAAAAAGCCCAGATCCCCAAGAAATTCAGATCTTTTCCTGGAAACTGCAGTTTGCAAAAGAAAAAATGCATGTTTTTTACATGCAGTCAAATCATTTTGGAATCTTCTTTTCCGTAAGTTGGACTTTAACAGCATGTTGTAGCACAGGAACAGCAGAGCACAGTCAGACAAAAAGCAGGAAGGAGAATGACTTATTTGGAGTGTCTCAGACAATGAGTTGTGAGTGTCTGTTTTTTTTCCTCCATCCTCAATCTGCTGGAATCGTCACGTATTCACAGAACCTCTCCACGTCAAGGAGCAGTGATAAGGGCAATGTCTGTTGGGAAATACCTACCCATATCTTTCTGGCAGTCCTAATGCGGAGCACCTCATAGCCATGGCATGGAGAGCAGGGAGGAAAGCACACATAAGGTAACATGACTTGCAGCAACTCAATCTGATGAGTCTTACAACCTTTGTCTATTGGATAGCCTGGGTGTCCATGCCCTGGCGCCCTGGCGAAGAATGGAAACCAGGACAAGGCCAGAGGAGTCAACCATTCCCATCAGACATCACACAACGTCCTTAGAACCACTGCATCCTCTCTGACATCTTCAGCCACAGCCATCATGGCAAGTGTCATCTGCTTGGGATGCATTCTTGGCAGGCCCAAATTCATTCATTTGTCCTCCAAGGTCCTGCTGGGCTTGGTGGAGAGCCCAGAAACCCCTCCCTGCCACCTCAGCTGGGTGTCAAAGACAGGAATCACCCTCCAGATCCACCAGTCTCTCTCTATTGGCATCAGAGGAACGTCAAGGATTGATTTAGTCTTAGACTACAGAGTATTTGGTATCTAAAGCCCAAGGAGCAGAAACTTTCCATGCTGTCTCACTACACCCTACCCAACATCTTTTTTACTTTGGAGATATTTAAACCTTTCCCTTTATGAGTCACCGGGACACCTCACACAATAAGACACCAGGCATTTTTGCAGAGTTTTATGTTTGTTTGTTGGTTGGTTTTGTTTGTTTTCTTTTAATTTCTTCTTGGTATGTGATTCTGACAGCGTGTCAGCATCTCCTGCTGGGTCAGCCACCTCCCAACCCCACTACATTCAGTGTCAGCTCATACCACGGTGATGAGCCAGTGTTTTCAGTCTCACAGTCACTTGCATGTCTTTACAGGTTGTTGCCTACAGAACTTGTGAACAGCAGCACAAAAGGACACAATGCATGAAAATTAGTGTAGGGATGAGCAGATGTCAGCTGGCCCTGCCTGGCATTTCAAGTGCCCTTAAAAACCAGTGGAGCAACCAGAAAGCACCAGCCATAACCACCCGCCAGGTCCAAACTTATTGCCTGCAATGAACTGAAATTCCCTGCCAGCTCCGGGGCTTTTGCAACCTAAACATAACATTTATAAAAAGTAAACTGTTTCATTTTATAACTTAAGTGCATTGAGTACTTCCTTAAATATGGTTCACGCTGAAAATAAAGTTACTTTTGCTGTACAGTAGATTTCCGATAGACTTAGAAATAAAACTTTGCCGCTGCGAGGCGGCAGGCGCGTGGGGGCAGCGGTGCCCGTGGGGCTGTGCAGCTCATCACGCTCGTGTGCAGCCCCACACACGCACACAGACCCCAGCTGCACGGGTGGGAAGCCTCGGGGCTTGCTAGATTCCCACGTCCATCTCCAAAGCCCCTGCGGGGGACGCCCCTGCCCCTAATCCTAGGAGTCTAAGAGAAACATGAAACTATGCAACCCATAAGTTACTCCGTGCTTGGGAATACCAAGCTACAAAACATGGTTTGACAGCATCCCAGCGGCGCCAAGTCCCCCTCCCTCCCGACCCCCTCTTGCCCACGGCCTCCTGGCCACTCGTCCATGGGTGGGCATGCGGGCTGGTGCGGGGCCCACGGCGGGGAGGCGGCGCTCAGGATGTGAAGTAGGAGCTCTGCATGGAGTAGAGGTGGTCGATGGGGTTGCCCACCCGCGCCTGGAGGGCACCGGTGTCCGCCGCTGCCGTGGCCAGGAAGCAGTCGCCCAGGTTGCTGAGAGAGGTATCATCGCTGTCCAGGTCGTGAAAGAGGGGCTCGCCACCTGAGGAGAAGCCGTGTGCGTGGGGCTCAGAGTCAGCCTGATGCTTCAGCTCCGTCCCACAAGTGACACCCCAGGTGGGACCATCCTCCCCCAGGTCCACAGAGTGTCTGTGCCTAGTGTAGTCCCACTCCCAGAGTTTCCCTGGGGAGATGCCCACCACTATCTCCTTCTCCCATGGTGGAGTGCATCCTCCATGCGTGGTGGGAAAACAAGGCACAGCCTAAGCACCTCTCCACACCTTACCATAGGGGTGCATGTGGTCCCCGGGCATCTGCGGTGGGGTGAGTCCTTGCCGGAAAGGGTCGGAGCTGTAGACGCTCTGCTCCATGCCCAGGAGCGGTGGTGGTGGCAGCGATGTGTACGGGTTCATGATGCCCTCCAGACCGCCGGTGCCTCCTCCGTTGGGCTGGGCTGGAACACAAGAGCAGAGTACTGGGACACTCTGAGCGTGAGGAGGAGGAGGCCTCAGGGAGCGGGGTGGGTGAGGAAGGCCAGAAAGACATTTCAGGCTACCTGAGCTCAGGCGCTGTGTGTTTTGCTGATCCTGCTGCTGCTGCTGCTGCCTCCTAGCCAATTTCTTCATCTGGGTGAGAAGAAGAGGCAAAGGACCAGGGGTGAAATCGCTCCCATGGCAGAGGGAGGAGGCAGGGAGCCCCCACAGCCCCCACCTGGGTTGTCACCACGCAACTCACCTTGGCTCGCTGGTTCTGGAACCAGACCTGCACCACGCGCACACTGAGACCCGTCTCGGCTGCCAGTGTTTCCCGCACCTTGGAGAGAGGACACAAGAGCGTCTCAGTCGGCTCTGCTTGGCTCTTGGGGGTGGCCAGAGCAGCTAAGACCATCCTCAGCCACCGCTGGAGCTGGAAGCTCGCTGCCACCAGGGATGGATAAGGCAGCACCGCCAACTTCCCAGGCCAAGTGGCCGGCCATTCTCTCCATACCTTCCGACACGGCTTGGAGGAGACCTCAAAGGATGCCTTGAAGGCCCTGCGTTGCTGGGTGGTGAGAATGGTGCGAGGCCGCTTGGGCCGCTTGTGGTCCTTCCCATCCTCAGCACCCTTTCCTGAGGCCGGGCCCACTTTGCAGACACTCTCTTCGTCGTCGCTTTTGCCTGGGAAAAGAGGAAGCAGATCCGTTACAGAGGGCTCTAGCAGGACCAGAAACAGTCCGGATGAGTTGCTAAGGTTTGAGCAGCTGCAGTAGGAAGCTCTATGCCTCATTTTCACTGCAGCTGTCCCAAAGTGGGCCTGCCCTATGGGGATTTCCTCTCAGGTCATTGCTGGAGACACGTCTGGGCAGAGATGGGCAGGTCATGTCCATGCTAGCGCCTGGTGATGCCAAGGTCTGTCCTCCAGCTCTGCCAACATCCCAGAGGTTGCTGGTGTCCTCCACACCCAGCCCTGCTGGGGTGCCCAAGGACGAAGCTGAGGGAGCCTGTGCTAGGTCCAAATCCGCATGGACAATCACGCTAAGTGGCCAGCGGGAAATCCCAGGCACTTAAGCAAGAGGAGGCCACTCAAACGCTTCTCTGGCCACCAAGTCTGTCAGGGACCAGCTCAGCAGGAAAGGGCTTGAGGTTCATGAGCCATCTCAAGTAAAAACTGCTCCAAAGGAAAACAGTGTCCATGAGGGGGAAAACCAGCTCTGAGCAATTCTCCCCCTTCCTCTCCAAGCCCTCCCTTCCCAACACCTGCTCCCCAAATCCCTCCGAGTGCCGCAGAGCGAAAGCAGGAGCAGCAGAGACGGATTTGGCGGGGGTCTTACTTTTAATTAACTCTCCCTTTCAAGCCTCTTGCCCGACACGGAGAAATTAATGACTGTCTCGGGCCGCCCCTGACGTCACATGGGAAAACGCCGGCAGCGGGATCCGGGGCAATCGGGAATGCTGTGGCCTCGGAGCGAGCAGGGGCCCGCTCCCCACTGCCGCGCCGGGGCCCTGCTCCGCCTGGGAGGATTTAGGGAGAGGAGGGAGCCTAGGACGGGCTTAATTGGAAAGCGGGCTCCTCTTTCAGAGGGGCTTGTTTACTCAGGCTTGCCTGGGCCACGGCTCCAGGGCGGCCGTAATTGAAGCGAAGGTTTGGGAGATTATAGGCAACATATGGCCGGCTTTTTATCTGCACTTTCTCATAAAAGTGGCCTTTGGTGCGTGGGGGCCAGGCTGGGGGCTGGGTTTTTGCTGCTTGTTTTGGGGCAGAAAGGCTGGAAGCAGAGCCGTGGCCTCTGGGGCTCGCCACCCTTGGCCAAAGTGCCCTCTCGCCCGCTAGGAGCAGGCTGGGAATGGGAGGCTGCTGCATTCGTTTCCTCCCTGGTTCCTATTTTAACTAGGGGTGGATTGCATATCCCATAAGGAAAAGGAGCATTTCGCCAAGCATCTGAGATCCGAGATGGATCTTTTCCAAACGGACTTTCCCAAGCCTGCTCCAAGAGCCGGTGCAGCAAGCTCTGTGTTTTCCTGCTGCTTCGACTCCAGCGCTGAGCCGGCACTCACTGCCTTCCCCTGCAGCCTCCCTCCTGTTTCCCCATTGATTATTTTTGCTTTAACATCATTATTTGGGGGGCAGGGCAAGGATTTGAACACCCCTCCACAAAGCCCCTTTTCCTCCTCCAGAGCTATGTTTCCAGAGGAGCGGAGCAGTGCTCGGAAACCTGCACATCACAGCGGGAATGGCCCTCGGCCACGCTGCCTTGCTGGGAGCCTGGGCCTTCGGGGACATCGTTAGCTCTGAGATATCTGCTAGCAGCTCCTTTTTTATTGTACCGTCTCCGGCCCCAACCTCCATTGCTGTTTTCTTTCTCAATTTGACTTCCTGGGAAGCATTTGAATTTTAGTTTGACTGTATATGTTCGTTTCAGTGCTGATCTGAGGTCTTTAATAGCTGGGAAATCTTCCATCATGGTCTGGAGCTATGAACCCCTCTCCCTGCACACCCTGGGATGGCTGGAGACAAACCGGGAGCAGCAACAAGCAGGACCATGTGTCCAATGCAACAAGGATGAGGTCTGAGCATCCTTGGGAGCTCCTCGAGCTGCCTGGGTCCCCCCACCACCACATGCAAGGTCCTGCTGAGAGGCTCTCCAGCTGCAGATGGCTTTAGGATGGAAAAGCCCCGGGGCTCCTGACATGGCCGGCGCGGGGCGGCCCCTTACCAGAATCTGACAGAGCCGGGCTCACCAAGCTCAGCAGCTCGCGCTCCTTCTCGTAGTCGCCCTTACAGAGCAGCTGCCCTTCCTTCAGCACGAACTCGTCGCCTTTCTGCAGGCGCCGCTCGCAGACACAGCAGCAGAAGCAGCCCAGGTGGTAGACGCTCTTCTGGGCCCGCATCACCAGCTCGCTGGGGGCGATGGCCTCCAGGCACCCGGCGCACTTCACCGCGAAGAGCCTGAGGAGCAAAGGGAAGGCAGGCCCGTAGTGACCATGTGTGACCTTGCCCCATAGCTGTGGGGCAGGGATGCCGACTTTGGGCCAACTTTGGTGCTGCAGATGGACCTACGCGCCACTGGCCATCAATGCAGTCAATGGGTGAAGATCCCAACACCTGGATGCTCCAGGTGACACCATAGAGTTGTTGGTCCCATCCCAGCAGTGCATGGGCACAACAAGCCCATCCACCACTCACAGGCAGCTCCTGATCCCTTTCCTGGACACAAGGTGATATTGAAGGTGGCAGTCACTATCACAAACTCATCCATGAACTACAGTGAGCATCTACAAAAACCAGGGTGATGGCCACACTCCAGGGAAGTCAGGAGAAACTCCCTGATTACCCAACCCTGCTCAAAGTATCTGTGAGAAATGGACTGGGTGATCTGGAATGGACATTTGGCCCCAAAAGAGAAGCCATAATTCAGCAGCACGTCCTGCAAAGGTTATCTCAGATCATCGTATCTCCTGGTGCCTGCCCCAGAGATGGCCAGGGTCCAACCAGGGAAAGGGGCACATCCAGTCATCCCATAGCCCAACTTCCATGGGCAGCTCCTGCTGCTGTGGCCCAATGCCATGTGCAAAGCCCCCACGGCCAGGACCTGATGGCAAAGAGGGAATGTCTGTTTATACACATATCTAATAAATAAAATGTTCATATTTATATATATAAAAATAGACATGGAAGCTCTGCTTAAAGAATTTCAGCAGTTGTAAACACCCCATTTCCTTTCAACATCTTCCCCACTCCAGAAGTCTCTGCAAAACAGCGGCAAATCTGCCTCCCAAGAGCCTCCAAGCACAATGATTCAAAATATTTTTTTCAGTTAAATAAAAAAAATTAAAAAGAAAACGGAAAATAAGTGGAGGAAATGAAAAGCGCTTGGTCAGCCCCCTCCCCGTAAGGAGAAGTCCAGCTGGATGCAAAACCCTTGCAGCAAAACTATCGGAAAAACAGCAAACGTCTCACATTTATGGCCCTGTGCAGATTATCTGTCTCCAAATCGGTCTGGTTTGGGCACTTACCTGCCTCACCTGACACTGCTGCCTCCTGATTTGCTTTCCCGAGCACCTCAGTTCTAACAAGTGCCTCACCACAACTGTGCTGAGAGCTGGGCTGCGCTCACCAGGTGGGGAAACTGAGGCACAGAGCACCAACCTGCCTGGTTTGCAGTGCTGCATGCAGCGGGATTTGCAAAAGATCCTCCTGCATTCCCAGATTGTGCTTGCCTGCAATCCCAGCCGGGCCTGGGCTTCCTTTTGCCTTGTTTTAGTTGCCCAATAGCCGGGTAAATAACGTGCACAAACTGCCAGAGGGGGTGGCCAGGCTGGGGGGCGCCGGCAGTGAGCCTGTGAGAACGGGCACCAGCTGGGAGCATCTGTGTCCAGCGCATCCAGAGCCCCTTCCAGCCGCATGACGGCTCCGAGTGGCCATACATCTGGAAGAGGAGCCGCTGGGGTCCCGCGTCATCCACACGGATTCGTCTCCTCATGCCCCTCGTGCAGATGTGCACACAGCTGCCCGGTGGCCACAGCTGCCTCGTCCATTGGCCTTGGGGCACTAAGGGACAAGGATGGGGTCTCCAAGCACAACCTCCTCCTTCGGTGTTAGCTCCCGCCTGGAGGCTTCAAGTCAAGTCATTGCCCTGGGCTGCTTAAATAGCGGCCCGGGAGCCCTCCTGCCCGGAGCCATCGCTATGAGATAGTGACGGACGCACAGCAAGGGCGCATCCCCCAGGAGAGCCCCCAGCGCTATCGCGTTCCCGGGAGCAGATGGGGAGCAACGAGGGAAGCTGGAGATGAAGGATGCTCTGGGCTTGTGCAGAGACCGGGCAGAACTCGCCACATGGCTGAGTCCCTGCGTGGGGCTGGGCAGGCTCCGGTGGAGCTGCCCGTTGAGCCGGTCGGAGGCTGGGAAGCAGCTGGCTTGCGCGGGAGCGAGCGGCAGCGTGCAAGCTGGATTGAGTTGTCTTGGCACCGGGTCATCTTCTCCTTCACTGTCACCGGTCGTAACGGGGGACGGGAGGGACGGCTCCGTGACGGGACGGCGGTGGAAAGATGCCAGGCTCTATCAACCACGGAGCTGGGCCCCTCGCAGGGCTCGGCTGGGGAAGGATACGTGCTCAGCACAGGGTAGTCTGGATGGGGCCCTGCTTGTGCCACTTGCCTCACGGCAGCACTGAGGGAGATGTAGGTGCTTGGAGAGGATCTGGAAGCAGGGGCCTTGTGCGTACTCAGCCATTATGAGACACTGGAGAATCCACACCACATTGTGCCTGGTTGCTGTCGGAGCTGCCCGTGCCGCCCGCAAGCGAGCAGGAGCAGACACGGACACCTCATCCAGCCAGAGCAGCAGAGCAGAGCAGCCGCCCTCCCGGCTTCCCGCCCGGCCCGCAAAGCTCCGGCGGCTCCGGAGAGCGAGCGGACGGATTCTCCTGACCCTTCCCTGTCTCCTGCCTCCTCCCTCCCCCCGAGGCAGACAAGTGTTCGCTTTACTGCCTGGCAACGGGGCCGCGGCTAAGCTTGCTCAAATATGAGTGTTTTTTGGCCGCAGAACCAGAAGGCTGCAGTCCTACGGAGAGCAAAAAATTGAGCGCTCCATGCCATGGCTCCAGCCAGGGGGGGAATTAGGTTTCACACCGAGCAGGCTGGACCATGGCATTCTTTAGTTAATGCTTAACAAACGCCCCGACAAAAGCGGCCAACGCGGCTGCATGTTTGTAAAATGTATTCTCAGCAGATTCGGGTTTATGGGGGAATTCGCTCGCTCTGCAGCGAGTGGCATTTCCCCCCTCCCGCATCCCCCTCTTAGGTTTTTTTTTTTTTTAATTTCCCTTCTCCTCTCTGCCCCCAGCCCCGCTCCTCCTCATTCCTGCTGCCTGCAGGCGTCTCGGAGGGGCCGTAGCAACGGGGTTAAGCGGTGCCGCTGCGTGTCCCAGGGCGCAGCGCAGCCGCCGCGGGTCCTCCCTGTACACCCTCTGCTTCTCTTCACCCACTGCAGCTCCTTCTGCTCCTACCAGCACTGCACACACAGCAAACTCATCTTTTTCCATGGCCCGCTGTCATCCAAGCTTGCAAAGCCCAGGGGCACCAGCCCTGGATTCACTCTATCCCTTGCCTCAGCTCTGCTTCACTAAGGATGAGTCCGCCCCAAAGCCGGAGCTCCAGCAGCAGCCCCCTCCCTCTATGCCCCCAAGAAAACGCAGGTAATTGAAAACCCACAATATCACTAGTCAAATTTAATATTGAGAGCGAGCGAGCGGGAGCCAGAGGTCAGAATTAATTACGCCCCACCATACTTGAGCACACGGCCACGTCTCCATGTCCTTTCCTAGGGGAGCGGGGCTTCCACGGAGAGGTCGGCAGACGTTATTAGAAAGGCCTGATTTAAACGTACCCCCAGGAGCTTTTCAGCTTGTCTCTCCAGAGCCTTTGTTTGCACGGAGATTAATGGGGAGGCGAGCGATGGCAAAGCAAAGTCACGCGGAGCGAGAGGATGGGCTGTGGTCACCACTGGGTCCAGCTCTGGAAGGAGAGCAGGAGTAACTAGCAGGGAGCAAGGAACACTCAGGTCATGCGTTTTGCAGGTCAGAGTGTGATAACTGATTTGGTGGCTTCCCTAACAGGAAAAAAAAACCAAAATGGAATTTGAGCTAAATAAAACCTAAGCTTGGTTTTCCAATCCCTGCCTGCATTTTTTTGGGGTGCTGCATGGCAGCACACCTGGCTCTGAACCCACTGCAAACTTCCCACGGCAAAAAAACGAGAATCTTAATAAATAAATAAACAGAAGCTTTCCCTTTTCTGTTTGGAATTGCAAAGGGAGGGTAAAAACCGAAACCAAGAGAAGTTGCCCAATCTCCATCCTCAGTGAGCCCTGAGCAACCTGGCCCGAGAAAGGATTGGGGACCTCCCAGAGGTCACTCCAGCCTCAGCTTCTCCATGATGCCCTAATCCCAGATCAACTTGCACAGGAGGGCTTCCTTGGGAAGGAAGCCTAGCTAGACACAGGCCATGCTCCCAGACCCCAAGCAGCGCACCGTGTTTGGTTGGAGGCATCTCACCCACCTTTGGGTGCCTGCACTATGTCAGGCCCCCTAGAAGCCAATGGCGAATTGATATGAGGGGGTCATCCAGTCCAGCCAAATAATCTGCCAACCTTGGTCCCCCTGCATCAACTGGCTGCTCGGGATTCAACCTGTGTCCAAGCAGAAGACCCAGCTGCCGGCTGCTCCTGTGTCTCCCAGCTTGCAACCGAGGACTATGTTTTCCTTTATTAAATGGGAAAAAAAAACATATAGGAGGATTCTCCAAACAGCTCCCTATGGGGCCATGAGGAACCGCTGCCCCACCATGTTCTTGCAGCCCCAGCCTCAGGTGCACGAACGCAGCGGATCTCCATCAGGCAACGGGCAACATCCTGCATGGCCACCGCGACTGCTATAAAACCCGCTCGCTCGTATGGAAGTTAAACAGAGTGAGGCGAGTTGGGCACATGGAGCATCTGCCAGGAAGCAGCTCAGCAAACCAGGGCTGAGCTCAGAGCCACGAGCCTCCTGCTCAGTTTCGTCCATCCCTCCTGCGCGTCCCGCTCGCCCGCGCGGTTCCTCAGCCTCGTTGGTGCAAATGGGAAGCAGCTGCGGCCGGAGCGAGCGCCGTGCGGAAGCAACCCCGAGGAAGCAGCCTTCATTCACAGCTCCGTGCACTAGAGAGCACTGTAACATGCGTTTCTGGGCAGTTTGCGAGCTGCTCGGCTGAGTGAGCGGCCTGGGGATGCCAGAGGAACACGCTCTGGAATGAATGGAAATCGCCATCAAAAAGGGGAGAAAAAAATATAAAGAGAGATCTGAAATTCCTTAAATTTAAGCCATCTTTTTCTCTCTCTTTTTTTCCTCTGCTCCATTAACCTCAGGTTCGCAGTGCTCTCCCAATGTCGGGATATTCCAGGAGGGCAGACACTTTGGCCACAGCACCCGGGGCAGCCCAGTGGGAACGCAGCTCCACGGGGGCTTTTCTGCTGCGGGCACCCTGGTGCTTTGGTTGTCCAAAGAGCGATGGCCATGGCTGAGCAGCAGCCCCTGGCCCTGGTGTTGGAGCAGGTCAGTGCCACCCCTGGGGAAGGACGTAAGGAAAGCTCCAAACCCGACTGCAAGCACTTGGCGGCTGAGGTGGTTGGGAATTTCCTCAAGAAATCATTCCATCTCCCTCTGCTTGCATTTATATACATGTATTTATATATCTATGTGTATGTGCACATATGTACTCACATAACTTCTCTCCCTTCTCTTTTCGTGGCTACAGAGATCCAAGGCGGGTGCTCGGTGGATCAGAGTACAAAAGCAAACAGCTTTCTCTAGGAAACAGGTTCCCATCTCCAGTCTCCATGGGGTTATTGCAGCATCGGGGGCAACAGCCCTGATGGCCAGCAAGGCAGGATATTGCTTTGTTGCTTGTTCTTTTTATGGCATCTCTTCTCTAAATATTTGCTTGGCAAGGGGGAAGGATTCCCCTTTCCGTGGTAGCTGGTTTTTACGGGGCGATTGCCCCGCTACCTCTCGCGCCCCCGCTTTCCCTCCAGTTGTATTTGCAAGGCAAATATTGATTGTCCCAATTAGCTGCGAAGCCGGGGCGGGAGGAGGCTGAGGAGCCCCGTGGGGAGCAGGCGGCTCTGCAGCCCTCCCATCGCATGCCTGGTGCCTTGGGCTCAGCTCCAAGCCCAGCTAAGCGGGCCAGGGGGCACATGGTGTTAAATTAATACTGGGGTATCCCTCTGCATTGGAGACAAGTGGCCTGAGACAAGCATAAACTACTTTGTGCCTTGTGTTGACTCTGGAACCTAGTGGTGGCCACATATGGACATACTAATGCCAGCAACAGCACATACGTCCTGGTAATATCTTAGAGATGTTGGGCCCCCAAAGCCCCCATCCCCAGCTGAACACACAAAGCCTTATTTCTTCTACAAAGCGACTCTCATTTATAATTGAGTACGTAATGTAGCTCTAAAACCATGAAACTTGGGAGGAAAAAAGGATCCTGCCCGATGACAGCATGCACATGTCCGGAGCCAGACACAGCCCAGGAAAGGGAAAGGTCAGGAAGCAGTTCCTTGTTTCGGGACAGGAGGATCCCCTTTACATGAGCTCGGCACTGATGGACGGCTTGGAAAAGCCTGAGGCTGTTTGGCTCCGTGCTTTGGGCCTGAGCCCATCTCTCCAGCTTAAAACAGTTGAACTGAACCCAAAGGCTTGTTCAACCGGTGTCCCTGGAGCCGCTCACCCCGCCAGGACATGTCATCCCCATGTGGGGTCCACGTTCCTGCATGTGGCGACCAGGAATTTGGGACAAGGGAGAGCAGGCAGCTCCCAGGGCCACCATCCACAAGAGAAATCTTGAGCCAGCCGAAATTAGGGAGCAAACAAAATGAGCCTGGCATTTATTACCTATTTGCTTGAAATGCTATGGCTGGAAAAAAAACAATCTCATTGTTATTAATTAATTTTACAGGTGGGCCCGCTGGACGCGTAGGAAGGGAAGATGCGGGCAGCAATAACCTGCATCCCCTGCCTCGTGTCGAGAAGCCTTCGTCGATTCCCTCCCTGTGACAGCCGTAAGAAGACCTCAAGGTGCCACCACGGGCCTCCCGTGCCGGTGGCCGATCCTCCTGAACCCTCTAAAGGTCACCACCAAAGGCATGTCCAACACATATGGTTATCAGCTCTCCACGGGCCCGGCCGCCCCTCCACTACAGCTGGGTGAGCAATTCGCAGCGCATAAATTTATCTAGCAGATTTCAGCCCACGTGCTGCTTGCTAATAGTCTGTAGAGAGACTATATTTTATCCCTTTGGGTTTCTTGGCAAGCCGGCAGGCTCCTGACCCTGATTTATTCGCAGTCGGTCAAGAGGCGCATTTCATCTCCCCCGTCCACGTCCGCGAGGAGCTATCCGCGGCATGCGGCTCCGAGGCACGCAAGAGCAGCGCGGAGCCGCGGCCTCCGCTCCTTCACGGGGCCTCCAGGAGACGGCCAGCCCGGCTCATGGTTGGAAATAAACCCGGCGAGGGCAACTCTGTGCATTGCACCTGGAACGAGCCGCATTGCACCTGAACGCAGCTCAACACCCATCCTCTCGTTGCACTCGGACCATTCCAGCCTCCCTATCTGCCCATCTGTGGTCCTACCACCCTAAAAGACCTCGGCACAACACTTGGCATCACCTGGATAAGTGCTGGTGCAGAGCTGAGCCTACAGCCATCCATCACTGACCTGGTCTTGGGATGCCACCTGCATCTACCTCAGTGCTTCCCGAAACGTGAAGGACTCCCAGTGCACTGAGCATTCCTAGGGGAAGAGAACAGTTAAAGTTGCCAGAGGGGAGGGAAAAAGTATCATAGAAGAATCTGCAGAGGTCACAGAGGTGGAGCTTCCTTGGGCTTAGGATCAGCCCAAGCCAACATTTTCATTGGTAATGGCAACTCAGGGCTAATTAGCATGTTAATAAGGTTGGTAGGAGCTAATGAACGGCAAAGGATTGTAATAGTGCAGAATACTCTCAAGAGGATCCCAGGGAGATCGAAAGAGATCAAAAAAATAACAAAGGATATTCAGCTTGGAGAAATGCAGCTTCTGTGTTGGGAGGAAAACACCTGCAGGAGATCCTTCACCGGGAAGCAAAAGGCGAGAGCAGAGCCATGGAGCAGCAGCCTGGCGCGGGATGAGCCTGCGCACGGGGCACGCAGGTGAAGCTCACACGTGTGAGCTGATACCCCAGCAGCACCCAGCTCTTCCCAGCAACGTGGCTGGCGAGTGGTTCATCCCACACTTCTCACAGTCACTGGGATAGGGAGGACTTTAGCCAGGCCCCGAGAGGCACGGCGGGAATGGGAAATTTTGGAAGGACTTGCTCGACTCCTGCAGCCCCGCTTTTGCAACTCCCCTTCTGCAAACATTAAAGCACTATGAAGGACTCCAAGGGAAAGGCCTCAATCTTGACCCATCTGCAGCATCTTAGGTCTCCAAGACCCAGCATCTGCTACGATGCATCCTAGTTGGGCATTTTCAGGGGACACTGGCTCCTGTCTCAGTTCCTGGCAGTTCAGCTAGAACTAGTATGACTGAATCACCATCGCTCTGGCCTAAGGAACATTCTGATATGCGGAGATGAGGAAGCCAAGGGAAAGCCTCATCTTTTACACAGGCAACATCAAGAAGGGCTCGTGCCGCAACGAGTTACGAAATCTTGAGGCTCAAGACCTTAAAAGAGCCCAACACCAGGAAGGGCAGGAGTTATCACCCAAAGAGGGATTAAAGCAGTTCCTGATGCACAAATATTTGGAGGCAGAAAGGGAGGAGGGGAGCTGCTTTGCAGCAATTCGCTTCTTGGGCTCTCCCCATTGCCAGGTCTTGGGCAATTTGATGACTTTGTTGCAAACTGCAAGAACCGGAGACATATGTGAAGGAGGAAACTCGCATTCCTCTCTCGTCAGAAATCCCTTCTCACTTTCCCCCAAATCGCACATACACCCAACCCTCGGCCTCTCCGAGCGGCCTTGGCCAGCGCCTCCCCTCCCACACCCAGATGACCTACTCATCCAGAAATGGCCGGGGCCCGCGGCCGTCATGTCATCCTCTCCCTTTCCTTCCCTTCCCTCCGCAGCCATGGCCTGACGGGAGGCCAGGAGGAAGGCGGAGAAGAGGCTTCACCTTCACCTCAACCCACCCGCTCCAAACGTTCCAAGTGATGTCTGATCCTGGTGGCACCAGCACTGGGGGATCTCGCTCCTCTGCCTGGTCCCTCTCTAGCAGCCTCCGATGTGCTTTGTGGCCTCCCTAAAATAAATTGTGTTGTTCGGGGTGTTCCCGGCCTGGAAATGTGCTCATGCCTGGCACTGCGTGACCTAATTTCTCAGCAGCTTCCATCCGTGCCCTGAGGATGGGAACGGAGGTGCCCAGAGCAAAGCAGGTATGGGGGCCCACTACTGCAGGGGCGCTAAGGAAGGCTGCAAAATCCCTAACGCCAAAGTGGCTCTGTCCCCTAGTTTGGGGACCCTGCCCATGGCCACCAAGGATTTCCTGCGATCCTGCAATATCCCATCCCTGCAAATTCCCAGGGACAGCAAGGGATGCCCGCACCCAGCATGGGAAACGAGCACCCCGGGAGTCACACTGCCAGACCCCGTGCCGGACACATTCCTGGTGCTCCCAGCGGCCGCGCGCGCCATGTGGAAGCGATTAGCGGCCGGAGAGGCTGACAGCGTGAGCGATGCGAGGCGCGCGGCCCGGCCCTTCCTTCCCCGCTCCTGGCACCGGGCTGCGCGTGCTGCTTCAGCACGGCAAGGCAAGCGGGATGCGCTCCCCAAGGCAAGGCCGGGATGCAAAGCCAAGGCCGGGATATGCTGAGGAAGGGGGGAGGTCCCTGACGGCACCATCTCCCCTCCCATCGAGTCCTCCCCTGGCCCTGGTCCCCCCAAAAGGAAAGGGCTGAGACATGGGGCCCATGGACCCCATCGCACGCAGTTTAGTCTCCATTTACAGAAATGGTGTATTATCACTGAAACCTAACGCTGCTGCACACCAGCTTCACCTGCACGGAAAGGCACCTCCAAAGGATGTTGCAACTGGGAGAAATGCAGGAACTCGTTTCCTACACGATGCCAAGCAACCACCCCAACTCTACCCAGCTGTCGACGCAAAGCATCCGAAAGGCTGAGCAAAACTTCCCACCAACCCAAAACATCCCCAACCCTGAGGCTGTCATTGCTGAAGGGGAGTGTTTCTTACTGGCTAAAGGTGAGGATGAGACCTTGCATGAAATTTCCAAAAGGAAAAAAAAGAAAAAGGAAATAAAAAGGAAAAAAGCACCTCCGATTTGGGCAAGAACCTGCAATCTGGCTGTGTTTGCCTGCGTGCTCTGCAGTGCGTGCTGAGGTCCTCTAAACAGAGACAGAAAATTGGACGTGAGCATCTGCTCTGAGGATTGTGCGTCTCCAAACTGACTCACTGAGGCCTCCGTGGGTATTTTTTTCTGTTGTTTTTTTTTCCTCCCTTTCAGAGGAACCGACAGCAAGGGCTCGCACAGCCCTGGCCCACGCAGCGCTTTGCCCGGGCTCCAGGGGAATGAGCAGCGCTGCGGAGCACCATGGATGGAGTGGGGCCCTTACACAGCCCTTTCCTTCCCTGCTTCCGTTTCCAGCTGGTTTGAGGACTGACTTGGCTGGGGTGGATCCGGGGTGGATCCCTGCATTTGCTTTTCTGGGAAGGACAGAGCCTCTTTGAACTCTCTCCTCCCGTTGGGGAGCTGGCAGGATCCGTAGCTGTGGAAGTGCAGAGGCCGGTGCTGCCATGTGCTTGCACCTCTGTTGCTCTCCAACACTGCTGCCCCACAATCTCCATGGGTGCCAAGTGGCCCCGAGATGCCGCGCACACGGAAGCCCTCCTCACTTGGGAGGAGTACCAGCCAGTACTCTCCATGGGTATCCAAATATCAGCCACTAGATCTCATCTTTTCAGTCTCTGGTGGGCAACAAGGCTCTTAGCATGGCAATTCCCATCATCTTGTTTCAGGGTATCGGATTTGGGAAATGCTCCTTGGTCTTCCAAATGAGTGGCTTCCAAGTGCTGCTTCCAAGCTCCCTGGCTCTTTGTGGCAGGTGACACCGTCAAATCTCTGTGGAAGATGCAACTTATCCATGGGCAGGGAGAGTTGGCATCAAGGTGCCAGGGCCTCCCTAAAAACCTGCCAGAGGGGACCAGCCCAGTGGCTCCCCATGACCTGCATGAGCCAAGGCCACTGCTTCGGTCTCAGGGTGCCTAGAATCAGTAGATCACAACAGCGCGGTTTTACGGTGCTCCTTCAGAGGCAGCAATGCCTCATTTTGCTCTGGGATGTCGCTTGTTATTGCGGTGAGCAAAGCAAACGCTCAGTAATCTTGTTTTCCAGGTTGTAAAATCACTTGTGAGTTGCTGGGAGAAGAACACACAAAAGCCTCACCTCGCTGAGCTGTGTTTCTAATGATCTCAAGAACCTCAACAGGGAATCATGCCCAGTTTCTGCAAACTATTATCTAACCTATTCCCTCCATGCCATTACTTAAGGATTTACAACACATAACCTCAACTGAAATGGTTTCTGGTAAATTCTTTGAAAGCTCTTCTGGTCCTCGCATCATCTTCAGGGTCATCAATGCATTAACAGCAGAGCATTTATGCACTGGCTAGCTCATTCCCAGGCAATCTTTTTTATTTATGCTTTTTAAAATCAGGAAGCAATTAATAGTGGCCACAGGAGCAACAAGCTTCTCTTGGGTGAGGGCCATAATGGCCTGGTCTCACCACAGACCTCCAGAACATAATGCATCAGGGGAGGTTGGGCAAGAGCATGGTGGGTTATGGCTACAAGGTCTTCATGGGTTCTTCCTTCTTCATTTTTCTATCAAAACGCTCTAAATGCTGGCTGTCCTGTGTTTAGAGGGGAGACATTGTGCCCCATCTCTCTGCAGCCGTCTTTCATCAAGGTGGTGGCTACAAGACATGTCCTACGGCTCTGTCACTGATACTGGGTTAGCAAGAGCTTATTTTGCTCCCACAAGCAGGCAGAGGGGAACGTTTTGAACACCACAAGTCTGAGCATCTCCAAGTTTTCCCTAGAGCCAGCTGCCTCCAAACACTTGCTATTGAAACCTAGAGGAGGGTTTCCTGGGAGCCTCCAACTCAAGGACACATAGCTTCAAAAACCAAAAGCTATGGGGTGGTAAAGGCAGGTTCTCAGCAGAAGGGGCAGATCTGGCAAGGAGTCCTGCTGCAAACGCTGCCCTGAGGATCCCAGCACCTTCCATTCCCACCAGTGCCTGGAAAGCAGAAGCGGAAGCCTCAGCCCCGGTGCTTCCTCCTTCCTGCGCGTGACAAACATCTCCAGACCCTCCCCTTGGTGCCTCCCGCTAAGAGCAGCACCCGGCTGCAGAGCTCCCCTGCTCTTGGGGTGCAAGTTCCCTTTGCACCAGGCCCCTCGCAAGGCAATGATTTCCAGGCCCACCACTCGGAGCTGGCTCCGGCCAGCTGCAGACAGACTAGTGCATATCCTCTTCCTAATCCTTCACGCGCAATCCCTAGACAGCCCCTGACTTCTATTATTTTCTGGCAGGAGAGAGCACCACGTTAACCCCCTTGCACAAGCTGCAGACCGAGTACCTCTCCACACATCCCAACCTGGGGCCAAATTATAAATGAAACGTTCCTGTTACGAGAGACCTGGAGAGAGCCAGTTGTCCATTAATATTTTAAACATCTGCTAATTCTCGTTTAACGAGACATCTAAGAGGTCACTTGTAATTGTTTTATACAGTCTTTGGCCTAAAATATTTATTTATTGATAAAGAATACAGGGAGGCTCACCCAAGTCTTCCCACAAGGATGGCTTTGCTGTCCTTGGAGAGGCCTGTGACACAGAGAACGTCATTGTGTTAGTCATCCACCCAAGCACTGACCTTCTAGGGAGGTATTGAAGACTCAGAGACAAGGACCATCTCCTACACACTTGCCTTGGTCTTCAGGTCTGCATTCCAGGGCTTTATCCCAGTTAGCAGAGCCCACGGAGATGCGAACCCAAACATTGACGGCTGTCCTTGAAACACAAGGGCACATGGCTGACCTCACCCGCATCACACGATCCGTTACGAAACGTGGCAGCTCTACTTAGAGGTTACACACTGCGGGACAAATGTAACACCCGAGCAGCGCGTTCCTGATCCCACTGGAAGAATTCCTGGCAGGGGCTCAATAATCGCCCACTACAGTAGGCGACCAAGAGCAGGAGCATCCCTCCAGCTCTAGATAGACAAGAACCTAACCAAGAGGCCCTTCAACCAAATGCCGGTGAAAGGAAGCATGTAAAGATGCTGTTCCCAAAGGCCAGTTTTCTTTTTTGAAAAATATTAAGCATAAATATACAATTAAAAGATACTCTGACTGCAGCGAAGAGGTCCATCAGCAGCTTCTTAGAGAGACCAGGGCTCTGGTGAGTATCATAACAATTTACAAAGATGATAAACAGCCACCTGTAATGGAGTAATCTGCAAAAGACCAAAACGGAAAGAAACAGTCCCTGGGCACAGAGCAAAGGAGGGGGATGCATCAGAACTACCCGGCACAGTCACAAGAAAATTCATCTCAACGCTGTGAAAAACGGGCTGTGTTCACCCCGTTTCCAAACGCTTTCCTGCCTACTAGCATGGCTAAGGGTTTCGGGGGGTTGTAAGCTGTGGTGGAACAGGTTGCTGCTGTCCTGAAGGGCCTGGGAAAGCTGGATTGGCTCCTGCCCTGGCTCAGAGTGAGCCAGACTCTGCCGCTCCCTCCTCCTCCTCCTCCTCCTCTCCATCCCTTTCCTCTGGGCAGGCCCCAGCCCCTCGTTGCTGGAGCAGCAAGAGTCAGCCCTGCTGCCGCTGCCGAGGGGCCCCGAGCCAGCCCTGGCTGCGAGCTCAGGATGAAAACATCGACTCCAAAACACGGCAAAAGGAAAAACAGAC
>JAUBOD010000992.1:1465369-1475629 GCA_032353885.1 Nothura maculosa
AGCCAGTACCGTGGCTGCTATTGGGAGGTGGGAGTGCCCGAAAAAAGCAAAAATAATTGATCGGGTGGAGCTGTAACCATTTTTAAATGTCCAAGACCAGGGAGAGGGGGAGAGGTTGTTATCCAGTTGGAAATAGCACAGGACAGACGTGTTTGCAGGGACCGAGGATGGGCCTCTCAGCAGAGCGGTGTGAATTTGGGTTCCCTTGTTCAGTGGATGGACCCATCACAGAGTTTGCTACAGGACAGCTGGGTTCCTCAGGCCCTTCGACATGGGTATGGATGGATCATAACAGCAGGTCCTTTGGTGTCTCTCTAGTGGGTAGCCCTTGTGAACACAGTGGCATCCTGTTGGCATCCCAGCATCCAAACCTTCGGCACATTTTCCTTCCTTCCCTCCTTGCTTTAAGCTGTGTTAAAGAGTTTGAAAATCCCTACAAGTGCCTTGGATGCAGTGTAGCTGCGAGGCAGGAGGAGGAGGGTGAACAGCTGGGATCAGGCAGGAGCCCAAACCACACTTGACCAGTGATCCCTGCACAGCGAGCCATGAAACCGGAACCAGGTCCGGTGGAGAGCTGAAACGCAGCCCATCTGGACACCGCTTCTGCCCCAGCCCAGCCCAGCCCGGACAGCACAGACATGCAAGTGGGTGACCCTGCCGGGTGCCTGTGAGGCTGTCTCCAGCACTACCTGGGTGCACAGCTGTAGACTAGAAGCCATCCACCTTCTTGAACAACAGAGGCCAGACAAAGTCATCCAGGAATCTCAGCAATGAGGAGAATATTATCAAGGACATGGGCTTCACATGACACTACTTTGGCTGTGCAAGGCCCTTCACCTGCCTCAGACCTTCTCCCATCACTTTCTCCTAATCCATCCAGTAACAGCACCTCCCGTCAGATGTGGGTTTTTAGGTCCTCAAGGTACTGTGTGCAGGAAGTCTCCCCTGCCTTCTGGTTAACCCTCCTTCCTAGGGCCAGAGCTGAAACAAGCTCAGACTCGAGAGCCTAACCTACAAGTCTTTAAGCTTCATTAAACTTTTAAGCCTGTCCGTTGAGGTTACTCTTTCATAATTATGGGCACAGAATGAAGGAGCAGTGCTCACCTGGGCAGGCATTGAGAACATTCACATGCTTAATGGCTTTTCTATCCGAGCTCCCCCATCCACACTGCTGTTTGAAAGGGTTTAGTCAGCATCACTCTGTGCAGCAGCGCTCTGCCCATCAGCAGACACTCAGATATACATAATTAAGTATTTCAGTTCTCTGCTGCCCATGTGGCTGGTTAGTGCAAGGAAGACTCAAGGTGGGCCCTGAGTTTGGGCTCAGCCCACTTAACCAGGGATGCCATGCCTGAGCGGAGTGTAAGGTTGGGTTCACAGGCTTGGTTCAGGCGAGCAGGGTCGCCTGCTCCCTCTGCAACCAAGAGCTAGAGATGAGCTTCTCCATGGAGCAATTCAGACCTTCAGGTCTTGAGATCTGCAAGAGCTGAAGGGGAGAAGCCAGTGGTCATGCAAATTGAGAGAAGCCCATTTACCCCCGTGTGACCACCTCTTACAGGGCTCATGTGCCAGTCAGACATCCAAAACAGAAGACCTCATGTCCATTAACAGCACCTGAGAATTTATGTATCCAAAAGACATTGGGATCTTTGTTGAGGAGGCAAGGGCGAATGTGGCACAGTCTCCACAAAGTTTTTCCTGTTTGAACACATTGCTGCAGAGACCATGAATATTTTGCCCAGCTAAGTCACTATTTTCCAGCAAAAACTCTCTGTTAACAAGGTTGACAAATGCTGAGTAGAAATGACAACAGAAACACCTCTGAAAATTAGGGGTGGGAAGAGAGGGAAAAAAAATAAATAAATAATCAATGAGTCACTCAACTAAGAAACGCCAAACCTGAGAACTGTCTTCAGCTCCCTTAACTTATTTCTTCCCACTTTGCAAATTTTTCATGACAAATGCTTCTCTAGCAAAGAGAAAATCCCATCCTCCCTCTTCCTGCTTAGCTGCTTGGGGGTGATATTACGTAGTGAAAAGAAAAAAAAAAAAATCAGCGTAGAACATAGTCCATCTGAGTGCAGACAGAGAGGAAGGAGCCACATGGCTCTGCAAGACCTCCGCGGAGAACACTCGCACCAAGGAACCGAAGGGCATCAGAAGAGTCCCGAAGATGGCCCTTCTCCATGCAACACCAATTGCCTCTCAACGCGCTTTTAAGACCCCGCTTTCCTCCCCGCAGACTCGCCAGGGCCTCGCTGCCTTGCCCGGAGCAATCTGCGGGGCCCGTCGCGGCGTCCCGCGGCGCGGCGGAGATAGTGGTTATCATTCCAGAGGAATAGCCGCACGGCGGGAGCATTCTGCACGGTGGCGGCGGGGGCGGAGGACAATGGCGAGGGGAGTGATGGTTGCGTTCAAAGGGATTTGTTCCGCTGTCAAGGACAGAAAGATCTCCCCGAGAGCAGCATTAGGAAACGAAGCTCACAAGGGAAGGAGAAGGGTAGGGAGCAGCCAGAGACAATGTCCAGTCAACAGCGACAGGGAGGCAGCTGTGAAGGATCAATACTCAGCCCTGATGGGCTCAGGAAGCATAATTACGGGGCAAAGAAGCCTCCTCCAGCAGGCTCTGCCCTTCTAGGTATTTGCCCTGAGGACAAGCGAGATGCCTCCACTCCGGGCAAAGCTTTCATCTGCAGCCCGGCGACCCTGGGACGGGGTTTAGGGGGCAAAACTTCCAGCTGCTGAAAGGCCAGAACAACGGGAGTCCTGGTACGGTGCTTCTTTGAGAGCCAGATTTGCACCGATGGGCTCGGGCTGCAGGGCTTGACCCAACACTGCTGCCTACCAAGGAGAGTGGAGGGCACCCGGGCAGAGGAAAGGTGTTCTCCAGCAGATTTATGCCTTGTGGGTTCATGAATTTTGGCGTAAAGGGAGGCACAAAGACCAACCATTCCCCCATACTCTCTCTCCTTGGCCTGGCTGACTCTATCTGCAACACTTGGGAGAACTTGTTACCTTTGCAACCCAGCTTTTCCAGCACTTTTGGTCAGAAGCAACCCAAGATGGAAAACACGATGGCAGACAAGGCATAAAAATCAGACAAATAAGGAGAGAGAAAGAGAGAGGCTGAGAATAAATGCCCTGCCCCATGTAATATGCTGAAAGTCCTTGTGCTCATTAATAAAGCTTTCTTTAAGATGTATTTGTATTTCCAACTCCATCTCACAAGGGAAGCACTTTCCTCTTGAAAAAAATATTGCACCCTCATGAAAGAAAATACCTATTTTTGGCTAGTTACCTATTTTGGCAGAGGACGAAGCACCCAAATGACCCCTGACAGAGTCAAGAAACTGATCATTAATAAATCCCAGGAAAATAGATGAGCAAGAAGACCAGTGTCTCCCAAATAAACAGAAAGCAAGACCCCACGCCAAGGCTGTGCTGAGATTTTGCTCGCAGCAGGGCCACAGCACCTTGAAGTTATCCTGGCCTCAAACTCTCAACAAATGCTTCAAGTGCCGTTTCTTCTTAAATATATGGGCAGAAAGGGGTCAATTATAGAATTCTTCTCCTGAGCAACTAGGGTGTGATGGTCTTAAAGAAAAACAAATAAGCCCACAAAACAAAGGAAAAAATCAAAAACAAACAAACAAACAAAAATTAGACCTGGAATGAAATGCCCGCTGCTTTCGCAGACGCACAATCCAAGTGCTTCGAGTCAGCCCGAATTGCTTGCTAAAAACACAAGGAAAAAATCTAGTCTCCTACATGGCCTCTGAGGACAAATAGCATCAGGGAAACTTGTCTGGGAACAGTCGGCTTGGTTCTGCCCCAGCAGAATTTCACAGTTGCCTCCCAAGGTACAAGTATTAATGCCACGTAAACAAAAAGCAAGCGTCGCTGCACTCTATGATATAGCTTAACAGGCTTCAAATGCTGTGCATAAATTTGTGTAGAATTTGCAATTTTGGGGAACTCATTTAGGTTCCTTTTTACACCACCTTGTTCTGTACACACATATTCTAATTTCCCATGTGGAAAATAAATCCATAAAAATAAATAAAAATAAAACTTATCTCTTCCCTTGGTTGACCAAAATCTCATGCTCATGAGAGGCAGTGCCTGAGTGATGGAGACAACCTCACCCCAAGGGCATTGGCTCCTTCTCCCCCTCCAAGAAAGACTCTTTAAGTCCTCCCAAACACCCTGGGAACCCAGTTCTGGGTTCTTTGAAAAGTGGGATTTGGAAAATTCATCCCTTTGCCTCATGGCTGCAAGGAGGTGACGAACCGGACACCCAAAGCCTGGAGGGCCCAGGCAGGAGAGGACACAGCTGTCGTTCCAGCTGGTGGAAACCGAATTTGCCTCGAAGCAAAACAAACCCCCCTTTCTTCCCCAGGCCGCTTTCTCCACATCCCCGCGTTCCCACATCGATGCCTTCTCTGACATTTCGAAACCCTCAATGATTCAACCAGCTCCAACTGCTCTGCTTGGACCCACCGCCAGCACAGGGAGCTGAGGGAGGGAGAAGGGAAGACCAATGGAGAGGGGCAAGTTGGAGGTCTGAAATAAGGCAGCAGCCACGGTGGAAGCTCACGAGGCTACCCAAGACGGGGCTCTGCGGTGGCGCCAGGGCCACCTCCAGTGACCAACACCAAAGCTATCGCTGTCCCCACCACGCAGGGACAGATGACGAGTATATTTGGCTTGTTTGCACGCAGGGCTGCCTCGCTCCCAAGCTGCCAAGCGCCCCTTCATTCCAGGCCTTTATATGAAACCTTAATTGCGAGACACAAATCTAATTAAGGGCAGGGGGAAGGGGCAAGTCGCCAGGTCTATTCTTTGCTCCATTCCGAAAATAGCAGCCTCACAGGCGGCGGTGCCGGAGGACGGGGGGCTGCCACGCGTGGTGGGGATGAGTCTTCTGGAGCACGTCACACTGGGGCCTCCTCCATTCCCCTCAGGCCTCCTAGGGATACAGCTTCATAAAACTGACCTGTTTCCACCCAAAAGGAGGCATGGAAGGGAGAGAAGGGATGAGAGAAAGGATTTGCTCCAGGAGAAAAGGCAGTGGGGAAGGGTAGGTGAGTGATAAGGATGGGAGACACAAGAACAAGCTGTGGGATTGCAAGAGGGAAGGAGCCGCGCGGTGCCAGCACCGAGCCCTGCCAAGCTCCCTGCCAGTGCCCAGGCCAGCGCGGCTGCCCCCGGCCCCAGGCAGCTGGGGAAGGCACTGGGGTCTCTGCAGGATCCCTTGTATGCAGGGAAAAGGGCCCACAGGACACCCAACGCTTGCTGCTCTCTCCCCACCAATGCCAGGAGAAGGGATCATCTCCTTCCATCACACACTGCTCCGAGAGAGAGCAAAGAGCCATTTACTGACAACCAAACCCCCCCAACCCTCTCATCAATCTCCCAGGTCACCCTCAGCACTGAACGCTGGCATCACCCGATATGTCCAACCCATTCCGGATCATTCCGCTCCTAACAGGCTGTGGCTGGGGCAGCAGCTCCCCAGTCTACAGCACATTGTGCGTTGACCTCCGTGAGCCACGTCAAGGAGGACGGAGCCATCACGGCCTTGAACCCCTTCCCCTCTAAGGCTACGGCAGCTGCCGCCGAAAAAGTTTCCCCTGGATCAAAGAGGGCTCTGACGCTCCATGCTGGACACAGCAGCTCTTCCGTCCTGGTGAGCAGACTCAACCTCGCTCTCCCAAATCAAGGGCCATCAAAAGCCCAACACTTGTGGGTTTCTTTACACAGACTCAGATGCTCTGCGTGCCCTGCTTTTTGCTGACAGCCAACCCCTCTCTGTGCTTTAATTCGGGCAAGGGGAGTTGGGGGCCAGTGCAATCACTTGATTGCAGGAGCAGGAGGTCTCAGCACAAATGCCAAGCGGCGCGAGCGCTGGCAAGGGCGCCGAGCTGTCAGGTCTCGCTAACACGGTGCCCGCGGCTCGCAGGCTGCGCCGGGGAGCCCCGCATGGCGTCGCGGCGCGTCGCGGCGGCCGCCCCTGCGCGCGCGGGGCCCACATGCCAGCCCTGCTCCGAGACGTGCTGACCATCTGCTCCCGCCAGGCGGGGCGGGAGCCGGGGCCCTGGGCGCGCGCCAAGCACCGCCGCCGCGCTCCCCAGCTGCGCCCCCCGGCGCGGCCACACCGCTGGCAGCCGCCCCGCGCCCCCCGAGCGCCCCAAGACCTCCAGCCCCTGCTGGCTTCGTCTCCAGAGCGTCACTGGGGCCGCGGGTCCTGCCCCATGCGGCTCTTCACCTCCCTGACCCAGTGTCGTGGTCCCATACGGGATCTCAAATGTCTCCAGGCGAACCGAGCGCCTCGAGGAGACCCAATACAAGCTTCCCTCCCTGCCCCATGCCCCGCTCCTGCGCTGCTGTCCCCCAAAATGCTGCCACCACCACCATGTTCCCGTGGTCACTAGTGCAGAGGGGAGATGAGAAGCGACCCCCGGGCCCCACACACCACTGTGTACGGGGACACGGCCTGGCCCTCACCACAGAGGAGGCTCCTTAGGTCTGGCCGGCTGCCGGGGCCGCAGGATGTTCCGTAACGCGCGTCCTCTGCCCCAGAAAGGCACCGTCCCAGGGGTGCACACGAGGCCAGCCGGCCCCTCGCTACCCCTGGCCCTGCTGTCCCGATCCCCCTTCTCCCCAGCCGCTGCCGAGGGTGCTCCGGGAGCCAGAGCGGCGCTCCGGGGCGTTACGGGAGCTGTCTTTGTGGGAGCCCCTCTGCAGGTTCTCCACCAAGGTCTTCCCATCAGAAATGCAAAACATCTGTTTTAATAAGTGATTCATCTTTGGATTTTTTTTTTGGGTCCAGCAGTTCAGACGGTTGCTTAAACCCGCCTGCAAACCCCTTTCCACGGGTGTATTTATAACTAAAGGCATAGCTCAGCGGTCTCGTCCTCCGCTATTAACCCCCTGCAGCCTCCCGAGAAGCAGACCAGATAGCGAGTTGTAGATACGTGTCAGAAAACACGGCACCTGGTCGCTTTCAGAAAGTGAGCCCCATGGTCCCCATCTGGGGGAAAAAATAAATAGAAAAAATTAAAATCCCTTCTTGGAGATAAATAAAATAAAATAAAGGAAAGTCCTGTGCGGTCGGATGCTGATCCCACCCTTGCTGCCCTCAGCTCTGGTTTTTCAACAAAGCAGCCCCAAGCTCCAGCCCCAGCGAGCTCCATGCAGACTGAAGGGACATGAGCGGCCATGGGGCCAAAGAGGCATTTTAGCCTCCTAGACACCCTGGGTGAAAATGTGTCATTGTCGGCAATAATTAACCAGCCCAAACCCAGCTTGGAATTATCCGCCCGGTCCAGCATGAGCTGCTCTTCCCCTGCACATTTCCATCTCCCTTGTCCCCGTGAGTCTCCCCGTTCCCCTGTGCTGGGCAGCAGAGAGGGCAGAGCCCGGTTGCCGGCTCCGACACTATCCATGGAGCAGCCCTGGAGCCGCGCGGCATCCAGAGGGAAGGGCGAGCAGGGCCGGGAGGCTGCAGCCGCTCTCTCGGGATGAGAAGGAAACCCAGGGAAGGACAAGGGAGATGAGCAGCTCGCAGAGGGGACGGCGCCGGCCGCCAGCACCCGCTCAGGACTTGCTATTAACATGTTAATACCGGAGTACTTCGAACCCAGCCGATGCCGCCGCGTTCCGTATTCCCGGCAGCTCCAGCCAGCCGGGAACGAAACCCCGGCAACTCGGAAGAACTACCTGAACGCTCAGGCTCCAACAAGCGCCACCGGCCTGAGTGCAGCCGGCAAATACTCGGGGCAGGGAGAAATGGCACCCCCAGAAGTCAACACTAGCTTGTAAATATTTGAGACTTTTTTTCTTCTCCTTTCTTTTTATTTTGCCCAGCGAAGCAGCCGGCTGCAGCAGTGGTTGCTTTCATGCCCAGAGACGCAGGAGGAAGATTCCCCCTTTCCAGCAACACAAGAGGAAGATTCCTTCTTTCCAGCAACAGCCCCACAAATGCTCCCCACTGCAAACTCGCCACAACCATGAGCCGAATTTCTACCAGTGAAAACCAGCCCTAACTCAATATTTTTTGCTCACAACCTCAGCGGCGACTTCCCCTTTCTGCTCCAGCAGCAGTCGGTGCGAGCACCGTTTTTGGGCGCTGCTGGAAAACAAGGTTGCACACACAAATTCTGCCTGCAATTTGCCCCGTATCCATAGCGATTAAACTCGGACCCACAATACAAGGCTTAAAGGAAACTTTAGGAAAAAGGCACCGAGTGGAGCTAACGCACAGCCTGCCCAAGGCCAGGGACAAGGATATTGCCGATGACTATTTTTTGTGCAAGGGCTTCCCGGCTCTCTGGGAATTAAATCAGATCGCTCCTAAATAATGGAGTTATTGAAATATCAACGAAATCTTCCCCCACGCCAGCCTCCACGCTGCACCCTCACCAGAAACCTAGTGGCCCAGGGGCAAGCTCAAAATTCAGCAGCTTCTCCTCCTTCCAAAGGAGCCTACAGAATTGCAGCGGATTCAGCGATAGAGGCAGCCTGCCTCGGCTTCTCCCGGCTGTTCATGGGCCCTATCGGGAATTTGGCTGGGAAAGGAGCTCACTGTATTCCTCGACCGCAGCCTGTGGCATGGGGGAGACTCTGGAGGATCTCCCAATTATCCCTAGCAGGGAATAGGGGGGCAAGGAGAAAGAAAAAATTACTGCAGGAAGAGTCTTCTCCCTGTTCCTCCTGCTGGTCAGGTTTAAAGGAAAGAAAGAAGAGAAAGAAAAGAAAAAGAAAGGTGTGGGGAAAGAAGGGAGAAAATACCCCCTAGCCTCTTCGTCCTACAGGTTTCCTGTTGGCCCCGTGCTTTCAGTTAGCAGTGGGGCCGGGAGCTGCAGACCTCAGCCCCAGTCCCAATCCCTGCTCTGTCTCAGTCTCCAGCAAAACCCCCAGCACCTGATGCTAGGAAAACGGGCCCAAGCAGGACAAGGCTTGGGGCAAGATACAACGTTCCTCACAGTGGCACTCGGTAGGACAAGAAAGCCAAAGGAGCAGCTAAAACCTTCACCTCTTCCCTCTGCAGCCCTGGGGCATCCCGATGGCACCAAGAGGCTCCCGAGCTCCTGCAGCACCAACCAAGAGCAACAAACACCTCTAAGGACAGTAAAACTCGGGATGCCGCTGGCTGGAGTGAAACTTCAACGCACCCTAATAAAAGCAACACTCCTTGGCGCACGAAGTGCCTGGACGCGGCACCAGAGGCTCCGTGAATCGGGAAGTGCCAGAGTGCAGCCGAGCGCGACCATCCCGCGCAGCGCTGGGCTCGGAGCAGGGGGCTCCACGGGGGGACGGGAACGGGGCCGGCGCCGCGTCACCTACTTCTCGTAGTGCAGCTTGCAGTAGAGCTTCTTGTCGCGGTAGAAGCAGGTGGTGCGCAGGGGCTCGGTGCACTGCGCGCACCGCACGCACCGCTCGTGCCACAGGCTGTCGTTGAGGCGCAGCAGGAAGCGGTCCGCG
The DNA here is from genome assembly GCA_032353885.1 of Nothura maculosa. Taxonomy (NCBI): domain Eukaryota; kingdom Metazoa; phylum Chordata; class Aves; order Tinamiformes; family Tinamidae; genus Nothura; species Nothura maculosa. The sequence continues at coordinate 1,474,856 of JAUBOD010000992.1, forward strand.
ATGACCCGCTCGCAGCCCTCGCACACCGACTTGGGGCTCGCGGCTCTGCCTGCGGGAAACGGGGAAAGGTGGAAGGGGCGGGAAGCGGGATGCTTGGGGATCCCGCTGCTCCTTGTGGAGCATCCTGCCTGGTCGCGCAGCCTGGAGGCCGGCGCGGGCTGGGGGTGTCCCCGCTGCCCCCCGGGGGTGGTGGGTGCGCAGGGCGCTGCTCCGGGCTCCGGAGAGAGACACGAACCCTATGGCAGCTCGAGGGGGAGCAAAGCGGCCCCGATTTCGTTTCGCTTTGGGAAGGGCGCCGGCAGAGCCGCGCCTCGGAGCGCTGCCCATACCTTGAGAACGGCGCTCGCAAGCGGAGAGGGAAAATCGCGTGTTTTCCAAGGCGAAGGAAAGCGCCTGGCCCCGCGGGAGACGGGGGTGCGGGCGGGGAGCGAGTCAGTTAAATTGTGGAACGAAAACGGAGCCGCGAAGGGGGCCGCGGACTCGCGTGGCGGGGCCGAAAGGGGCCCGTCCCCGCAGCGACTTACCCAGCAGCGAGGGGAAGGGGGCGGCGGGGTCCAGGGCGCTCTGCAAATTCTCCTCCATCTTCAGCCCGTCCAGCATGGTGAGGCGCCCCGGCAGCGGGCGAGGGGGCCGCGCCGCCCGCCTGCCAACAGAGCCCGGGGGCGCCGCGCTCAGCCCCGCGCCGCCGAGCCCCGCGCGCACCGCAGCGCAGCGGCCACGGGGCCCCGGCGGCCACGGAGCCCCCGGCCTCGCATCCGACGGCTCGCGGAGCTG
>JAUBOD010000992.1:1499364-1515807 GCA_032353885.1 Nothura maculosa
AGTGCCCAGGGCGCACATTTGCCGCTTCCCCATCCTTGCACCCTTTCGCCTGGGCCTGCGTGTGTGGCAAGGACGAGGCGGGGACACTGGCCAAGGAAGGAATCCATTAATCTCCCTGGTAATTACTGCCACATATGGATTTGCCCAATTATGCTCCGTTAATTGGTTATTACGGGCGAGCGGGGTTGACTGGGCAGAACGGCAGAGCTTTAACCCCTTTGCTACCCCTTGCGGGGCTCAATCTGCTCCCCAAAACACTCTCTTCCTCAGCTAAGGCCCTCAAAACAGAGGCTCTTATTCAACAGGATGAAAATCTGCACCTTTGCTGAGAAGAACTAGGCCAAAAAATTACAGCTAACGGCCCTGCAAAGTCCCCCAGATCATCAGGATTTCTCCTGGTTGGATTTGTTTGCACGGAGACACATCCAGCCAGGCATCCCTGCCCTGCAGCCACCTCCTGTACCACTCACAGGGGACAGATCACCGAGATCTGATCCCCAAATGTCTTCTGCAGCAACCAGCAACATTACGGGGCCCAGCTGCTCACACTGCATCCGTGTCGCAACAGAGGCCTCCCATCACTCAGCTACCCGTTCACTGAGAAATTCTTCTCTTCCTATTTTCACTCCTTTCCCGTAGCTCTCAGGAGTGCAGCCACAGCAGTACAACTTCAGGAGGAGTCAGTAGCCCCAAGAGCTGCGTGGCCGGCCAGGAGCCAGGGTCAGGCTCCGAAGGGAGCGGCAGTGATTTCCCGGCTGCCTGACTTCAGAGCAGCACAAGCTTCCTCCTCGCACGAAAGCCAGCTCCAAGCCAGCTGTCCAGAAAGGAACATCTCATCTCTTGAAAAGGCAGCGTCTCCAGCTCCCTGCGAGTTTCCTCAGACGTGCGTGAGCTCCGCTTGGAGAGAGAGAAAAGCGGGCAGGCTCCGTGCCCACGAAAGGTTGCCGATCGCTGCCACAAACCCATCACCGCCGCAAAGTTCAGAATGAATCTTGAGAGCTGTCAGAGGAAAGACCGGGCAGAACCTGCAACCGTGGTTAAAAAGGTCAGCTGGGAAAAGTCAGGACAGGAAGGACGCACGCGTTATTGACAGATGCAGAAAGGAGCAGATTAACCTGTTAGGAACCGAGAGTTGTTTGGGGCAGCACTAGACTGCCCAGCAGGGCCTACTCAGCTCTAGCTGGTGCTAAACCTGTTGTGAAGCGTTTCAGGACAACAGAGGCCAGGGATGGAGATTGGAGCCTGAGCGGGGCTGAGCATCAGACAGGGCTCTTCCTTCATCCTGCGGCATGAGAGGAGACTCAGGGGGTGGAAACCTTTGGTGCTCATGACCCTCACCAGCTTTTAGGGCTCTGAGCAATCGTGGGTCTCTGTCCTTTCACTTACTGGCAAATGTTGAGAAGTAAAGAGCTGCCTGCACCTAGAGGCTTGCTTACAGCCTCATAGACATAGTGAGTTACTCCAGTAAAAGACCCGGGAATCTTGCAAAACTGATGGAATTTGACCAAATCTCCGCTCTATGCTGGGAGCACTTTAGAGTTCACATGTGTGGAGTTTTTGGAATACTGCAAAAACGTCTGCTTTCCTTCCAAAACCACCTCTCCAACATGGTGGGAGTGGCTGCTGGGGTTGAAATTGGGCCGCATGAAGCAATCCAGGAAAAATGCAAATTGTATAAAGGATCACCCTGTTCTCACACAGGAAAGAGGCCAAACCTGGCCGGGGAATGTCTGGTGACCAAGAGTTCAACCTGGTGCTGCAGGGTGTAGAGAGCCCCAAGGCAACATCACGTCCAAAACCTCCCAGCGCACCAATGATGCTAAGTGATTGAAATTGATAGGGATTCATGAAATACTTCTACTAAGAAAGCAGCAAGTTCAGTTGCTGTTTGAAATCGTGTGTGATTGGAAATATATAAAGGCAAGAAAACGCATTCCTCTTGATTGGGGTAGATTTACACATATTTGGTAAAGAGCTCTCATTCAGTGGAGGCAGTGAAACACGTAGGGTCAGCCCAAAATGCAAAGCAAATTAAAGCTGCTCTGAGGTGAATTAGACTATTTTGTCCTTTATTCAGTGAAAGTCTCTCCCTCTCTTTCCCACTGCCCTTCTTCCTCTATACCTACATGTATATACGCATGTATAGATTTAATACATCTGACAAGAATCAACATTTATCCAGGGACAATTTCACTCTTTCACCATACAAAAAATTCACCATATAAAAAAAAGGATTATTCTCCTGCAAATTCCTGGCTAGTTTTACATACAACTTCCAGCAGCACTTTATTGAGCTGATGCAGAGAATTCTTTCAGTAGAAGCCACCTCACACCCCAGCACAGTATCCCAGTCCACGCTCCAGACATTTTCCTTGTCCTCCAGCACGAGAGAAAAGCACAGGCTCACAGTAAACAGATCTAGCAGGGAATCTCGTCAGCTCATCATACCCATCTGTCTGTCCCATATCAGGACCAGAGGCCTTCGATGAGGGAGATCTCCTTCACGGCATCTGTGCCAGCAATCCTGTTAAAAGCTATTCCCAGTGCCTCACCTGAGCCTTCCTGCAATGCACGTTCACTATTTTATGGCTTGCTTCTTATAGGAGCCCCTCCACAATCCATCTCTGTGTACACAGGTTTTCGTTGATTTTGAAATACTTCTGCTCCTCTCCCTGTCCCTCACTAAGCAGCAGTAGCTGTTCAACCCTTCTTTGAAAGCCTGGACTCCTCGCCGTCTGACCACCCTTCTTACTGACTTTCTCACACCTCCCTGGCTCCGTAAACAGGACGTCCCCCACACCCACCATCAGTCTGTACATCTCTTCAACAAGCTCAACAGATTAAACCACACCAAGAGTAATGAGTGAGTGCAGCACAGTGATACTAGCATTTCTTTCCAAAGCCTGCACTGAATAAATCTCCCAGAGGGGTGGCTTGGTTGGCACCTCCTGCTACAGTAGTTGCACGCCTGGGAGCCCAGCAAATCCTACTGCTCAGTGATGGCCACAGCACTTCCCACCACCCCCACCACGCAGCTCCTCAATGCAGAACTGAGCCCGCTGTTACAGAAACTGTGGGCTCAGCTCAGCCCAGTTCCCAAGGGCAAGGACTTACAGAAGTGAGGGAAGGAGCCCATCTCCAGGGAATAAGGAACCTGCATGCCCGGCTGCATCTCCAACCTGCGTCCTCTCTCTTCAGTGGACTCAACCATGAAGGGAGTTTTGGGATCAGCTCTCCCAGCTGTGTTGGGCTGTCGGAGCAGGAGGGAATCAGAGAGAAAGAAGCATTTACTTGTTATGAACCAGCATCCTCACAACCCATCCTAAGTTACAAATTTACCTCCCAGACCTTGACCAGGGCTGGGGTTTCCTGTGTTTGCTCTTCGGGCTCCTCTCTCTTTGGAAAACCAGAGGTGTTGCAATGCGGAGGGGGAGGGCCGGCTGCACGGGGTGGGACGCGCTTGGCGCCAGAGTCAGCCCAAAGAGACTTGGCTGAGAAAGTGTCTCCTGGAAGCAAAATCTTTCTTACCTGTGGCTCTTGAAGGAAGGAAACCAAGTGAAATGCTGTCATCCCCTGACAAGTTGCCATGGGTTGTGCCTAGTGCATCCAACCTCCAGACTGTGACACCTTTCTTCCATTGAACTCTTAGTGTGGACCATAACTTATCTGTCTCGCTTCTGTTTTCTTTTTTCCCTCTTCCTTTCTCTCTGCCAATTGGCCTTTTCTCTCCTGTCTGTTAGCAAACAGACTCTCTATCTGATAGCAAACTTTGCTGTCAAGAAGGTGGTGACTGTTTTAGCCACATCCCCACTAAATTCCAGGCAGACCAGGAATAGCTTTTACCTCTGAGGACCATGGGGCAGGCAGCAATGGGTTATGTCCTACACACATTCCTGCACAGCGTCACTAGAACAGACCCTCATCTCCTCCAAGGCTTCCAAACAAGGCGGCTGCCCTGAGCTGTGACCAGTTTTTCCTGTGTTGAATTTGGACCCTCTGGCTTCACCCTCATGCCTATTTATCTCTGTTGCACTGTCAAACCATCTGCCTACATTTTCCTTCCTTGCTTGCCAGTGCTGATGGAGAGGAGCTGCAAGCAAACAACATTCCTGTCCCCTGTCTGCGCGGATAATCTCAGGATCTCATCTCCTCCGTGCTCCCCTTGAGGCTCTGTCAACAGCAGCGGGGTTGTGGAGGGCAGGATTGCGCTGCCTTCGCCGCCCTGTCCCGTACACTTTGTGCTGCCCAGCCCAGCCTGCTGCACTAAGAATATTCTGCCAGGGGCCAAGTCGGACTTCCAAGGGCTTCCAGCCACCTCCCCTCCCTGGATATCTCCGTGTTTATGGGAACAAAACATGCAGGTCCCAGAGTGCAAACTCATCACTTTGAGACTTCTATGTCCAGAAACCAGAGTCTCTGCATAGCTGTTGACCCCTCACACCATCAGACAAACACTGCTAAAGCCAAGGTGGACCACACAGCTCCTACCGCATCTGTACCCGCTGCCAGGACATATCCCAGAGGAAAACCAGCTGCAGGGAGCCAGGCACAACCTTAATTGTATCTCAGGACCTGGACGAAAGCCTGCACAACTGTTCTGTTTCAAAACCTTAAACCGTGGCTCAGATCGCTGTGCATGTCTGGGAGACTGCGAGCAGAAGGAGCAGGACATGAACTCTGCAAGTGCACAAAGGAGCTGAATCAACGTCCTGCTGATGCAGCCTTGTAAAAGAAGCTAATGATGGACAGGCCTGCAGGTTTTCATATGCAAGGCAAGGATTTACAGTGATACCGAAGGAATTACTTCAGCCCCACAGTGACAATACCCACCCGCTTCCTTATTATATTTTATTGATCTTACCCTAAATACATGTGGCTGGAGGAAATGATGCATAAATTACTAACAAGTTAATTTCTTGCTCCAACACAGACTCACAACAGACCTTTGAAGGGGAACCAAGAAAGACAATGTGTGAAAGGATAAAGGCACTGAGACAAGCTTGGATGTAATAATCCCACGTGAATGATTATTGCTGCAACTAATGTAATCTAATAACGAAGAATTTACGCCAGATGTCCCCGGAATATGCCAGGCAGATTCGGGATTCAGCAATGCTTCCCTTTCTAAGGAAACCTTGTTAGGAAGAAAAAAAAAATGCTACTGTTTATTCATTAAATGAGAGGCTGTAGACCTTAATAGACAGAGTTGTAATAAAAGCTTGCTTTGCAAAGCTTCCTGGGAGGGTTTTCATTAGCCTTGATTGCCAATTTGTTTTCAGGTAAAGCTTAAGATGTTGGTCCTGGCCTAGAAATCTCCTAATTCTGGGGTTGGCCATTTAGAAATCCATTTTGAGGTTCAAGAGAGGCCTGGAGGAGAAAATCAACAGCCAGATTGACATGGAGACCTAAGCTAGAACAAAACCCCTGCCCAAAGAGTAGAGAAGGGCTCACATGCTTTTGGTGCTTCAAACGAGGTGCCAAACGAGTGCTCCTCTAGCACAGGGAAACGCAGAGTTAGCATGGCGAGGAGCCGGGACAGCAGAAGCACTGCCAAGGGACACTGATTTCCATGACTCATTAGGTAATCTGGGTAACCACAGCAGGACGAGAGAGCTAGGAGCAACATTTCCTTCTTCACTCGGAAGCTCAAGTTTAAGAAAATGCATAAACCACATTTTTCTCTCTTCTTCCTTACCTCTCTAAGGCGTTTCATATAACCACTGCAAACAGCAATCCTGATCACACTTCAGGGTTTAACTCCTGTTCATAGTTCCTTCTTTTTAACCACTGTTACTTAATAATTCTCACAGGAAGAAGAAGGAAGCGTTAGCAAGGTCCAGATCCACTAAAACACCACATCCAACATGAGAGATTTGATTGAGCCGCCTAATAGGACTCAGCCTCTTGTTCATTAGTTGTTTTTGTAACGACCCGGGGATTTCATCTCCTGCAGCAAACGTGGCTCTGTTAATGAGATACAGGCACTGAACAGACCTGGGGCCACTGTGTCAGAATCACAGCCTCGGTGCTGCTGCTACGATCCCCCTTTGCCAGCCAGGTTGGGTAGCACAGACTGCTCCTCTCTGTCGAAATATATTTCAAGGGGGCCCTCTGATCCGTGCCAAGAGGCAGGCAGGAGCTCAGGAGAACTTTGCAAACCAAAACACAAACATACCTGCACTTAGGACTCGCAAGGCCAGACGGCAGCCAGGATGTCAGATGGCAGCCTGCCTTGGAAATAGGACCAAAGATCAGGTCTAATTTTAGCAAGCCCTCAGGCTCCACATCCCCTGACCGTGCGTGCTTTGATGACACACGGTTATAAGAGGAAAGAAAGAAAAAGCCCAGGTGACACCTGCAGGGAGGGGGAATCTGGCACACAGGCGGTTCCTACAGGGATTGCCAACATCACTATGTGTCTGTCTGGCTTTTGGGGCAGCCTGGTGAGTCCAAGGCAGATAAACATTTGGCTTGGCTGGCTGGATACAGAGGAGATGCACCCAGGTGAGGTGCCACACACTTGCTCCTCACTCAGTGACTTGCTCCTTTCAAAGCAGCTGTGGCCAGAGGGCTTTGAGTCTCGAGCCCCAGAGCTTCAAAGAGGGTTCAGGCTTTGATGGTTTGAAATGTGTCACTAGGACATGGAAATAGCTGCTCCTTACAGGTTGGCATCTGGCAACCCCGATGTTGAATTTCAGTGTAGAATACAAAAGGCACACTATTTTTTGTACATACCTTAGAAACCCAAGAGCATTTGAGGTGTCAGCAGCATCTTCAGGGAACCTTTATTTACAATTTGGTATCATGAAAGGAAAAGAGGGAGTCCTTTCATTTCCCAAATACCTTCAATAAAAAATAAGGATTATCTGAAGTAGTATTTGAGTCAAAGAAGTTACCTGGGTTTAGTTAAGATTCATACCTGTCCCCTGAGTTTTGGTCTGAAATCTCGAGGAGAGGACTGCAGCCCAATTGTGCTCTTCCAACAACCTTAACAAGATGCTAAATGCTCTTCAACAAGTGCCTTTGGGAGGGGTTATTATTACTATTTTTCACCAGTCAGGGTGCAATGCCTTTCCATAAATATCTAGTGATGTCACTGTGCGACTGAGCACGCAGGTGAGTGGGCTGGCTGCATGTATGAGCTGACCCCAGTGATTCAGCCTGCAGAACTCACGTTGAGGCTGCAAGCAGCCTCCAGCAGCGCAGGGTAGGGAGGCCAGCCAAACGGCTGGGCTGCAGCAGCGCCTGCCAGCTCTACAGACCCCTTCCTCACGCTTGCCCTCTCTCCGGAGAAGGCTGCAGCACATCTGGGCATGAGGACCCAGCTGCAGAGGCAGGAGGGGGTCTGGGCTGTGGCTTGGGGAGGAAGGGGCTGCGGATGGCGTTGCTACAGCTGCCCTCTGTCACACACATCCCTCCTGGCCTGCACCGGAAGCAACAGGCTGAGCAAGCGTGCAGACCCTTGTTGGGAGCTACTGCAATTAAGGTAATTAAGTGCTGGGGCTGTCCCATATGTTTTCTGATCTGTTGTTCTTCAGGTCCCCTCTTGCACCTGCTCCCAAAGCCTCCGGAAGGTTTTCCTGCTCCAGCTATAAAACCAGAAGCACGGGTGTCCCGGAGCAGAGCAAAGGCCTCTTTCCCCTCTCACCCCTAGCAGACAGCAGGGCAGGACAAGGCGCATCACTTGGGCACATGTCCCTCTCGCAGCATCTCTCAGGCTTTCCCCAGCAGAGCAGCCTTGCTCCAGGTGCCCAGGTCACCCATGTGCTGGGATCTGGGGGAAACACGGGAGCTCTCCCAGCGGGAGCAGCAGCAGGGCAGTGGTGCTGTGTTCGCTGGGCACATCCAGTCATATAGCAGACACACACCAGCTCATGTGCCCCGTTCCCCACGGAAAATCCCAGAGCTCTTCCCTGAGGAATTCAGCAGCATCCTGTTTTAGACACGAGGCAGCAGAGACACAAGGTGGAGGCACAAGCAGCACTGGGAATTTAAAGGCTCCCATTTTTTTGTGTGACAAGATCTTTCCTCAGGCAAAGTGCATGTTCAGTCTTAGGAAAAACCTGCTCTTCAGAGTTGGCTTTCTCACTGCAAAAGCCAGGAGAACAGGGGAACTGTTCTCAAAGCTCTTTCCCAGGCAGCTGGTCCATTCCTGCCCAGTGCATTCTCCACAGCAGAACTGCTTCCTGCAACTACATTTCCACACTGACACAAAGACATGATGTTAACTGTCCAGTGACAGCAGAGATTAACTGTGTCTGTTTGCAACCTTCTATTTTCACAGGCGGTGCTAGAATATGCACAAAGCACTTTTTGAAAGTTACTATGTTCATGAAAGCTCTAAAATCTGAATTTTTAAATCCACTGTGAGAAAAGACATGGGTTTTTCATGTCCTGAGCTTTCCTGCTGGTGTAGCAGCTGGTGTTTTATACCACTCTGAACTGAAATTGCACCTTCTGCTTAGACACAGCAAAGTAGGCTTTATGGGTTTGAAAACTCAACCCAAATCAAGTAGCATCACAAGCTGAGCAGAAATCAGGAGGGAAATGGCAGGCAAGATGACTTGGAAGCCATTTCCTTGGGAAACCAGGCCTAAGTGGTCACACCACTTGCAAGGACTTGAGCAGCCTTGCACCTCAGCTCCAGACAGCCCAGCTCTTCTTCCAGCCCAGCTGTGCAGGCTGCTCATGCCTTGATGGATGGATCTGCGTGGCCCTTACAGCCTCCAAGGTGAAATCCCCCTTGTCATGCCATGAAGCTCCCATCAGAGACATAGGAATCTGGTGGTGTCATGTTGCTAAAGGTCAGACGTGGAGGAAAGGAGGCGCTCTACTAGTTAGGGGCTTGTAAGATGCCCATGTGCCTCTGCCTGCATGGGGAGCCAAGAAATCCAGTGTTTCTGTATAGGAAACTCTTCCCATCCCTGTAAGATGCCCATTAAGGATACGCCAAGATGTAGGAGCTGTGCTTGCCAAGGTTGTAATCCATGAGCCCTTGAGCATTGCCCAGGCATGCTCACCTTGAGACACTGCCCGTCCTTCAGCCCCTTCCCCTGCCAGGGCAGCAGCCCCTTGGTTAGCAGAGGAGATGGTCAGCAGCCAGTAAGCTCAGCAATCCCCACTCTTCCGAGCATCTCCAGACTAAATGGGCAGGGATTTATCATCACCCAGGACCCCTACTCTGCCCAGGAAACACAGAGGAAGCTCTTGGGATACAGCTTTCTAGGAATATCACTACTGTACTTGCATTAAACACCTTTTGCACATGAAACATCGGTGTTATTCAGGTAAATCTGGCATTTCACCATCTCTGTTTTTCACGTTATCTGGATTTTTTTGGACTGACGTGAGGTTAGGTGAAGAGGGAACATCACTGTTTTGTGCAGGGTGGGCTGCACTCTATTTCCCTTTTGGTTCAGGCCAAACCAGGCTTGATTTCCCAAGATGTCAAAGAGAAAAACCCTGCCTGATTCCAGCCCCTCCTTTCCCAGGAATGGCCCTGGACAAAGTGTTTCCTGTCTTCCCTTTAACCCTTTTCCTTCCACGCAAGTGCTCCACAAGCCAGGCCCACTCCAGCAGGCACAGATTTAGCCTGGTCCCCTCCTCCAGCCCACTCAGAGACCATCAAAAGCCCAAAATGACAGCAGAGGAGTGCCAGAAGCAAGCAAGTCACCTGCAATTTCACACCTGCCAATGCTGCTTTCATGGCAGCTGGTGAGGCGCGAAGTAGATGAAGGTCCCGCTTGGCCCAGGCTGAAAGTCAAAGAAACTGTTGGGCTTTTCAGGGAACGTCCTTCCCTGAAGTAGAAAGGCAGGTAAAAAAATCTGCTGGCAGCTGCCTAGGGGCATCTGTTGCCTTACTGAAGCTGATTTTTTGTTTCTTGCACACAGTCCTGTTCCTGGCACTGGCTTTTCTGAGCTGGATAAAACACTGGCCACCATCAGCTGTGGAAGCACTTTCTGGATTGTAGACTTCTTTCTCCCCCCTGGAGCCACAGCTGAACTGCATTGGCCAAGTCTGCTCATCCCAGGTGAGATTAATAATGTCAGGTACTCACTGTCTAGTGGGTAACTAGCAAGTTTTCACCATACAGGCCAAAGCCAACCTGACTCCTCCTCCTCCCACCCTAAGGGTGCGCATGAGGGGCTGTACACCCAGCTTGGGACCTCAGCAGTAGAGGTGTGTAGTAGCTTCTGCTACCTGCTCCTAACAAGGATTGCACGACCCAGGCTTTGTTTCTTGTTTGATACAATATGTTATCTTTGTCTCTGCCAAGGACAGTAGGACTCACCACAGAAACTCAGACCCAGGGGCTGAAGAATCCTGCTCATGTTAGTGACGTGCTCAAGCCAAGAGGAAGGAGCCGGTTCCCTGCAAGAGCAAAGGGAAAACTGAGTGAGACTTCCACAAGAACCAATAAAAATCACAGAGAGCTGCAGTCTTCAAAGTCTGTAACAATATCCCTCCTTCACGAGATTAGAGCTGATGGTCAAATGCTCAATTCAGCTTAAGTCCTGAACACCAGAGCTCTAGAAAGCAACTCCAGCCAGGCTCTGGTAGGCAACCACCTGTCTGACAGCATTTTGCTTATGAAAACAGAAGGCACAACCTGAGTCAATATCACCAAGGGCAAGGCAGATACAGAGGCATCCAGCCCAAATCAAATGCTACCCATCTCAGAGGATTTCAGTGTGAAGTTTGTTTCTAACTCCTCTTCTGTTGAGCTGCAGATCTAAAATACTAAAGCCACCTGGTAGTTAAATTGCACCACAAAAAAACCCACCATCCTTTTGCCAAACAGCAGTTCAGCAGATCTGCAAAGGGACATCTGTTAATGTCACCTTCACAATTTCCATAGGTCACAGCCCAAGCGGAGATCTGCTCTAGAACAAGATGCCAGGCAAGACCTGTCATGTTCTGGACAATGCCAACGGCCCAGCGAGAGATGGGGAATTTAAGGGAAATGGAGCAACAGGAAATTAGGAAAGTTCTTCCAGCAAAGACCCCGTCATGCTTTCTGTGGCTGCAAGGCACCACATTGTAATCAGCTGGGGAACAATGGGGTTACTAACTGCCTGGCAGCACATGCTGCCCTGGTCATTATCTCAAGGCCCATCATTTCCAAAGAGGGCCCTGGACAAAAGCAATAAAAAAGCTGAGGCCGTGGTCACTAAAACAGACACATGCATTTCAAATAAATACTTCCTTAAGATACTAAAGGACTGGACCTGCCATGTTGTTATGGCTGGCACTTCATGACCCCCCCCAAAAAAAAAAAAAAAAAAAAGGGGAGAAAAAATATAATGAAGGAGAGGGCTAAGAATCATCTGCTGGACAAGCACGAGCTACAACTGCCTCCCTACAGCAAGGTGGGAGCCATGCTGGCCTCCAGGGGAGGCTGCACACAGAGGACACCAGGAAGGACAGGCTGGGGCCACATGTGGTTCCTGAGCTCCCAGCACAGCTCCTGCCGGGATTCAGAGCAGGGCGCTTCAGGCTAATCTCCCACATCCCCTCAGGGAACCTGAGGGATTATTGCTCTGCATCTGCTCACATGCTTGGGCCCCACCTTGTCAAGGCAGGGGCCGGGCTGGCAGCTGCTCCGTTGTTAATCGGTTTGGGATAAGCAGCCACAGGCCCTGGCTGTTGCTCTGCAGCATCTCCCAAAAGACTCCCTGGCTCAGAGACTGGTGGTTCCTCTTGGGTCCTGCCTCACAAAGCCTCATGCATCACCAAGTTCTAGTTCTGCCCATGGCTAGAGGGCCATACTTCAGCTTCCTTGGATACATCAAGGCTGGAGAAGGCAGCCACAGCAGTGACCACCTAGCCCAGGATAGTTCCTAGTTACAGCTCAATCCCCAGGGAAAACTGAGGTCCAATGCTAAGAGTCAGCACACAGCACCAGAGCTATGCTTCATCTGCAGGTCCATGACCCTCTCCCAGCCCTGCAGCTTTCCAACAGACAGAGCTGCAGAAGAACCACAAGGCTGAGAGTGTGGGGATGCCCCACAGCTGCTCACACACAGGTCACCCACTTGTTTCTTGTTGCTCTCCTGTTCCTCAGGATGTCCCTCGGAGCTAGCAGAGACACCTGCTTTATGGTACACAGAGCTGAGCCTTTCCCTTAGGAAGGAGGAACTAAGGCAGCAGTTTGGAGGCCAGCTCTGGCTGGGCTGGCTCTCATGCAGTCAGTGCCATCTGCCGGCAAAGCTTTCCTTGGCCGCCCTGGGAAGCTAAGCAAGGCAGCAAGTCCTCACAGCCTGGCACCTTCCTCACATCTTCCTTTGCACCGTTTGCAAAGCTGACAAATGACCAAGATAGTCCCAGAAAGAGCATTACATTTAAAATACTTTATTAAATATTACAAATACAACACATTCCAGCTCAAACAGATGGCTAATTTATCATAATTTAAGCATAACTTAACACTTCTCATTTAAAGTATTTTCCTAAGACCTTAATGATTAAGCTCTTATGCAAGTATACAATAAAGTAATATATAAAAAAACAGGGCTTCCATGTTATTTGCAAATATACTGGCATTAAATTGTTTAAAATAAAAAGTCTTCAAGTTATCCAGGTCTAGATCAATGGCTACAGGGCTAGCCAGGGTCAGATATTTTACAATACTTCTACAGTTAAATAGTACAGAAATACCCACGGTAAACAAAATGTACAATTAAATATTTATATAAACAAGACATTACAGAGCTTAATCCCATTGGGATGAAAAGATTCCAGGTCTACTTGCTGCATTCATAAACCAGAGTACCTGGAATGAACACTAATACCTAGTGCTACTACAACAAGAGTTTAAACTTCAAAATCCTTCTCGGGCATGCAAGAGGAAGCCAAATAACTGCCCATATGATTACAGACATATTTGTTGATGTCCTGGTAAAATGAAATGACTTCAGCAACAAGCCAGATTAAAGGCTGCTAAATATTTCAATGAACATTTTTTCAGTTATTTTGTTCCTGCAAATATAACCCTCTCCAGCAGCACAGTAAATGGTTGGAGATGTGTGTCTTCACCTTAAGTACCTTCAAGTAGCCCAGAGGAGAAACCAGCCTCCTCTTTAAGCAGCAGCAGCTTAGTACACACTCACCATCCAAAGAGATGGCAAACTCCCAATTTTAAGTAAATGCATGACTGAAGGTAGACTGCATTTTGCCAGAGGGCCAGAGTTTTGCCCTCTGCTTGTTTATCTTCAATGGAAATATCAGACAGCTTGAGTTCAAAATGTCTTAGAAAAAACAAGGTAAATCATTTTGTCAGCAAGAGGTAAAAACATCTGGACAGCTGCTGATCTGCATGCAGTTTTGTTTGCTGTGAATCTCTGGGACATAAGTAGAAATGGCTTCAGTTCCTGCAGAGAACAAAATTCCTGTAAATTATAGACCTGGCACAGATTTGCATTCACTCTCATTTCAGGGCTATTTTGTACATGGCAAGTAATAAAAAGCATGCAAAAGTATTTCTGGTATCATATACAGATAGACAGAAGCTTAGCACAATCATCCTTTGAACTGAACAATCATTTCTGACTCAATAAGTTTGTCTCTTTATGAACTTTCATGTTATACTTAGATATTAGGTACCCAAAAGCATATATGGTCATTTCTGCAGCTGTAGATAATTAGAGATCCAATTGCTTCTGTGATTAACAGGGAGTGAAATTGAGTGCAGATATCTTATGATCTCACCTGAAGTGTTTGGATTTAGACAACATGGCCAGTACTCTGGAAGCTTCCTTCAACAGTGAGGCTCTGACAGCTACTAAAAAACAGAAATGAAAGATACTTTAGTGACAGCTGCTCTACATCAAATGCATTTTAGTAGAAAATTACTGCAGTATTCTAATGTTGCTTTTTGAAACACAGCTTACCTGGAAGGTGTGTATTTCTTTCCTGCAAGAAAAAAAATAAGAAAAAAAATTAGCATTTCAAGATGAAAGTCCTTCCAGGCAAAATTTCATCTGAACCTTTTCTGAATACTTGAAACACATTGATCTAACAACCAATCTAAAATAATAAACAATTATAAACAATTGCACTGCATAGCTATTAGCTCTCTCAACTACTCATTCATTTTTCCTGGCACTAATTGCTAATGAATAGAATTTTTTCTCTAATAATTCTTATTTTAAGAATTTGTTTTATTCTTATTGATTTGTCATCCAAAACCAGGAGTTGCATATATAGGTTCCTTGGAAAAAAGATATCTTGGAATGGTTTAATGTGGCAACTGTCTCTTTCAGAAGAGTGAAAGGTTCTACTCAACTTCCCAGTAAGAAGTTCAGTCAGAGAAATAAAATCAATCTAGCCCAACTGCTCACCTTTCCTTCGAAATCGTCTTGCAAGCCAAAGGAGAAATGATGCTGTGGAAAGCAGAGAGGCGCTTGTGGCGGCAATGCCCACTGAGAGAGAGGTGCCTTGTTCAGAAGCTGAAAAGATGAAAAATATTTCAGTGAGATTGAGACATGTGATGCCTTTGAAGTCCTCTCTACTTCTTTCTTTTCCAAGTGTTCTTCCTAAAGATTCGAATCGTTGCTTGTCACCAGTTGAGAGAAGATAAATCCTCTATGTAGGTGAAAAGCTTTATACTAAAAATTATTCACCTTTACCAAAATAATAGCAAGGTCACAAGCTGCTTCAGAAGGTTCTACCTAAACTTTACCCTTCAGTAACAATTTGTGCTTGTCTTTTGTTTTGATTCGTATTTTGATTTCCTCTGGAGTTTTATCCTCTAAGGAATCTCATTGGAATCAGTACAATTCAAGAAACTAAATACTAAGTAAATACTGACAAGCCGAGCTCCTTAAGACTTCAAAGCAAAGGCACTCCAGGTAGACTGAAGTATATTCCCCCTGAAGTCAGACCAGGGCTCGTACTGCCTTGGATGGAAAGACAAGGCTGATAACAAAAGCTCTAGTTTTATCATGCAGAAGAGCCCTGTGAGGCCAAGAAGTTGTTCAAAGAGGGAAAGGAAAAAAAGTACTATCAGGAACCACAAGATTCTGCTTCTCTAGAAATGTCTTTTCTTTGTTAATGTAGCAAACAACCAACACTATTTTTTTAATTAAAAAGAAAATAAAGCTTTGGGGCTTTTTTCTTCATGTAAAAATCAAGATTTCTCACCAAGGCCTTTTAGGCATTGGGTTTTGTTTTTCCTCTGTTTTTCCACTGTAATTCCTAACTTGAAGGGTAGTATATCTGTTCTACTCTTCCACACTCTTCCTTTCATTAGAAAAACCCAGTGCCACTTCTATAGCTAGTCAGAGATAAGATACCTTCACATGTGGGCAGACTGGCACTCCAGTTTCCTGAGTGGCTGCACTCAAGAACATGAGAACCGTTCAGCCTCCATCCTTCTGCACAGCTAAAGTGGCAGGCTGTGCTGTATGCGAAGCTCCCAGCACCATGTGAGCAGTCTATGAAGCCATTCTCAGGAGAGCTCAGTGGTTCACACTGAACAGCTAAAAAAAAGAATTATTAATGGTTAATAAGTGTTAAGGACTTTCCTGTCTTCAGTCCTATTCTCTGTACTAGCAAGTGTATGTTGTATTATTAAAAAAGCAATTTACATTATCTTACCAGAACAAATGTTCTTTCAATACTCTTTCCCTAAATTTTCTCCAAATTATTTGGAGCCTAAAGCATTTTACAGGTATTAGCAACTGTAAATCAACTATTAAATAAAACTAACTGTCTTTAGCTAAAGCAGTCAGCTTTTCTAAAGCAGTCAGCACAGATGCCTCAGGAACCCAGCATGCCAATGCTGACAGCCCCATGTGCTCAGAGAGAAGGGTACCTGCACAGGTTGGCTGCTGCTTGTCCCAGGCTCCAGAAGACCCACACTGCAGAGTGGCTGCTCCTGTCAGGGCAAATCCCTCCTCACAGGAGAACTTGCAGGTAGCACCCCAGGAAAGCTCCTCAGAGGAATGGGAGCAGTTCACCAAGCCATGAGCAGGCTTTTCCAGGGCAGGACAGGTCACAGCTGAAAGCACAAGAGAGCAGAGTTCATCTTAGAGCAGGCCAAGATCAACTGTCTTCACAGAGCTGACAAGAGATGCTCCCTATGTGGAGCCTAACTCTGTGGGCCATGATACCACATCCAACCCAGTGAGTCCCACATACTGGCAGAGTTAAGCCAGGAGCCTCAGGGAACAAGGACTTCAGTGCTGCACAGTGAAAAGAAGCCACTAAGTGCCAACCCAGCAAGTCTTACCTTTGCATTTGGGAAATAGGCTTGACCACTGATTCTGTGCCACACAGCGGACACTGGATGGGCCCTGCAGAACATAGCCCTTGTTGCAGTGGAAGCGACAGAGTGAGTGGTAGGTGAGATCAGTAGGATCACGGTCACAGCTCACAAAGCCTTCCTCTGGCCAGGCTATAGCCTCACATCTCACAGCTGCAACAGATCACAACAGCAGTCA
>JAUBOD010000992.1:1515907-1531259 GCA_032353885.1 Nothura maculosa
TCACAGCTCACAAAGCCTTCCTCTGGCCAGGCTATAGCCTCACATCTCACAGCTGCAACAGATCACAACAGCAGTCAAGCACAGATGCCTCAGGAACCCAGCATGCCAATGCTGACAGCCCCGCGTGCTCAGAGAGAAGGGTACCTGCACAGGTTGGCTGCTGCTTGTCCCAGGCTCCAGAAGACCCACACTGCAGAGTTGCTGCTCCTGTCAGGGCAAATCCCTCCTCACAGGTGAA
Source organism: Nothura maculosa (assembly GCA_032353885.1). NCBI lineage: Eukaryota > Metazoa > Chordata > Aves > Tinamiformes > Tinamidae > Nothura > Nothura maculosa. The sequence continues at coordinate 1,516,146 of JAUBOD010000992.1, forward strand.
CTTGCAGGTGGCACCCCAGGAAAGCTCCTCAGAGAAATGGGAGCAGTTTATAATACCATGAGCAGGAACTTCTAAGGCAGGACAGGTCACAGCTGAAAGCACAAAAAAAGGTTTAAGCTTAGAACAACTTAAAAAGCAGCATATCCAATGAAACAAAGTAGAGATCAAGAGATCTGTAATCCTGCTATTTCAGGAGGTGGACAAGAGCTGGAAGATCTCATAAGGGAAGATTTCACTGCAAATTCATCTGCAGTTCACAACAGCTTGTTACAATCAAAAGTTTTCAGCATGACTTTTAATACATGTTTATTGATAGGTTTAATGCTCCAAACGGAAGCATATCTGAAGTTAAACACTTCAAGAACTAGTCACGACAGTCAGAATTAACTAGCCTATTGTGAACAGTCACAATTGGATCAAGCAATCCATTCCGTATTCTCTAGGAACAGGGAGCAAAGAAGTTCTTCATGAGGAAGTCTAAGGTAAGGCTGGGACATGGGTCCTGCCCATTTCATGCCTTCAGGGTGAAAGGCCTTTGCACTGCAATAAGACTACACCTTTAGAGCGAAGTACAAAGGAATAGACCAGAATTTCAGTTTGTATCTACTGTAGAGTAACTTTGAAGTACAGACCTACGTATGATTTGGAGAGCTCATTACCACTGCCTGGGAAGCTCACCTCTGCACTCTGCAAGGGATGCAGACCAGACCCCAGAAGAGGTACAGTGGACAGATTCTTCTCCTGTCAGCTCATAGCCCTTTTCACATTGAACTGTGCAGGATGAGTTGTAGCCAAAGTTCTCCAGTGGGTGACTGCACTCTAGGCTCCCATGATCAGGTTCCTTTAGGGTGTCACAAGTCTTAACTGTAAAGAAACACAATGACACAGAGTCAGAGTTATTAACCCAGCAGGTAAAGTGACAAGCCAGGCAAACCAAACACTAGTTAATATAACTCTCTCCCTGGCTGGAAAGGTAGCCAGGATGATCTTACCAAACTCGCATTCAGGCCCATAGAACCCAGGGTCGCAGTGGCAGGTGTGATTGTTGATGGTCTCTATACATTCCCCACGGCCACTGCAGAGAGACGGGTTGCAGGAAGCTGAAAGGAATAAAATACATTAGCAATATTTAAATGCAAAAGGAACAATAGACTGCAGTGGAGGTAGAATTAACTCAATAGGTAACATCTTTACCAACTCATTACAGCTCTTATTGGGCAGATACTGGGCCTTTTTATTTAGCAGTAGCCACCTCCACGTAGTGTCTAAGACACTCCAGGGGCCTATTAGCAGAGAGAGATGCCTCCAAAAGGGGCAATTCTTGCCTGGCTGAGGAACTCAATCAAAATTGGACTAAAAATCACTTTCTGAAAGAGCCTGTTTCTCTCCACCAATTATATAAGGTGTCTAGTGACTTGCTTAGAAAAGGCATATAATATCCTGAGGACTAAGAGGTAAAGGGGATCAATATAGCTCTTAGAGCACTGCCAGGTTCAGCTCTAAGAATAGCCCCCCAAGGAACCATGTTTAAGATAATTGTACAAGTGTTTACATGGTCAGAGAAATATTTAAGACTATGAAATGACACCCCACTACATCATCTCCACAGGGCCTCACCTGTATAACACAAGGCGACCTTCTTTTTCTCACACTGTGCATCGTTCCATTTGCCATCATCCTTTCCTCTTTTGATGTAGATTTCAACGCAGTCCTCGTTGTTGCCTTCACCATTTGGCTCACCCAAGGCCCAGTTTTCTGCCTCCTCCGTCAGTTCTTTGTTAGTTCCAACCCAGGTCCAAATCTCATTAATTTTTCTGATTCCAATCCAGTAGTAACCCGGATTGAAGGGTAAGAACTCATTGAGGTAGCTGATTTCCTCCTTATTCTGAATGGCAACCATGTTAGTATACCTGTCTTTGCACCACATCTCTGCTTCATCGTAGGTCATATTTATGTCTGAATAATGGTAGGTCCAACAATTGACCTCCTCCAATAGAGTAAAACCTGGAATGAGAAGATACCAAGTAGGTAATTTTTCTTCTGTAGGAGAAAATATAAGAGAAACAAAAATATTCTGTGCTTATCAATATCTGAACACGTGTAGGCAGTGGTTGCATTTTATACACAATATATACTTTATATACAATATTTTATATAAAACTGTAATTGTATTTTATACACAATTAACTGACAAGTTTCCAAACAGGCATGTCAGCACCAACTATAGGTACTTCAGGCTCCAAATCTGTGCCCGATTACAGAGTTCTGCAGGCTCTATAGCAAAAGCACTAAAGGATGAACAGGGAAACACTATTGAAACTTCAGAGTTTCTCTATGGAAAAAAAATAGTTACTAATACTAATTAATTACTAACCTACTATTTAGTTTGTGTTCAAAAATTGTTCAATTTGGAGCTCAAATTAGTACACTAACAACCTCACTCTATTAGCTTTCTACAGACATACACACTTACCATAAACAAGAAGAGAGAGGAACCACAAGCAAATCATGTTTGAGCGCTTTATCTTTTGTGCAGACAGCTATAAAAAGACAGAAAAGATACATTCATGTAGAACATACAGCTTTTATTTTCAATTCAATATGAAATACTGCCTATGTTATCTGTTCTACTTATTTAATTCCTCAGTGATCTTTTTTAAAAATCTCATTTGGAGAAAACATTAATTAAACAGTTCTTAACACAGAGACAGCTTTTAAGGAACAGTAGCAAAGATTTCTGCCCAATTTTCCTTTAACTAAGCAGGATGATAAAAGAAAACACTTCATACTCACAGATTGCCCTCGAGATGGCCAGGTGCTACAGGAGTCTTCTGATACTTTCCAGTGGCTGCTTTCCTTTGCTAATTTGCTGGGTATGGTCCTAAAGATGCAGTTCAGCTTGACGAGCCTGGACCGTGTGTTCCTTGTGCTTTTGCTGCTGCCTTTTATTCTCTCAGCACAGCCTGTCCTCCTTGAGGCAGGAAATTTCATGTGGAAAAAAAAACTTCTTGGAATATCCCTAGTTCTGACCCCTCATACTCATTAAGCCTGACACTTCCCCTTCCCATATCAACCCTCCCACAGAGGCACTCTGTGATGACAGACTGCCAAGTGCTGGATTATATGGCTTTACTGACAGACATACAATTCCAGGATACCAGTTTAAAGTTTGCTATACGAGTCAATTCCAGCTTTTCTCCTAGCATAGATGGAAATGTTTTCTTGACCAGGAGAAACTCTTTGATTTTCAACCCCAAATTACCCACGGAGAAGTGAACCACCTATGTAATCTCTTGAAGAATAAAAAATACTTTGCTGGCTCCTGTAGATGTGTAGAAACATCAAAAACATAAGAATCAGAAAAATGACCATGATACATGGTGATACTTTCAAGAAGCCGTTATCACCAAAACTGTAGTGGATTTTAAAGCAAACATCTGAACTACGTTAAGACAAATTAGGACATTAAAGTATATAATTCCTCTTGACAACAGGGTCGTATATGTATTTTCAGTAAGAGGCTACAGAAACTTTGAATATTTACTAAAGCTCTGAAATGGAAAAAAAACCACCTTCGTGTAAGGGAGGAGAATGCTATTTTGTTGGAAAATGGTTTCCAACAATTTACTAATAGTTTACTAACCAAGAACTTTCAAAAGAGTATACATACGACAGTAGATATTTTTCTTGAGAATTAAGGCATGATTTTGAATTCAACATAAATACCCCAAGAATGGAAATAGCAATTTGTTTTTTAAGCAAGTGTCTATGAAAATGTGCACGAGCCCATCAATACCACTGACAACTTGACAACTAAAGCTATCAGTATCCCTCTCCAGTTGCGAGCAGCAGCAGCTAATCAAGTAACATGGAGTGGTTTTAAGAGCTGACTTTTGCCTCAGTACAGAGGGCAAGAGATCCGAAGTAGACATAGCTTGATAAGTCTCTGCCTGTTCAAGGGAAAGGATCGTAAGGTCCCCAATTATTATCAAACTATCATTTTCTTATAATTTTCAACATAAAGTCTTAGAAAATATGCCCAAGTCAAAAAGCAAAAAGAGACTTTCTAGCAGGCATTAACTAGTAAGGCTACAGTTACAGCTAAACCATCAAAAACCCTGGAAAGTTGCAGTTAACCTTTGACTATCCCATAGATGCCTTCTGTAACAGAAGAGGCTGGACCAGGCTTGCAGGCACCATCAGGTTCTTCCATAGACTGAGAATTCACAGGAAATCCAGACTGCTTTATTTAGCCTCAGTTGTTCAACTGTAAATTGGGAATTAAAACACCTCCCATCTGTCAGGGACTTTCAGGTTGTAAACCTTGGAAACAAGGAGTGATGTTTTAATATCCATGTAGTACAGCATGCAGTGAGTGGGTCCTAATTTCACAGAGTCTGTGTAAGTGGTACCCTAAAACAAACAATGACAAGTTTCCACTGGACAGTCTTTTGCTTAAATACTGCTCAGTTTTTGCATACTGTCATACGAGCTTATATCCTGCCCGGTGTCAGAAGGGGAAAAATGCTCCACTTTTTCTTGGAGCTTCACTTTGTAAAAGCTTCTTTTAGGAGCTTCCTACCAGTAAGTGCTCATCCTTTTCAGAGCAGAAGCTTCAAAGTTCAGTGGAGGAAGTTTTACCAGAATCATTTCACTAGTGGAATCTCCGCAGGAAGGAACGGATCATTTCAGCTCTCAATGTTTGGAGAGTTTTCTATTGTCTTGCTCTACAGTAGCAGGGAGTGCTTGTTTGCAGCAGGAAAAACAGCCTTCAGGCAACATCCCTATGAAAACTCCAGGCTAAAAAAAGACTGACTGTGTTTTTGCTGGCAGCATTCTCCTGTGTTCAGCATCGTCATGGGACCTTTGATTTTTCCCAGGGTATTCTGTCATCCCTTTTTTTTAAAATATCTTTTCATTGAGATGAAAAAGTGCAAATTCCTCAGAAAATTAGAGAAGCATTAAAAATTCACCTACCAGAGTTTAAAGCATCAATATTAAAAGTCCCATAAGCATCTAAGAAATGAAATTCCATAGGTTTCTTATGAGTTAAAGCTAGTTTTGAATCTGAGCTACATAGACATTTCATGGTATCTTTACCTCTGATAGAGTTGCTTAGCTACTCCAGATACCCAAGCTAGACATGCTGACTGGCCTGCTGCTCAGCAGGTCTCTGTTACCAATTTATTCTTTGCCCTTTTTTGTCCTCACAACTGAACATTTTTATTCCCTTTTTCCTATTATTTTGAGATTGTAAAAATAAAACCCCATTTTTATAACTGCCCATCTGTCAATCCTATGTGCTCCAGAGCTACATTGCCACAAGTAAATGCTCAGCTCTTTTAAAGTATATGAGAAAACTGTAGATTCTTTTCTGCTTCACATAGAAGGTCCCCTTATCCTGATACCTCAATACCTCCAGATACCACACAAATGTCACAATTAACTCACTGCAGCTGAATTTTCTTTTTGTTCCATATCCATTGCCTGCCATGCTCAGCTTTGAAAGAACATAAACACTATCTATCAAAAGGAGCACAAGCACCACCATTCAGCTGTCCTACGGGTACTTTCTAGTAAATGAAAAAATTCTATACTTGTATTAGAAGAGCAGCATTAGCTTTAAGAACACAAATACCACAACCTTCACACTAAAGACTGTTTTCCATGGAAACTCATTTGTGCATTTAATGTTCATATAATGTTACCAGTTATTTCTAATGAGTGATCCAACATCTGATTTGCTATTTGGAAGGTCTAGCCCATTATAAGACATGGGAAGAAAGAACAAAATGCTATCCAAATACATAAGGAGAATCTGCAACAATAGTCAGGACCCTTATTTTAAGAGGAAGACTGGCTGTCAGCCAACACACCTACCAACTTTCCTTTTTGTTTAGAGAAGGATAGCAGAGACTGCAGTAGCTGTATTCATGGAAAAGAGCCTGGGTCAAAGTAGGGAAGGACTAAGGACAATTTAGGCAAAACATATTTTATCAGAGAACTACCTAAGGATCAAGCCATGCTATCTCCAAACACTTTAGTGATTATCCTTGAGAAAAATGAGGAAAGGTGCCAGGTGGGTTTCAAGAGGGACAAATACTGTCCCTGTACTTCTAGAAGGAAGAAAGTAAGAAGGTCATTAAAAGCTTGGGCCTCCAGCTTCAGTACCTGGTAAGATATTAGAACTGCAATGGAAAAAAATCATTAAACAAAATACTGAAAAAAAAAATCAGCAGAAAGATGCTTTAGGTGTTGAGAATAGCCATGATTTGTTTGCCAAGAATCAAATAATTTGTTCAAGGCTGAATGAGTAACAAAATAGAGTATTGTGGCTTGCTACAATTAAGACTTTTAATACTATCCCATGGGACATCCTTATAAGTAAACAGGAGGAATAGCACTTAGCTGAAATCAGCTTAAAATGCTCATGCAAGATGTTGAAAAACTGCCCTTTGAATAGTGATTTAATGACTACCAATCTGACAGAATTTTACAGATGAGCCCTGCAGGGGGATATCCTGAACTATATAAAACTAATTAATGTTTTGCCATCCAATGTGTTATATGCATTAAGAAAAGTGTAGCTAATACAAGGTTTGAGGAATTGCAAAGGTTCTGAAGAGCTAGAGTAGAATTCAGAATTATTTTGATAAGTTAGAGACATGATCTGAAAGAAATAAAATGAAGCTTAAAGAGAAGCGCAGTGACATTTAAAGAAAAAATGATAACAGGAAAATGGGAAATTGCTGGCAAGGCAACAGCACTGTGGGGAAGAAAGCCCCCTAGTTGTAAAAACTCAAACTCATGATGAGTTAATGATTTAAAGTTGTTTTTTTTTTTTTTAAAGAAATTGCCTGTTATTTAATTCAGTCTCATTGTCAAATTAACACATTGGTAAAACCTAATATCATCTGTAGCACCTAATATTATCTATCGCTACTTAGAAAGATAGACTGACCAGATGGAATCAACATGGAGCAACAATTGAGATGCTTAAATCTTTCATCTAAAAGACTATATTTAATCACTTTGAAAATAGTGCATGGTATCAAGACTCAGATAACTCTTTTCTTTTCCCAAAGAAGAAAACTAAGTAAAAATTTTAATATTCGCTTACTATATTTCTTCTTCATTAAAGATATATTTTAAACAAGATTATATCTGTATTCTATTCCTAAGTCTCAGTCTTCCTTTCCACATTTTAAAGATATCTTTGTGTCAAAAGAATCCACAGAACTAATATCTGAGAAATCTGGTCCCATCACTCTAATAGAAGGTATATTTGTCAATAAAAGAAGAACATTTTTGTAAGTACTTATATCCAAGTAACCTATACAACAGAAGGATAGGTTGGCACAGGGCTGTAACACTACCAGAAGAATAAGTGCTGCAGCCAGCCTTGAGAGGAAAGGGAGTTTGGTGTTAGTGAAGATGTTTCCTGTTTGGACAGGAGTTTCAAACACTAATTCTTTAAAAATTCTGCAAGCAAAAATAATGCACAAGTTTTCCCTAAGGTCTGGCTAGGAAGAAAAGACAATTTTCAAGGAAGCAGTCATCCTTCAGCATCTTTGTGTCTCTCATTAAGTATGAATAAGACAAAAACAACTGTAGAAGCAGATGGAATTTCTCAGGCTGTCTGAGATTGTCTCCAGACAGAGTGGAGACTAATGCCAGGAGCCAGGAAACCTTCATCCTCATTTCGGGAACTCTGACGTGACTCAGTGTTTTATTTCCTACAACCACACAAAATACAATCAAAAAATTTCAGAGGCTTGTGATCACTGGCTAGGTGCAATTTAGTGCCCTGAAACATGGAACTAAGCAGAGAAGGGACCTGATCAAGTCAGGAGCATCCTTACACCTTAAGGTAAGTAGAAGTAGAGTGAATTTTAACAAGTACTTGGTCACCTTCAATTGCAGGTGAAGCTGATCCCATGCATAATTATATTTCCAACTTTATAATGCATCTTATGGCAGAGGTGCTTGGAACCTTATCAGTCTTTAATGCTTTACAAAGATGTATGGAAAAAAAAAATAATCATATGACCAACACAGATACTGTACTGTTGAACTTGCTGTCTGGATCTTCTGCCTACCTCTGTTCCCTCAAAAGGTTGAAACTTACAAGGCAAATGAACCAGCAGTAGCACTGGAATGCTCCTATCTTTATCTAAGGCTAGCCCCAGAACTTCTACTAGTGCTTGAGGTCATTTATAGAACCAGGAAGCAGAAGGGACTATTACCAAAGCCATTCTGTGGAATAAGATCTTAATATTTGCACCCAAAACTCTTCAAAGCAAAAGACTGAAGGGCAAGAAACTGCAGCTGCACAGCAGGGTAAAAGGAAAAACTGACCCATGAACAACTGGCAAGAGAATATCCGTTTTATCAGTCAGACAACCACAAGAGGACAGAGGTAATTAAGTTTTTAAATTACATACTATTTCATGGACACTCTATCCACTCTGCCACAAGTTTGAGCAACCAAGCTTATTTCTATCAGCTTGATAAGTAATTGCTTTGAGGGACAGGCGTGCTTAGCAGAAAATCAGTGGAGTAGAGCTCAATTGATTTGTATAGCAGTTGTTTCAAGAACAGAAATTCTGCAGCACTAACGGCACTAAGTTTCTTGGCATTAGTGTCCTCCAGATAAAGAGCGCCACAAGGCTTCTGAAAGCTCTTGATAGCCCAAAATCATTAGGACTTTCCTTATTTCCTGGGCCAGAAAACAATGCTTCAAATTTCCAGTGAAGTCTTTGCTCTTCCTCCCCTTCCAGACTTCTTGATTCATCAGGAAGGGCGAGTTTGTCACCTACCCTTAAGTTGCTGCACTTTGTGGAGGTGGCAGCAGGGTGTCAAGCAGACTCCCCACTTTCATAGGTCTTTTCGCTTGAATTCAAAGAGTAATCAACACAAACTTTTTCAAATGCAAAGAATATTGTCTCCCTCCAATATATATTTTGCATTCATAGTACATTAGATTATATTCTCCTAAACTACAAGCATGTGCTTCTGCAATTGCAATCAGTAACAGTTTGATTACTTAGACCACATTCAACTTATTTGAGTCGTTGAGAAAGAAATAAAAACACTTTCCACTCAACTATATTTACTTTCATAATAGGATAGGTAAGAAGAAAATGCAGCAATCATTCACCATCCACAGAAATCTGTGTGTGGACTCCATTCATTTGTGCCTTTTTAAAGTAAAAAAAAAAAAAGGCACCATGGTGTTTGACTATATTAACTACAGAGGAAAAGCTAAGCATCTATAGAAACAGAAGCAGTATCCAGATTTATGTCTGCCTAAATTAGGTACATAAATAAGGCATGTAGTTGCTTTAGACCCTAGGAGAGCCACTCTCTCCATTAAGAGAAGTGACAGCTGAGAGCAAATACGTTTTGCAAAGCAAAGGGAAAGAATCTAAGAGAATACACTCCCTGTACAGTTCTGCATAATTGATTACTCAATACAAGCTTAGCCTCTATCCAACAGTTCTATGGGTTTGTAGATATCCTCTAATATGGGATTTAAACTCCTTCCCCTGAAATAAAGGGTGTACATGACATTTTGAAGGCATTTACTCTCTTGCTAGTTTATACAAGTGTGCACCACAAAATAACAAGGATTCCTGTGCTCATCAAGCATTATCTCCTGAACGTGTTACACAGTGGATGCCAGGATTTTTGAATGCAGTTCTTCGTTCATTTTATCTGTATGTCATGCCTCTACTTTCAGCACAGAATTATTGCTATAACCACAATCATTCTCCAAAGGGAAATATTAAGATATTACCACAAGAAAGAGTGTCTTTTCTTTTGTTCTATAGCCAGAATTCTACAAGTCTGACCTTACACAACTACATCTCCCCACCTCTCCTTTCATTGTGGTTTTTATCTCTGATCTAGAAAACTACATTGCCCACCATGAATAAGGAGGGACACGCAGTTTCCCTGCTGAATTTCTCCAGTTAAAGCTTCACCTTTCAAGCTGCCCTCATTCATCTACTCCATGAACAAGCACTTGAAGAAAAGCAGCTGCATCTGAAAAGCCTTTGTGTTGAGGATATCATAGATCCCACAGAAATAGAGTCTGGGCAATTAAGAGAGCTCATTCACACTGTTCATCTCTGCAGACCACAGAGTTAACAGTTGGGGCAGCAAAATCAACACTTGTACAGTGCTTCTGTTGTATACACGGGCATATGCTGCAGGCCAGTGATACTGAGAACAGGAAAGGACAACAGAAGGGCAGCACAGAGCCCTGAAAACAAATAAACCTGAAAGCCTTTGCAAAACAAGTGGCTACTCAGCAGGTGATGAATCCAGTACTGTTTAAGACCTTTCCTTCCAAGCAAAGAGGGTTAGCATTCCTATGCCAGGCAGGCAATAACTAAGGTCACACAGAAGTAACACTAGGAACAGGATGACTCCAGATGGGGAACTCTAAAACTGAAAAGGAATGGCTCCAAGAGGAAAATCATCCAGCTCTAAGGAAGCATCTTCCTAAATGCCTATCAGAAGTCTGTGTGTTTAAGCTGTGGTGAAGAACCAGCTAGAAAGGATCAGAAAAAGTGTGATAGGCTCCATATAGATATTAGGTCACTAGAGATCATCAGAAATCTTCTGTATATAAAGACCACATACACACAGAATACAAGCCATGTGCAAGTAAATAGACTGGAAATTAGAAGGAGGTTTCTAGCTAGAGGAGAACTGAAATTCTAGAACAGCTTAAGAGTAGCAAAGCAAAAAGCTTGACTGCTTTATTATGGATTTTGTCCAATTTATAGAAAAGGTTTTATGACAGCACTATCCATGAAAGCACAGCACAGGACTTGACACTCAGAGCTCTTATCTCCCACCTTCTAGGCTAGTTTGGATTCTTAGCTTCAGTGCAAAAAACAAGTCTCTTCCTCCTGAACTGACTATATATATACACACACATATATAGAGAACAAAAATTTTAAAAATATTAAGGATAATAATAATCCTACGCTTACGCTGGCTTTGTTGCTAACCTGAGCAACAGCTAATCAACACTGGAAGAAAAGTCATCATTCCAAGTCTATTAAAATGAGTAGGCCAAACAGCAAAGTAGACCTGCAATCTTTGTTATTCAACTTATAAAAATGCTGTTTTACATTGTAATTGGCATCAATGTTAGATGTTCTTCTGCTCAGCTGAAGTAGGTACTCTCACTCTGAAGAGCTTAAACCTTCCTATGAACAGCTGAAAGACAGCACTTTCTTTTCAATCTATTTGAAAATTGCATGGGATGGAAACTACCTACTTCAAAATTCTTTCCTAATACTTTCCTGTAATAAAGCAACAAGCCAAGCATATCCTTACACCTCGTGCCCTGCTGTCAAAGGGCTCATTAAAAAGAATAATTTACGAGCTGAATTTAAGCATATTATTTCCCTTTTCCTGATTCTAGTAGCCCTAGAGGCTTGAGAGAATCCCAAAATGAGCTACCCCAAACTCCACCACAGCACAGTTTATGCTCCATGTACTTGCACAGTAGTAGTATTCCTTTCCTAGTCACTTGCTGTCAAAAGACTAAAAACAAAAATATATGAGCACATTTCAAAATCAAAATATTCATGACTTTTTTGCCTATTCTTGAATTAAATCTTAGATTTCTTCCTAAATGCAGATCTTCAGCTACAATCTAGTTTCTTCCTTCTCAGTTATACAAGTTCCCTAGGGCAGCCTTGGCCCTGAAAACAAGTTGGCCTCAGCACCTTTGATACCAGCATGGCAAATATAACCTTTTTAGAAAGGATAAGCCAGTCCAATGCAGACCATTCCTGCAGCCAGATTCCAACTGTTTTTTTTCTTTTGCCCCTTTTTTTTTTTAAACTGACTTCAGTATCTCTACAAGAACCACTGACAGAGTCACACTTTCTCTTCCCCATCTCTCATTTCACTCAGTGTACAACAAGTGACAATCACCAATAGTTAACAGTTTCTCAAAGTTCCACTCAAGACCATAATGATTTTTAAACAGATTATTAGAAAGCTTTTTATAAATATATAAACTATCAGACACAAAAGTTAACTTTTTTGTATTTCAGTCTAGGCTTCTTAAAACCTTCTTTTTTGTTACACAGGAAAGCAAGCCAGTGTTTTCTTTGCAAGATACTGTTCTAAACCTTTACACTTCTTTAGCAACTTGAGTTAGAAGTTAAAAAAAAAAAAAAACCTAAGGAAATGCAAGAGAAAGGAGTCATTTCACATAAACTCAAACATTCAGCTGTCTTTGAGTCACAACAACTTAATCTCTGAGCCAGATCCTTGGCACCCAGGCCAGGAGAGGAATTTAAATACTGTACATAGCTGTTTGATTGAGTATTAGAAGTAGGTTTATGATTATAGCCTAAATAACATATTCCATTCCCACCTATACAGAATTGATCTGCATAAACAGAAAGAGAAGCTATGAGCATTTTACTTGTGGAAGGTTCTTTTTGTTACCAGATCTTTACAAAAAAACTGAATTGGAGATTTGTTCATATATTTATAAACATGCATGTGCAGTCAATTTTTTTTTCCACCAACTTGAACTTACCCTACTCTGTATACACATCCATTTTGGAGATATTTTTATATACAAATATAAAACATATATTTATAGATATACGTGTGAATATATACACAGTAACAGCAAGTGTTTTAGAAATGCCATTTGCAGAGGAGAGTCCTATACCCACAGCTTCTGATATAGCTCGATCCAAGAGAGACGGGAAAGCAAGAGGTCAAATACAGGAAAGGCGCAATGGAGCAGAACTGCTCCTGCCATGGGAAATACAAAGAATCCCTAATTTCTCAGTAATATTACCAGGCCCTTGGCCACACTTAGATGAGTAAAAACATAAAAGAAGAAAACCCCTGCACGCAAGTTTATTAGACGTAGGTTGTCTCTGGTCTGAGACCCATGTCACCCCATGCCATCCTCTCTGCACTCTTGAGGGCCCTAAAGGGACTTACTAAGAACTACTGCAAATAGCGGGGGATTTTTTTATAAGCTAAGCCAGGAGGAAACTCATATGCCCTTGTAATGGCAAAGGAAATGACATTTGGATACGGTAGACATGCAGGAAAACAAAAGATGCAAGAGAAAAGACTGGAACAGACATAGCATACCGTGGGCTTATCTACCCCATTCACTTGCTCCAACTTGCAGCAGGTCAAGACCAGATAAGCGCTCCATGGCTGCACACTAACCCCTACAACAAAGTTTGGCCTTTGCCTGAAATACAACAGTTATTCCCCTCTCCAGGGCAGACATGCTTCCCCTTACTCACCAGCATTAGCGCTGCCAGCCTTCTTCCACACAAGACAAAACCATGCAGCAAGTTTTCTTTTGTTAAGGCCACAATACGGAGGTCAATGGTCTAGAGAAAAAATGATCCTGTTCAGGCTAAAACAGAGAGGGAGAACCTGCGTAAGCAAGAAAGCTCCACAAACACCAAAAGGACTAAAATTAGAACAGCATATATTTAACTAACCTAACCAACATCAACATTTATGAAAACAAAACTCCCCACCACTTGTTAGAGCTTTAGCAACAAGCTTAAGGAACTATTGCTATCAAAGCTCTCCAAGCCTTTGTCGGTCAAAGAAGAGAACTACCAGACTGAACAACAAGCACTAAATCTTGCTGCTTCATTTTTATAGGAGTCTCTCACCCTTGTGACTGATAAGAAGCTCTCCTCCGGGCACAGGTTTTCATCATTTTCTTCATCTAGCTCAACAAATCCAGAACAGCTGGGATGATAGGCTGGAGTTTCTACAGACAGTCCTTCTTCTCCTTTCTTCTGCTTCTTTATGTTGTCTTTCAAGCAGCTGGTTTAATTTAGAAAGATTTTATGTCTTTTTTTTCCTGCTTCTTTCTCTTGTACTAATAATACTTAGCCTATGTCCAAAAATGTATTTTACAGTGATATTTGAAAAAGCCCATTTTAGAACTTTATTAAGGGGTGCAATAGCTTTAAGAATACATTCATAAGATTTTTTTAATTATAAAACAACAATTAATAAAATAAATGAAAACCAAAGCCATGCTACTTGTTAAACATCGATCTAGGTGATTGTATCTAAGTGACATGCATGTCTGTACTTCAGTGCCACTTCAATCTAGTCATTGGATCACACACTGTGCAGAGTCACTGCACTCTCTATAGTCAAGCATCTTTTTTATGCCTAAAAGATACTACAATTGTAGAAATATATATTAATAATAACTTAGTAGCCACAGCTATTTTCTATGGATATAATATTTAAACTTCATGCAATTGTACTGATTGTTTTAGGGAAATATTGAAATACTCTAAAGCTAGAAAAAGGTCTGAGCATTATCTCTTCTGAATAGTGTGTGATGCAAGAACATACCCTTATATCAACCGTGCAAGGTGGCAACTTTTTTGTTCACAGAATATTCTGGCTTTTTTTTTTTAACAAAACGATGCAAGTTATTTGCTGAAGACGTACGGACTTTCAGGAAGGCTTTATATGGAGCATGCCCGACTCATCAAGTGGAAAACTTAAGACAACGGGAGATAAACTTATACTTTACTTATCTATGTAAAAACCAGCATGTAGAGACTGTTTTCCAGCTCTTTTCTATTTATGTTTGTGTGTGTGTGACGTTCTTGATCTTTTGAGGGGGAAAAACCCAAAGATGTTCGTCTGTCAGCTAGAATAACAATTTTAGCTGGAAAATAAGAATCTTATGGCATGTTTGTGTTTTACTGAGGTCTCTTTAGATGCAGTGCAGTGTTGTCAGTTCTCGCAGGAACATTCCAAGTCTTTGCATACATGACACTTCTGTTTTGTGCCCAAGGAAGCGCTCAGATGGGGAGCAATGTTCGAAGACACCAAGCGCGGGGAGCACCCAAGGCGGGTGGAGAGCAAGCTCGCCCTCTCCACGACCCCCTTTCCCCTACAAGGACGAGCCCCTTGCTCCCCTAAAGCCATCGAGGCGGCGGCTCCGTCCCCGGGGCTGTCGCGCGGGCAGTAACGGCGACGCCGCCGCCACCTCGCCTCAGGAGTGACCGTTGGGCTGCGCCACCAACGGTCGCCACAGCCCCGCCCCACAGCCGCGGC
>JAUBOD010000992.1:1550649-1567980 GCA_032353885.1 Nothura maculosa
TCAGTATGTATCAATTGCACACTAGAAGAAGATTGGCTCTTTATGAGCGAGTTCACTGCAACATTATGAAAAGTGTGTGGAAATGTTGTTGCCGGGTAGTCTGAAAGTGGGAAGCAGGACAGCCTGGCTTTGCAGACTCCCAAGAACCCTCACAGCAGGTGGTTGGAGTGTTGCCAGGGAATGTTACTTGCATGAGTGTTGGTAGACCTGGTTTGTCCTTGATGGAAACGCTGCTTGCCACAGGAAAGCCCATCGCTGTGGTGTTCTTCAAGCATGAGGAACTGTTGCACTCCCAAGTTCTCTAACTTAATCTCTAGGTATGGACTTGGGTCTTGTGTCTCTGGGCAAGTCATGCACATTTATAATCCTGAAGTTACTTCTCATACTCTCTAGGGCTGTCACTTGAAGGGGCTGAAAGAATAAGTTGCTTAATCATTCCAAAATCTTATTGTGACAGGCAGGTGGCAGTTGTGTAAGATTATTTTTTAGTACAAAAAAAGCCAGACTTTCTTCAAACTAAAGGTTTTAGACATTTTGTTTTCATCTGATACTTCTAGAACAAATAAGTATTGGTTTTAGGTTTCTTAATTTTTATCAGGTTATCAGTTTCTTTCCTGGTCATTTTAATTCCTTCTAACTTTTATTTGCAGGTCGAATTCACTCAGAAGTTTCTTCCCGAGGAAGCGGACAACTTGGCAGTGTGGCAGCACGTATCCCTCAAGGCCCTCAACGCAGAGCTCAGGAAACAAGTGGCCCACGGGCTGTGCGTGGCCGGGCTGGCGCAAGGCAGGCGCTGGCTGAGCGGCCGGCGCGCCTTGGCAGAGCTCCCACCTGTGGTAAAGGCAGTTGGATTCTCTTTGGTAAAATGGGAGAACTTGACGTTTCCAAGCTCTAAGGATTCTGTTGTTGCTCTCACCTCAGTTCTGTGTGTCTGCTCTGCTGCTTTTTCCCAAGCCTAGTTGTCAGATACATGAGCAATGACTGTCATTTTAATGGTATGTTCTACTATGTAGCACATTAGGGCCCTTTGCCCTGCAGCTGATAGTGGATGTCTTGTGATTCCCTGGTTATTCTTTTCTCTCTCGATGAGCAAATACATTTTTCCTTAGAATTTCTGTTTTATATTAGGTGGCCTCTTACCTGAAAGATGTTTGCTGGGCTCTGTGCCAAGGGAGAGTGTGGGGAGACTTCCACACAAAGAATTAGCTACCCTCTTTTCCCTAACAATGTAGCTAACTACCATAGCACAGTGTATAACTCTTGAGGAAGTAAAATATACTGTCCTTGATTTGGAAGCTTTACTGGTCAGCAGCCTGGTGGCTTGGCTGTACAGAACAGCTGATGTAAGCACATTGTAAGCACGCCAGCCATCTCATCTGAATTTAGAAGTGCAATAGGAGCCTGAGGTTTGGGTTTTTTTGACAGGTAGGTTTTGGAGAGGGTTTGGGTGTCACTTTTGTCCTCCCTTTTTCCTACCAGAACACTGCCTTTGCTGTCATGTTGACTGCGTGTAGCTCTGCGGGTGACACTCTGGAGGGGGAGCTGCAGGCCGCTATCTCGGCAGCACTCGCTCAGTTCTGGACTTTTCTCCAGGCAAAGCAGGTGAGAGAAGCTGCTTTTGCAGTGGTGAGAGCAGCTTTGGCAGCCTCGTGCCCTTACGCCATGCGTGGTAATCAGCATTTCAGTTCAGCTGGACCATTCCCCTAAAGCACAGTGTGATTGGGCTTCCCATGTGCTCCCAGTGCTGTATTAGGTGTGTGCTCTGGGAAACATCGGGTTTTCCTGAACATAGTGTCTGTGACATCCAGCTTAAAAAAATAAATAGGAGACTGGCTGTGAAGCAGCTTTTTGACAACTAATGAGAGAAATGGCTAAGTCAATCACTTTTGTTAAGTTTCTTAATTGGCAAGAGTAGAGAAGGAGTCATCATGTAAGAAAGATCCTTAATAAGAATATAAGTTAAGGGCCTTGAAAAATTTAACCGCCTTAAATTTTTTTAAGATTCTTTAATATTCTGCTGCTTTTGATGTGTTGTTTTGTACATACAAAGTTAGGGTAAGAATTTTGGAAGGTTTCTGTGATTTTATATTCTTTGATAAGTTGTTCCTTGAGCTGAAAGCGATGATGCTAATGCTGCATGTACTGTTGAAGGTGTTGGATGATCCATGTCTCCAGCAGACTCTATGCTTATTACTTCACCTCTTGGAATTTTTCATTCAAACGTTAGGTGCTCAACTAATTACCCAGGTAAGAAGCAAATGAGTAATTAATTTCATTGCAAACCAAGTGTTTTTTTTTTGTGATTTACCGAAGATCTCTGATGAGATTTATCATGGAGATTTCTTCCATTAACTTAAGGAGGCTTTTAACTTTATTTCTTCCTTGGTTATTTTCATGGTCTTTAAACCAAGCGTATGGTGCTGTGGCTAATGTTGCTTCTGAGAATCCTGTTACTCTGTAAGATAAGGCAGATATCTAGCTTTGCTGCAGAAGATGATTATTTCCTTCCATAAGACATGCTGTTTATACTAGCCTGTTTTTTTTTCAAGCTGTAGCATACCTACTTTTGTTTTGCATCCAGTATTCTAAAATTAATATCTTCAGATTTAATGATTAGGCAGAATAGTTTTCATCTGTGTTCAGTGTGTGATAAAGCCTCATTTGGGTTTCCTGCAGGTTTTTGCACTGCAGTCTTCCCTTTTCCAGTTAGATCCCCCAGATCACGTTCGTCTAGCAGTGCTGGATTTTCTCTCTGCCATGGGAAAGGTGTTCATACCACAGGAAGCCCAGGTAAATATAACTGGGGCCTTCTTTAATCTCTGATGAAAACATGTACTTATTTAAATACTTGGAAGACTGTATGGCATAATGATCTTGCAGGTTTATTTAATGATCTGTGGTGATTTTCTTTTTCACTGAGACACGCTAAGTGCATGTAAGAAGCTTGGTGCATTTATTTGCATATTGCTTCTCACTAGTTAGGCTGGATCGATATTTGAACCTCCAAGGAAAAGAAAAAAAAAGTGCCATTTTCCCAGGCATTTTTTTTGCCAGGAAGGACAGTAGCACTTTTGAATTTCATAAACTTATCCTTTGACCTTAGAGCGATTTTTTGATAAAGCCCCATGATGGTAAGATACACACAAGTAAGTCCTGGAAAGTCTCATAGATGCTTCTTTCTCTTTCAGAGGCAAGTTGTGCCTCAGTTGTCGTCTTTGTTTGCTTCTCTGCTCGCTGACCAGACGTGGCTGATCCACCAGCACGCACTGGAGGCGTTCACACACTTCGCAGAGGTGAGCACAGCAGTGCCCTGATGTACGGATTGGACTCTGCTCGCTTCTGTCATGCAGAAGTTCTTTGTTCTTAAATGCTTGCTGCTCTTCATTGAACAGTTTGTGTCTTAGCATTACAGCTGCTGTTGAATGTGAATAAAAGTAATAAGGGCTAAAATGCTATGTAGGATTCCAGGATCTGGAACTGAAGGAAAATCAAGCATTGGTGGCCTCAACTGATTGCAGGGAGCTAGGTTGTTTAAAACTATCTGTCAGCACAGAATTCTTCCCAGATCACTGGGAAAGCAGTTTCTCCTTCATCTTTATTTCTTTGATAATATAGATGTACTGAACAACTGTTACTCAATGGTTTTGACAGGAAACAAGCCATGAAGATGTTGTTCCTCAGTGCCTTAATTCTGAAGAAACTAAGAACAAAGTTGTTAGTTTTCTGGCTAAGGTATGATCTTAAACTATTTTACCATTTTCTTAGTTGATGTTGTGCACATCTAAAGCCATATCAAGTAGAACAAAATAAACTGCAGTATGATTTGTTGTAAGTGGAGAGAGTATTTATTAAAAAGAATGGGATTCCATTTTTCCTTTAGAGCAGTGTTTTTCCCTCCCCTGTTGTCTTTGATTAGTTTCTGCAAGATAAATGAATGTGTCTGCAGCATCTTAGCCCTCCTTTCTTGCAGGTTAAAAAGAATCTATTAAAAGCAGCTGGTCATTTATTCATAATGTATCATCTGCCTCCTTGCAGTATATTGGGCTGCAAATCTTAAGCAACTGCTCTCTGGACAAGCAGTTCTTGTCAAGCAGATAATTAGCAAAAGAATTGATATGCACTGATGTTACACTAAAGCTGCAGCTACTTTAATCTCCTACTCAGAAGAGTGAGGGAAAAAGTAGATTCAGCTTGAACTGCAAGTTAAAATGATTAATATATATTTATATTTTATTTTCCATTGTTCTGGCATACAAACTGATGCCGTGAAGGCTGGTAACGCCTCCTTGTTTAGTTACCTCTCCTGTGGCTTTCTCCCTAGACAAGGCAGGTAGAAGAGACAGCAGAAGCACGAACAGAACGCATGAAACGAGAAAGGATCGTCTACAGTGCTCATTTTCTGAAAAAGGCTGCAGAACCAGACCCAGCAGAAGAGGTACTTTAACTTTAAACTGTCCTTAAAATTGGGCTCTCCTCTAGGTTTCTGTCAGTTTTGGGAAGTAGAGAGGTTCAGGACTGCCATGCTGCCCTCCTTGTTGAAAGAGAAGAGCTTGTGTGCACTCCTGCCCCTTCACAGCAAACCAGAAGGCTCTGCACTGCCTGACAGCAGGGAAGAGCTCTCGCAGTTCTCTTCCAGCTGAGGTTCTTGTGCAGTTATGGGATTGTGAATAATGTCTCATCTGTGTTTAAATCCGCAGCCTCTGGCAAAAAGAGCGTGTCACCCACCCTCAGAGGAGCAGTATAAGGCCGCAGTAGGCACAATGGAGGGGGCAGTGGAGGCTGTGAAGCTGCTGCTCCAGAAAGGGTCACCCCCTGCATGGCTGGCAGCCAAGCTGGACGCTCTGCACGCGGCTGTAGCCGCTCTGAGAAACAGTGCACGGTAAGGTGGGCGGCAGCAGGGTTGGAACGTGCTGAAAACCTTCAGCCCTGGGGTTCGAGGGAAGGGAAATCACGGTTCTTGGAGATGGAAAACTGTGACACAGGGTGATGCTCTGCAGTACTGTTCAAGGGGAGTTAACACACCACAGGGAACTGGTGTGTGAGGCGGTGGGCACTTTCACAGTAACAGGAGGGAAGGATTGATGCACTTAATGGACTCTTATTTTGTATCTGAGCTGTCATCTTGTATAATGTCATTGTATAGCTTATTTTTTTAAGGTCCTGTATAATAACAAACATTTAATGAAATTGTTTTAAAGATGTTTGAACATGTAGCACTATTACTTTTTTTTTCCTCCTATCATGTACAGGTGAGAGGGTAGTAGGCCTTTTCTATACTAGTTTTAAAATATACTCAACAATTTAAGACTCTGTGCTGTTCATTGAACATACCTGTGCTGTACCACTCCACAGTAAGGTCATCTTTAAAAATAATCTTTATTGGTCACAGTTCAGAGCAGAATGCGTGTGGTACTTTTAAACCAGCTTGTGTTCAACAGTCCTTCTCTGCAAGTTTTCTAGCCCTTCTTGTGCCATCCAGTGACAGAACCTTATAAACAGATATAAATATTTGGAGTAAACTGTACATTCCGCTGAAAATAATCTTAGAGATAAAAAGTTAGGAGTCATGTCTAACAGCTTTGCTTTTCTGAAAAAAAAAGCACATTAACAAAATAACTGAATATAACTTTCATTTATTGTCATCAGTTTTTGAGAGCAGCAATGATTTCTAGGCCAATAGCTTAACCCCTCGTCCTCAGCAGCAGAGCAGCAGCCGCGCGCGGCCCCGGCCGTTCCCGCTCCCGGAGCGGCGGCGAGCGCTGCCGCTGGGCGCAGCGCCCGAGCACAGGCCTCGTCCCTGCGGATTTTGGCACAGGCTGGAACAGAGCAGCCCTTGCAAGGGAGGCCTCGGGCCCCGGGGCAAGTCCTGCTGACAGCAGCAGGTGGCTGCCTCCCAGCTAAGCAGGGCTGAGGTACTTCTGCATCACACGGTGGAGGCGACGACGTCTCGTAGGGAATCCAACACACGGTGAAGCCCTTGTCTCTCTCACTCCCCTTACCAGTTAGCGTTGTCTTCCCAGTTCAACTCTTCCTCTTCACCCCAGCCTGTGGCTTCCGCCTAGAATCACGTACAGGTTATCAGCAGTAAGGCACACGGGTTGTCCTTAAGTCTGCTAAAACAAACTTGAGCATCCAAGGGCCAAAGAACCAGGACTGGGTGGCTACTGCTGAGAGCAGGACAACTGTTCAGAATATTGCAAGGGAAAGACAGCTCCTCCCTGTCCTTGCAGCTCCTGGGGCTCTCACAAGGGGTGCTCACAGAGAAAGCTGCAGTGCCTGAAAGCCCCTCTCTAAGACCAAGAGATGCTAATGTTTGCAGCTTCCCAGCTTAAACAGCCTCTACCAATAAAAGGAAACACCTTAAAATTAAAAAGCAAAGTACTAGGGAACTTGTTATCCTTGCTTCTTAAATACCAGGTTGTCTCACTGACTAAAGGAGAAATTGTCTCCTTTGTGACTAAAGGAGAGCACTGCACGATGGTGAGCAACTTCAAAAAGGGGCTGGATGTCAAAACAGTGCTGCTTAAAACTCACTGGTGCCTTTCAGAACTTGTAAACAACTTGGATGTGTATCCAAGGCTCTTCTCCCCCTGCTCCTCTGTGGGAGGCCTCTTGAGGTTGAGTTATGAAAACAGCTTGAAATCAACACTTATTCCCTCATGGAGCTGTGTGCTCAGCCAGCAGCGATGGCAGGGCTGGCTCTTCTAACTCAAGAGGCTACTTGCTCACGCATATGAGGTGGGCCAGAGGAATTTACCTTCTCGCTCAAAAAGGCAGTTTTGAAACCCTGCTGCTTCTCTGAAATTGGTGAAATGTCTCTGCTATTTCTTCCTGAAAATCATGTACCCCAAAAGCTTTTCTCAGCAAGCCAGAGGTTTGAGGTTCCTGTTTGTTTTGTAGCTTTTTCTAGAAGAGTCCAGGGAGCAACCCTGAGCCTAGAACCTCCTCTAGGCATGAAAGCTAGAGGAGGTTCTTCTTGATTTTACCTCCCCTCTCTGACAAACCAAGACTCTCCTTAAAATAACGTAGGGTTCTAGCAGCCAGATACAGCAAAACCTCCTTATTTCATGCTTTCAGTAGGGTACAAATCTATTCTGTGAGTGATGCTCTGTTTCAGCACTAAGACAGCTCACTTAATACATCATTCACAGCTAGGAACCCTTCACTTACAGGCATGGTGCAGATTCAGCTGCACCATCATTTGTTACTCACACTTATTCTGATTAACCATCTAATTAACGAGACTGTTCATGCCAGAGTTGTATGGGGTAGTGCATACAGGCTTCAGAAACCTTCTCCAATGTACAGCCACTTACACCCCACTACCCATAGACTCTTACCTCAGTAACATCAATTGCTGCAAATTTGGATGAAAACAGCATATTCTGGGAGGCGCCTTCTCTGCTGGATACCGCACCAGAGTGAATGGGAGCAACTGCTTCTGTCCTCACTTCAGGTAAAATCAAGATTGCTGAGGATGGTTTAATGTCTGGGATCATGTCAGCAAACCAGTCTAGCTCTGGGTCTTGCACTGGTTTTCTTTTCACTTGGATAGTGAACTCTTCTCCTAGGGTAGACTCTGATAAAGACTTTGACTTTTCCTGAAAACTCTCCCCAAGTTGTTCCTGGGGGTTCCACTTGTCATTGCTCCAGCTACTCCCAGGGTGAGGCTTTGGGGGGGAACTCAGGTTGAGGCTTTTAAATTCTTGGCTCAGTGCATGGGTCCCTGGTAGAGGCCTCTGCAGTTGAACTGCATCAGCTTGTGTCACAGTGAGGCAGGTTCCTGAGGACAGTTCAGGGCTAGGGCTGCTGGGCTCAAAGTCCTCCCATGGCTTCTCATCAACGTCGTGATTAGCAAAGTAAGGCCCCACGCTGCCCTCCGGCTCTCGGGGCTGAATCTGGATGTTCACAGTTTTCTCAGTGTCCGTCTCCTCTGCCTCGCTCCAGTCCGGCCACTCCTCTGCTGGCTTTTCAGAGGCAGTCACAGAGCTCCTGATGCTCCCTAGGGGGTTAATGCCTGCAGGAACTCCATTCAGAGGAAGCTGAACGTCTCGTTCACCTATGGAAGACAAGGACGTCACATACTTGTTTGGGAGGACAAGCACGAAGACTGGGCTGTGCCTAAAACTCTCCGAAATGCCTGGCATTGCAGGTAGTACCTGGTATGGAAATAAGCTAGCACAGAAAGTCATGTTCATGGGAATTTTTCATGCTTATGCTCTTTCATTTCTAAAAGCAACAGCTGGGGCAGAGTTTTACCTGTCTTTAAAGCCAGGGGATTGTCTTGCCGCACAGACTGTCTCTTGGCAGCCACGTTTCCAGAGGTAGGGAACACACTAGCACTGCTCTTCAAGGGCCGAGACACTGGATGTCTTGGGTTGCTTGCGACATGAGTGGGGGACTCTGCAGGAATAAAGCAGAATAAAAGGATACTAATTCCATAAACCATGAAATTCCTCACAGCACAGGAATGCTCTCACCTACAACAGAAGCAAAACAATGAATAAAGACAGAGATTGCTATGTAAGCACTGTAGCTCTCCATCTGCTTATGAAATAATCCTTTCTTCCTCTAGTCTGCAGCTCTTCCCAATCCAAAGTTTAAACAACTGTGAATTAAAGGTCAGTTTCTGTACCTTCTTTCAAGAAATCTCAGAGTACAAACTACTTCTGATCTGACAGGTTTGTCACCTAGCTGGATCCAAACCACCAACTTCTACACTGCAGAGCATCACAAACCCCTTACGTGCTGCTCATGCAAAGGCACAGAGCTGGCAGTCCCAAGAACACAGAGCATAAGCAGCCTCATGCTACTGCAGCAACCTGCTTTGATGCTTGGGCCCGAGTAAAACAGTTTTCATGAACAACGGGCTAACAACGCACAATCCAAAGGCTGCACTGAAAGCCCTGCTTTGATGGCAATGACTTGGCAACGCTGGCCTAGGCTGCATGAGGCCCCATTGCCACAACGGCAGCCTAAGCAGAGTTAGGAAGAGCTTTATAAAGGGTGGCTTAGCGCAGTGCCAAGCAGGTAATGCCTATTTGCACCTGCCTGTGCTAGGGGTTATCAGAACAGTCAGAAAAGTGCTAAATGCAGCACAGGAAAGGACTGCAATTAATGGAGAGCCACTCCTGCCCAAAGCACCCTTGGTAAAAGGTGCTAGCTTTGAGGGGCTTAAACAAATGTCTTGTTGAGCCTCCTTGTTCAGTCTTTAGTGATGGTTTTTTTGCATGATGCCACTCACAGTAAAGGACATACTTGTTTTTTCTTATTCTTCAGTATTCAAGTCAGAGCTATTAATACTTGCTTGAAAAAAAAAAGGGAACTAGTTGCCAGCATGAGATCTGAAGATTTTCATTTAGTAGAGTTGTTAAAATAATGTAAAGGAAATTAATGCAATGAATCATCTAGAGATTTTAATGGAGGGCAGTATTTGTCAATACATACAGATTCAGGAGAAACATTTATACTCAAGTTGTTCTCTATCATGCCATTTCATTTGGTATCTAGACTTCACATCTAAAGAAGAGCAAAAGCTGATTTTCCCTCCAATTGAGAGCATTTTTGGTTTCAATATCCAGAAAAGCTTTGCCTTAGTATGCTCGGCTCCAAGTTAGCTAGCAGATGCAGGGACTACTTTCTTCCTTTGGGTTAGCTGAAAAGCCTCCTGAGAGTTGAGATAATAGGGAAGTTCGTATTCCTTTTCCAATCTATGGATAAAAATTAGGAGGAAAAGGATGAGATTTACTCATTCTAAAAACATGCAGGACAGAGGAATAAGTAAAGATATATCTGTAAGTAAGCTCATAATACTATAGTTTTCCTATGAAGACAAACACCCAGAACAGTCACCTAATTTAGAATAAAAGTTTGGCTGCAGATATGTTTTTGTCAGTTAAAGCTGTCAATAGCCAGAGATAACAATAAATTCTGCCTACACTGCTTGGACAGAACAAGCAGAAACAGTATGATGGGGATTCCAAGGACTGAGTACATCATTTACCTTCTGGAGAGAGATCAGTAGTTTTCATGAAACTTGGTGCGGAGCTTTTGAAAATCTTGGTTCTTTCGCCACCTATAACTACTTCAGGTCCGAGCAGGGAGACGAGAACTGCTAAGCTGTGCAGAGTTATTGCCACGATAGAGTCACTGGTATCTCGAAGACCCAGCAATACCTGCAAGAGGAACAGGAGAACGTTACTGAAGGAAACCCTCAGATCAGAGACAGCAGCCCAGACTGCTGGGTGAAGATATGAAATCACCACATGAATTGAGCAGCACAAGCAAGGCTGGCAATGGGGGTTGCTAAAATTGGAATCTATGTAGAGGGGGCAGCTAAGACAAACCTTGGCAAGGTGTTGCCAAGACTACAAAATCTCAGCTTTAAACTGCACCAGAACTGATCCTAGCGGTAGAAAACCCATATTGTTTTGCTGTCCTTAACCTGGGGCAATATGATGTTCTTCAGCTCCTCCTGAGAGAACAGCTCCGCGTAGGCATGGATGTGGGACAACAGCACCATTCGGACATGCTCTTCGTGCACCTCAAAGAGCTTCAGCAGCACAGGGATCACGTGAGTCTGGAACAGGGCTGGTGACAGCAGGCAGTTGGTTTGGCTCTCTCCAGTTTGCTCTAGGGAAAAAGGTGAAAAGTGGGACAAAGCTGCTTCACAAACCGGAGACGGCTCATCCCAGAACCATTCCACAGCCGAGATCTGGAGCGTCAGCAGCTGCCAGCTCCGATTCTTTGTCGTGGCTCCCTGCAGAGTCGGCTGGCAACTTCCTTCCTTGGGATGGGAGAGGAGATGAAAGAGAGGAAGAAAAGGAGCAGAGGAGGAATGGAGGAAAGGAAGGAGGCACAAGAGGCAAGGCAGGACCCTTCTGAAAGAACAGGCAATTTCTAGTTCTTTCCTCAGCATCAGCAGAGCTACTGCAAATGGGGAAGGTGGTATTTTCCCAATATGGGGGATAACCAGTCCTGTGCATTCCAGTATTTGTTATGTTTAAACACCACTAATCTGTTTGTGCTCTGGACTCGCTCCAAACTTTACAATGAAAATTTGGAAGACAAAGTATGTAATATTCACCTTTCTTGGGGCCGAGCAGATGAGGAAGAAAACTCTTGACAGCCACAGGCTCAGCAAACACGAGCTGATTGAGTAAGAGAGGCACCAGCCGTGATGCTATCAGCTCCTCTGACAAGCAGGCCACTCTGTCCAGCAGGAATCTGTGTTCCAAGGGAGGGCAGTTAGTACCAAGACAGATGCTTCCATGCATTTATGATGTTTCCCTTAAATATCACTTGCCCTTATTTTGCTGTCTGCCTTGTCTGCTAGAGATGAAGTCCCACTGCAGTCTCTCACACAGTCTCACAACTGCCCTAGAAAGCTCTTGGTTGCATTTCCTCCCTCTCCAGTAGATACTGCTGTTAGAGATGCCAAGAACCATTCTGAATATTCCTACAGAGATTCCTTTTCTCCTCCTCTTTCTTTCAACTAAGTCCCAAACCAGTGAAATCAAACTAGCCTTGTTAATGATGGTGGCCACAGAAGTACAAAACAAGTAGGAAAATAGCTCTGTAAGAACTCTCAGGCCTCCTTAATACATGAGAAGCAAGAGAAATAAAAAATCAGCTTCTCCCTTTTTCTAGCCCAGTTATGCCATGACTACACTGAAGCTGTCAGCCTCAAGCAGTGTCTGGTGATAGAATCCACTTTGCAAATTCTCATCTAAAATGATGAAGCTACTGTCAAGAACAAAGGTAGTGAAAGATTCGGGTCTTTTTCCAACTACACTGAAAGAAGTTCTTTGATCTTGTACAGTGAAGACTTTGAACCTGGGCGAGCAGGTGGCCTTTGTATTGCTGCTTAGCCACGGTGCAATGAAAGATGAGGCAGTCTCGCTAACGCAAACAAAGGAAAAACTAGAACAATTAAATTCTCCTGCTAATAACATCAACAGCATTCCCCACAGAGTGCATCACCTCATGTAGAGCAGTGGAAAGATTACAGACAACAGGAACAGTGCTTTCTTTTTACATCCCAGTTACCCTGGGGAAAGTTTCTGTTCCTGCCCTGCAGGAGTTCAACCAAACTGCTAGAGAGCAGAGGGGTTTCAAAGGAGCTTCTAGTGGGATGTGCTGGACTGCAGTCCAGTTTCTGCCTGACTCTTCAGCGACAGCAATGGGCCGGTAGCAGGTAAACAGTGCTGTTCACATGGCTGTTCACAGCATCACTCCAGAGGCTGGTAGCCAAATAGCCTAGAGGGGCCAGCAGGCACCGCTCCTCCTAAACACCAAACTCTTCCCAACTGGACATTACAGAAGTTGGGAAGAAAGGGTTTCCCCTGATGTGAGCACTAGTTTGTCTTGGAATCCCCAAGAGTCTCCCACTACATTACAGAGCAAACAATGCTCAAAACTGTTCAGAGTGCGTTTCTGAAATGAAAAGCTTTGACTTACTTGAAAAATTCAGTTTTTTCCTCCTCAGACTTCAGTGTTAAGGTCTTCAGAAAGTTCACAACTTCCAGAAAGTCATTCCTAAGGATAAAAATGTAGGCAGCAAAGCACGATGCTTGATTATGCCTATACTACCCACAACTGAAAATTCACAAATCCCCGTTTTTAGCAGAGAGAAACAAAGGGAAGTGCAAGTCAAGTGCTCATGGACCCAGAGCACCGTTGTGACAGTGCGTCCTGTTAGCCACCAGCTGCATGGTCAAGGTGTCAAACAGCAATAAGCAGAGCAAGTGCCCAGCCTACTCTAATACCACCACGAGGAGAAACATTTAAGGGACAGCAGACACAGGTCTGCACAAGTTACCTCAGCGTCTCCTTTACTCTAATGTAGCACAATTTGTTTTGTAGCACACTCCCCATCTCTGCCCATGAACTGGAGGGGATCTAACCAACTGCACGTGACAGAAGGACCCACTTTTGTCACCACTGCTGGCTCAATACCCCATTTGGGACATTGATTATACATTGGTGACACAGAAACAAGCAATATCAGGATATACCAAGATGGGCACTATAGTCTCTTCTCACCTGAAGAACTCATGTGACAATAGGCTGGACAGTGGTGGCCGACACTTCGGATCTGGATTCAGCAGCGTACAGTGCAACGTTTGCTGAAAGCTGGACAGAATATCTGCTGAACCTGAAAGAAGCCAGAGGGAGCACTCACATCCAGATTCCTTTATCAGCACAGAACATCCTATGGTCAGGGATCCTCCGTGCCTCCTGAAAACTAGACTTTTTAGAAACTCTATTTGACAGCGAGTTATTGAATTCTCACATCTCTATTGTCCTGCCCCCAAAGGAGGGGGGAAGAACATTGACATTTCTTTCCCTAAGCTGCTGAGCTACTGGGCTTCCAAAGAGTTTTAATAATAAACAGGCAACAAGGAAAGCAGCTGTGGACGGGTTTGAGAGCACTCGTGTTGCACATGCTGGTGACTCCAGCCAGGGCTAGCAGGGCACACGTGACCATGCTCAAAGGCAGGACGAGGGGAACACAGGAGAAACTTAAGGCTGCGTTTTAATCCCAGTGACTCGGTTCTCATCTCCTGTTGCAAGATAAAACTCACTCCTGCCTCCTCATCCTCATCCAGGCAGCTGCTGTTATGCTCAGTTGAGGAGAATGAAGGAGCTATCTCAGAAGTTATGCAGTTTAGACTAGGTAAGCAGGAGGAGACAAGACTCCAGAACGGGCACAGCCTCTGCCTGCACTAACCGCACGCTCCTGATCCACTTCAGCACAGCCAGCTCCCATCCAACAGCGCACTGTCCCACCAGGGACTGCGACTCCTAGAACAGGATCCACACTGGTCTCTGTAAGCAGGAAACCAACATTCCCTCACAGAGACTTGTCTAAGAAGGTGAAGCAGGGAAAAGGAGGAACTTGTACAGAAGTATTCCTGGCAAATAGGAAGAATAAATCTGCCTACTATCCCTGTAGCACATCTGCCACAATACACAGTGCAACGAGTAGGAGCTGCAAATACCCCAGTTTGTGCACGTACAGAATAAGTTACTCATCACTGCTGGCAGAAAAATAAATCCTACTTCGTTCCATTCCTCACCCTGATCATTTAGGAGAGTCAGGAGACTTTCAACCATCACTCCAAAGGCGTAGGCATCCCGTGCGTACCCACGGCTGTTGGGGAGAATTTTGAAATCTGCAGACTAAGAAAAAACAATCATCAAAGCAGGAGTTTACGAGCTGCTTGGTAGTTTCCATGAACCTCTCTCCACCCTCCCATGCACACGCTTCAACTCTTTTTATAGCTCCAAAGCTCACCAAGTACTCTATAAGTAGAATATTCCACTGAAAAAGCCTCCAGCAGGGAATTTATAGCCCACAGGAACGACTACATCCCCACGTAACAATTCCCTCATGAGGGCACAAGGCAATTACAAGGCAACAACTTTCAGCATTTCTATGGAAACAGGTGATAATCAGAGGGAGCTCTCATCCCCTTAGCAGATGTAGCTCAAAGGATGCTTAATAGGGAAGGTGACTAACAAGTTTTAAAAAAATAAAATAAAAAGAGGCTCTTGCATGTGAGAGGACAACATGTGTTATCTCAGTGATCTCAGCAACTGCTCTTAGAAGCATTAAAGCTGCAACATACAATATTACTAAAAGTTTCAAGAACTTGCTCTTGCATTACTGCCTATTCTGAATTGTAGTTCCCTCTGCCCAACACCATGCCCAGGTGAGGGGAAGGAGGACTCGGGTATTATGCAAAGGCCACTGTATTCAAGTATAAAGAGATAAAACGTGTGATCCAAACACGCCGTGCTTATTTCTTGCCAGCAGCGAGTTCCCTGGGCAGCTGCAGGGCAGCCAGGACAAGTACCCACCGTCTCCTCGCAGGGGATGCACGACGGCTCCCGCACGGGCTCCACGCGGCGCAGGAACTGCGGAGAGGAGAGGGGGACATGAGCTGGCATGAAGTGACCTCAGCGCACCGCGGCCACTCGGCCCTTCAGCTCCTCAGGCTCCCCGGGGAGGGTTTCAGGACCTGCAGCAGTCAGTTTCACTGCTGCCCGCTTTGTGTCACCGAGTTCTGAAGGGCCGCACCTGCCAGGGCACTAGTCACAGCTGGGGAAGAACTGAGGATTTTCTGGGAGAAGGAGCAATATTGTTCCACTACCGAGCGCCAGGCTGCAGCAATGACTCTGCACAGCACAACAGAAATCAGACCAGGCATCTTTCTGCCAACATCACTGACAAGCAACAAAGATGCCAGCAGCAGAAGTGATTTATTTTGAGTTTTGATTCATTTCAACCAGCATCTTCCTAGTAAAGCAGTTTATTTTAAGCAAGTCCAGAGGAGCAAAGATGTCTCCCTCTCCCTACTCTTAACCTACCCTCTGGCCAGCTCTGCCTCCTTTCGAAAACTATTCTTTTTAGCTAACAGGGACTGAGTTTCTGTGTTTATGCAGATAGTGTTGTTTATAGTAACAACATCCTTGGAGCAAAGAGTCAGGTCAGAGCTGCAAATGAGCCAAGGCATTTAATAGTAAGCAGAGAATTGGAAGGAACTGGGGCTTGGGCCTTCCCATGAAGAGCAGGGCCGCAGCAGCAGACCCGGAGCCACAGTTTACTTGTCTCTTACCTCTGGAGTGGCTTCATTAAAGTTGCAGACTGTTTCCATTCCTCCCAGTTTCCAGTGTCCATCCTCACTTACAAACACAGATGATAAACACACATTGTTATGTGTTAAGTTTCCCTTAAATAAAAAGAAAAAAGAGACTTAGAGATAGGTGAAGATTTCTTCAGGACTGCTAACCAGGTGTTGTGAGGAAATAAGGAAGAACTGCCCCCCAAACAACACATTTCCACAGGTTCACAAAGGATTTTGAAGGTGACCAGCAGGTATTGCATAGGACGGCTGCAAAGTTTCACAGCAACAGCCCTGTAAGTGCAGAGGAGACCTCCAACTACAAAGACAAGGCCTGGAAACTACAGTCGGAGCTGGGATTTATCTGCAGCCCCAGACAAACACATAGTGCCAAACACGGGGACTCTGGTATCTGACAGCAGCAGCTATAAAAACACTGAGGCTGAGCGAAACTGGAGTGAAGCAATGCAACAGGTGCTCCTAAAATCACCATATTTTTGTTTATTCTTCCTTCCAAAAAGCAGGAAATGGTTTCAGTGGTTTCAACATACAAGAGTTGTGGGCTTTGGGTCCGTCTTTGTGTGTCATGACACCTGTGTGTTGTGTTTCACCTGCCCCCGGGGCTCCTCGAGTGGGCACCTACCCTGTCGTGGAGGAAGATGAGCGCCAGCAGGATGTCGTAGATCCCCGCGCAGATTTCGGCAGGAGACAGCGTCTCCAGGACCATCTCCAAGGGTTTCACACGCTCTGTGACCAGGTGGATCCCATTGGCTTCCACCGTGCAGGACAGGAAGCGGAGAAGGCAAGGGTGGCGCAAGGTCTTCAGGTGCTTCCCGAGAAGAAAGAAAGACAAAATCAGAAGCTGCTGTGGTGACCTGAGAGGGTCCCCACGCCCCTCCGGCCACAGTGTCTGCTCAAGCTGAGGCAGCCCACCCTGCTCCTCAAACAAGCTTGTTCACTCACTGCAAAACTTCTCCTAATGCCTCTACATCCTAACGAGGTCTCACACTGGGAACACGCAGGGTGTTCGGCATGGCCCACCTAAGAAATCCCCCATCTTGGGGGATCCACCAGCGGAGCTCCAGATCCCGCAGCGGATGCAGGTGCTGTTATCCACCCCCGTTCCCATCACGGTGGCGGGAAGCAGCGCACCCGGAGCTCGGCGGTCCCCCTTCCTCCCTGCCACCAGCAGCTAGTTCAGCCACGGCCAAGTCCAGCAGCTCCCCCTTCCTTCCCTCCCCTCACGGCTCTGACACACAGACCGTCCCAGGGAGAGGAGCCGAAGCTCCGGGGCGCCCTTCCCGCCGCGCTCGCGGGTACCTTGGCAGCCTTGTGAACGGTGTCCTCGTTCTCCCTGCTGTAGACGAACACGGAGGCGCGGCGGCCATCGCGGAGCACGGCCGCGTGCAGCGCGTGTCCGCCGGGCAGCGCGAGCGGCGGCTCGTGCAGCGCGTAGCCCTTCAGCGCGCTGCTCTCCGCGCCCATCCCGCGGGCTCCCGACGCCCACAGGGGCGGCAGGGCCCTCTGACCCGGGCGCCTCTGCCCACAGGAGCCGCCCTGGACACCCGGAAACACCCGCGGCGGCGGGACGGGCCCGGCGGGGCCTACCGACCCGCGGCCGTTAGGGCTGCCCCCAGCCCCGCCTCGCGCCTCGCCCCGTTCACCGGCCCCGGGGCTGCGGCCGCCGCCGCCACCTGCCGCC
>JAUBOD010000992.1:1614120-1629964 GCA_032353885.1 Nothura maculosa
GTGAATCAGAGCTGGGTTAGGTAACAGGTTTTTTTTTTTTGTTTTTTTTTTTTTTAAATTAGCACACTGCAACTATCAACAAGCAATTCTACATGGAGGAGCTAAGGAAAACAGCACATCTCCCTACAGAGGAAAAAAAGGATGGAGTTGATAACTTCCACATCAAAGAAGGAAGAACTGCCTCTAGAGCCAAACACATTTCTGGAAGCCTTTGCAGATTTTGCTACACATTATTCTAAGACATGCTTCAGGAACAGACTTCTATTTTAACAGCCAACTCTACTGAACAGCCTTCAGCACAGATCTAAGTCCAAGGAAACAGCATTTGAAGAAAAATTCTCCCCTCCACATCAGAGTTAGGCATTAGATGTGCCTAACTAATAACACCACTCTCAGGTTAAATTCATTAAGGACACAGTGTGTGGGAGCTAGGACATCTTGGTGATCCAAGTCATGCCAAGTGTTTCCAAAGCCCTAGAGCACAGCCCTGTGTGCTGAAAAGAAACAAGTTCCTCTGAACCTTTTTGCTGGTAGCTGGACCAAGCTACCTAGTAAAACCTTACCACAAATTACAGACTGCCAAGCTTAAAATCTAGGAAGAGAAAACAAAACGAAAAACCTACAGTCCTATCTAGGAGTTTCCCAACTTTGTCAGCTTCAGATCTAACCTCTTACCTGAATCACCACACTAAGCTAAAAGTAGTAGGCATCTGCAGCTTTACAAAAAGAGGTAGATGGTATGTTCACCAGCTATATCACCTGATAGCTGACTTTCCTGAGCACTCCTCCTAAATACAAGCATCATTTGACATCAGTTCTAATGATTCTCAGTTAGCTTTCAAAGTTATTTTTAAAGACAAGAAAACAGATCAACAGTTTAAGAGAAAATGGGAACCCAGTTTACTGACAATAACATTATTTTAGACTTCCACCTACATTTTCATTTGAAACTATGATATACATGATAAAAAGCATGGAGATAGAGAGACAATTCTTTGGAAAATAAATTTTAAAACCTAGGAAATTTTAGGCACTGTCATGATGTGCACATCTTGCCCAGTCCCTAAATGTCTGTATTAGAACAGAAAATATACCTAGAAGTGCAGTGAGCTTGGGAAGCAGACCAACTTGTACCATTTTATTTCTCAGGCCTGTATCAAAGGAGAGATTCAGTAAGAGCCGGAGGGTGATGTTCAGCAGGTCTTCATGTTCACAGGGTACCATTTTCACAAGTTTTTCAACAATATCCATTTCTACCTGTATATCAAGAAAAAGAATGAAGTCCAGAGTCATTGAAGCTTAACTTTGTGTTCTAATTAAAAGCTCTATTTTTTATATTGACCCAATTTGGCCACAAATGCAGTTTTCACCCATAGTAGTGACTGTCAATGCACTTTCATCTAAAGCAGCCTTATTTACACAAGTGTAGTTTACATCTTCTGCATTGGGTTGTTGAGTAATGGTGAATAAAAAAAGCTTTGAACTGAATAGTTTAGCTGTCCTGGAAATATTCCCCACAGTTGGAATACTGCAAGAATGTGATCAGAAGACATTGCTTGCAGGACTGGAGTGGAAAGGGAGCAGGAAGCTCATTTCAATTTAAACATGAGTAACCCTGGAGCAATTGACATTAAAGTCAAACAGATACCAAACCAGGGCAGACAGAACATCGGCATCCAAAAAGAATTTGAGACCTTTCGTTATGAATTTCAATGAACCTCTAGACCAGACTTCACATATGCACTCAGAGAAGGCATGCTGCCTTATATGATAATTTAATAAAAGCATGAAAGGCATCTTGAAACATGTATCACTTTCAAATTAAAAAAAATGGAATCTAAGTGGTATCAATTCCCGAGATCATGTTCTATTTACCAGCCAGAAAAGACATCTGATCATCAACTGGCAAGACTTTAGAAAGTTTAACATCTTTTAAGCAACATTTCTCTGCTTTCAGTTGTCAAATCTTTTGAGTCCCTAGAAGGAATTCATTCTCTGGTTCACAGAACCTCCTTTAGCCAGAGGAAAGCACATAAAACTACTTTGTAGTCTTCAAACTTTAGCACATATGTAATTAGTCTTCCTGTTATTAATGCACAGAGAATAAATTCCAAGAAAAGAATCTGCAGCTCTCTCCACATGGCAGAGGGTAGTATTGAAATAACTGACTGGATATCTTTGATCAGAAACAATCTGATAGCAAAGACTCCTACTTTACTACTACGAGTCCAGCATGGCACTTGGGACCAAGGGAAAGAATGTGCTATAAATAAAAAAGGGTGGATTTAGTTTTACTTAGTATCAGGCACTGCACAGCTAGTCATGGTTCATTTTGCCTTCAAAATTTGTGCTATTGCTTCCGAATCAAATATCATCTTCACTAGTATCCTCCATAATAATATTTTAAAGAAGAAACTACACATCTCTACTATCAGACAGAAATGAACAGAACAGAAACGGAGAGCTAATCTAAGCATACAAATCTTTTAAACATCTTCTCATCACTATTCAAATACTTTACAATAAAATCAACTTCACAAATGTTTCATCTCTCTCTCTCTCTCTCCCCAATAAATCAAATGGAATGTGAAAAGGATGCCAGCAAATCAGCAGGCTGCAAAGCTAAACCTTATTCTCCTAATAAAGTGCTTCAGGGCTCTACACAACCATAAATTAAATCAAAGACCAATCACCTGATAAATAGTCTACATGCCTCAAAAACCACATTTAGTGTCTTATTTTTGAAAAATAGGATACCCTTATATAAAGGAGACACACATGCATATCCACCCACCATTGTAGACAAGGTGTTACAGAATTCCAGTAACGAAGATGCAATTAATTTCCTATTGTATTTACATAAATGCTTTTCACTGTGTGATCCAAGTGTAACTGTAGTTTCACATTACCTCTTGGATTTGCTAATCTTTTTCATTTGTCCCCCCACAAAAAAAAGGCAAGAAAATCAAATGGGGAAGGGGAAGAGGAAGGTAAATAACAAAAAAAAGCCATATAGAACCTAGGCTGTAGATACTTTGGATGCAGACAGGGATATCTCCTTTTCCCTACAACTACTCACAGGTTTTAGAGAATATGCATCCCTTTCCAACATTGCAGTGGATTGCTATAAGCCTTACCATATCATTTTTGTTCTCCATAAAAATGCTGAGTTTCTTCAAGAAAGATACAACCAGGATAAGCAGCTCAAAATTGTCTCGATCGAGGGCCTTCACTAGCATATGCACAATGTTCTTGTTTCTCATCTTCAGCTCAGTGCGAGTGTCCTCAGCAAGATTCAGGAGCAAGTAAAGAGCAACTAAGAGCCAAGATAAATCACACCAACAGATTAAAGGCATTGATATTAAACAAGTTAATACATAAAGTGTTTAAGATAAGACTTTCTGAAGCATTTTACCCTCTTCTCAGTGCATTTTGAAGAAAATTGACCCTCAGTACTTATTATTCACATTTCGAAAGCTTTAGAAAGATAAGAGTTCTAAAATCACCTTTGCCAAAAATAAAAGATCATAAAAAAGATCATATATTTTATGATCATCAAAATATTTGTTTTTAGTTTTTTTATTCCAATAAACAACCATTAAAAATTCCCTTCTCCCCATCCCCCAAAACACACAAAACCCAAAAAAAACCAAAGAAAAAAATCCAGAAAAATCTTTCTCCTTTGCAAAACTCCTCCCAGGAGAGCTTTGCCACTCATACTGAGCATTAGCTTTTTATTCAAATAGACCATTTGAATCTAAGTAGATTAAAGTCTACTTGGTCCGAGTCATATCCAAGCTTTAACTTTCCATCCAAGTAAAACCAAAACTCAAGTCATGCCAAAAACCCACGTCACAAAAAAGGGGTAAAGTCTCCTCTTCTGCTACTTGTGCAAGCCTTGCAGACCATTTTAAAAGTTATTAGCAGACATGACGGTATGTTAATAGACCATCAAACAACTTGAGTAAATATTCATCATCTCCCTATTCTTTGGTAAAGCTTTTGCACATTCCTTCACACACTGTTTATTTACATCCTCCTATTTAAAACAAACATCCCTTACGATACTATATCCATGCTCACAGGCAAGGAAAGGATTTGCTATTCAGTTCTGGTACCTCTCAGTAGCTGTTCCTGCTTGACAACCAGACCTTGATACTTCTTGTAGGTTTTTTCATAGTCCTTTTTCAGTGTTTGATTTTCTGGATCTTCATCAAGTAAATAGCAGGAGTTAAGGAGGGCAGATAAGAGTTACACAGTCTGGATACATATTGGGCATGATACCTGATCATTAAAAGAAAATCAACTATGGAGGAATCAACAGAAAGACTACATCAACATAACCTAACTGTAAACCACAACTATGATTGAAAAACCATATACATATCTAGTTCTTTGTCTAAGAGTCCAATAGTCAATAAGAAAAATTCTTAACATATTACTGATAAAAAAGCTGTATTTTAATTACTTTAATACTATCATGTGAATTGTTTTAATTACTTTAATCTCTTCAGCAGCACAAAATTCTTTTTTTTAATCTTCAATTATATCCTGCATTTCCTAGAAAGTTGAAGTGCATTCATAAAAGTTGCTGTATGCAGATCTCATCAGCAATGAAGTCGGAGGTTATCTAGTTGTCCCAGCACCAAAAGGATATCAGCTTTCTTCTTCTTAGCAAGTTCTTCTTGCCAAAGCTCGTGTCTCTTCAGCTCATGATCTATGATATTCATACAAAGAGCTCCAATTTTGTAGTGTGTGATTAGTCCATGAAACTGAGAAAAACTACAAAGGAAACAGATCAGGTCTGAGGAAAGAAATAAGCTGCAACCCACCCCAAATCTGTTTTGACATCCAGGGTAGCAAGATCCCCGAACTGAATGTCAGAACTAGTGTAGCAAAAATGGTAGTTACTCTCTGCCCTTTACAGCACTTCTACTGAGAAATTATTTCAACACTACAACACTGCCTGAAAACATTATTATTTTTCCAAGCTTTTGAAAGGACTTGTTTTTGGTTTTTTTTTTTTTTTGCTAACATTGGCAAAGCAAAATCATGTTTCACAATTTTTTTTAAATACATGTGCTTTATTACATGAATTTAAAAGGAATCAAATAAGCTCTATCTTTTAAAATTAATCCTAGGATCACAAATAAGTTTAACAGGATGAAAATGACAAATTTAGAATATTATTTCAAGTCAAAATAAAAACATATTCCAATTTTTATGAATAAAGGAAATCTTTACCCATCAGGCCCACTTTTCACATTATAAATGCCACAGAGGATCTTTCATGCATCACAAGACAGAAGTCTAATAAAAGTCAATTTGCATTATAAACTCATCTGATTTTTTCCTAATAAAGTTGGGCTGAAAAACAAAACTACTGTAACATGTGCAAGCACTCAATCCAGAGTGCTGTTTCTTCCTTCTAGGATGATATCAGAGATATACAGCATTGTATACAGCAGCACAGCCTAGTGCCTATGGGTCAGAATCCGTACTAGATACTTCCTTCCTACCACTTCCGTAGTGTCTCACCACAAAAATATGGGGCCTCAGTTTTGTCATTTGTTACAAGCATGTTTTCACTTCAGCATTTTTTTCCTGTTTCAGTAAAATTTTGCCATAAAGGACAAAAAAACCTCAAACATCACCACTACATCACAAATCTCCCAAACACACCTCCACTCGCCCCAAGCAGAGAGAATATTTCTTTTTTTTTTTCATCCTTAGAAGCAGAAACTTGGCACCTACCTTGAGAAACAGAAGAAAATATAAATTATATTAGTAGCAAGTTCCACACTTTGTTTCCAGTCTTCCCTCAGCACTCTAGCCAATGCACCCAGGGCAGTTTCTGAAAAGAGACAAAATTTTACACAGTCAGAAATTCACCTCCTCCTGTTGGTTTTGCAAGATACAAAACTTAAGTACATAGTTCTCATGTTTGTTTGTTTTTTTAATGAAAGCCTTTCACAGCTATCTCATATTGATAGGTAACAGCATTCTTCCTGGAGGCTGTATTGAAGTATTAAGAGTGTATACAAGCTGATTGATCATCCAGACAGTAAACAGTAAAAAGCAGCATCATGCAAGGAAACCACAATAGAACCCTAAGGTCCTCTTCAAACTACTTCTAACCTTAAAATTAGTCTCACCTACTTGAGTGCTCCATACTGCACACCCACCACAGTCACTTTCACATCCCTTTAATTGCCACCTTGATAACCACAATTTCTCATCCACTGTTTCTACCTACTTTTTCCTTTCAAAAAAAAAAAAACACACTTATTTAATATTCTAGTTCATGCTTCTTGCTATCACACTTAAGCTTATCATTTTTGAATTGTATATCGTTTCCATTTGCCTTCATTTTTTTTCTTCTTCAAATGTCCTGCGTTAGATAATCAGAACAAGAAGAAAGTGAAAAGCAACAACTGGCAGTTTCTGACAGGAAACTACACCAAGCTCATGAGAATAAGCTTTATCTGATGGCTTATCACACTCCTTTCATCCCAATTTTAACAATAAACTTGCTTTGACTTCGCCCCATAGTCAGCAGGCATTTCTAAGACATTATTTAAGGAATGTAGGATAAGAACTTTATCGAAAAGGACAAAGTGGGGAGGAAAGAAAAGGACTCAACTAATACAGTGTGAATCTACTATCACTCTGGCTTTGATCTCCTTTATATTTTGTTCATCTGTCTCATCATTACAAATTATAAAGTCTTGGTGGGTGGGAAGGAACAGTAGGTGGGGAAATAATGATATTTACACATACATGTATCTATTAACACTACTCCATGTTGGCGTAGGACTCCAAATGCACATAACAAAATGAATACATCTTGCATGCCAATAGAATTTTAAAAATAGATCCATAAATAAAGAGTATGATACACTAGTGAAATATCTGAGCAAGTTTCACCTAAAGTCTGGACTGCAGGATAGAGATGTACATTCCTTTTCCTCCAGTAGCAATGCCAAGTTAAGGTAACTTATCATCAAAATAATTAGCATCAGAACAAATGGCTGATGCCTGGTGAGGTCAGGAATATTTTTAGGTGCTAAACCCACCTAGAATAGCCTAGGGAGCATCTGTTTAAAAGAATTAAACCAGCTTTGACAGTGAACTCTGCAAGAGGACAGCCTAAAAAAATACAAAATTCAGGTATCTCAAATAGCAAGTTTTCCGTAAAAAACACTATCACACTGGGGTTTAAAGTTACCATTGATGAGCAATTCTTCCAAATTATCAGGATTCCTAGCGAGTTGCAGGATGAGAGCAGAGCCGCGCACCTTGTCAGGAATGTCCTCATAGAGTAACTCAATGTACTCATCCATGTCATTGATATTGGCAACTTCATCAATCTGGAAACAGCAACGAGGGTTTGAGAGGGGCATCAATTCAACACACTCAAACACAATGTCATTCTGCAGACAAAAGTGTGCATAGCTTGGAATTTTCCTGTATTTTATTTTTCTCTAACAAAATAAATGCATACAAAATCACTGCCAATTAACAGCAGGAAATCTGAGAATATTTAATTATAAGAAACAAAGGATGCTTAGACATGACTCCCTGCCTCCTGTCCGATGTTCCAGACCCCACTCACTGTCCTGCTGCGCGCTATACTTAGAAGTATGCAAGTCAAATATTTTACCCTTTATGGAGATGATTTTTTCTTCCATTGTGTAACATTTCTAAAATAAGTTCTTTGTTTAAAAACACAAAGGAAAGAAGAGAATTCAGCATTTGCTTACCCCATTTATATAACCACTTCTTTAAGAAAAGAGAGAAACAAGAAGAGAAAGGCTTATTACAACACCAGTATTTACCTCCATTCCTTCAAAAGGGGGTGGATCTTTTGGCTTGCTGGATTTCTCTTTCTTTTCTACAAGAAGAGAGACAGGGCCACAGCTGAAGATACACATCCACAGATAAAAAGCATGCTCAGTATTGTCACATTATACATTCTGACAGAGACCAAGGTCAAAGTCCCCTTGCACCTAGCTGACTTCTCAAACTAAAACACTGACCCCCTTATTCTAACAAGCTAAGGGGTCTTAGTTTCTGCAGCTAACAACACACAGGGAGCAAAATGAACTGTCAGATGCCATTGACTCCTCAGTCCAAGTGAGGAGTTTAGCCCAGTTAGTTGGGGAGGCAAAGAGCAATAAATCTTAGTGTAAGCTCAGACTGAAATGTACTTCTACAGTGAGATAGCTCAACTGCTCTGCCATGGTGCCCAAGCAAAATTAAGATCTCATTGAAGCACTGGACAGTCAATAGGAAGCATCAGCACTAAATCTGACTAACCAAAAGTCATTCTTGCCAAAACAATAATCCCACTCTAACCTTCACAATTATTTTTTCTTCATGGTGCAGTTTAACCACACACCTTTCCCATTCTCATCTCCCTGGAGAGGGTTTAAAATTAGGCAAGTTAAGATCTGAGGTTAAGAAGCCTAAGACTGCACTCGCAGGTAACACTGAAGCACACCAAGCCAGCGCTTTGTTCCTGCATTACTCACCTTTCCCTGCTGAAGCATCTCTGCGATTCTGTAGATAGTATAACAGCTGTTCCACCTCGGCCAGTTTGGAGGGATGAATCAACTTACATTCTTCAACAACCTTCCGAGCCAGGGAAGCAATGTCTGTATTTGCATTGAGACTCTTCAGTCGAATGCTGAAACACAATCAGACCAGTTTCATCTCAACTGCTAGATTTTCACATTTCCAAGTCTTTAATTTAAGTTTACATAGTTGTGAATTTGCCAAGGAAGAAACCACCAGGGTATCTCCAGTGTCCATGCTAAGATGAAGAAAGATAACATCAACGCAGCAGCTTTCCACAACTCAAAAAGCCAAGTAAGCAAACAGATTTGAGAGTGGATTTTTCACAGCCAACAGACAACACCTCTAAATAAAGCTATATGAACAGATCGCTTACAAGCATCTCAGGTACAGCAGCCAATAATGTATTTGTACCAAGTTCCAAAAGAAGCTTCTCAGCATTGCAAAGTAGTAGAGTAAAACAAATAAAATTCCCAAATAAGAAACTGCACAGGGAAATTTATTTTGCAATACCTGCAAATGCAGCATCAGGACTTTTCTACAGATACAAGAATACTGCAATAAAGACTCTATATGCAACAGAGAAGAAATATCTGTGGGAAAGTTTTTGAGGACAACTTAAGGGGTTTTCTTCCTCTCTTATTTTTCATAAACTCATTTACACAGACAATTCTTTGCTCCTCTCTCTTCTTCCCCCCACTTCCTCCAAAGAATCACTGGAGAGAACAGGGGTGGAACACACAAACAGAAAAATATTCAAACTTATAGCCAAGAAAGAAAAAGATGAATCAAATCTGAAATGGAAGGCTGTAGCAAAATCAGTAATAGGATGTTTGAAACTATAGGATCCAAGCAGGATACAAGCTCGGGCACAAAGCTATCAGAAGATTCAGGAGTACTCCTTGCTCTGACCTTAACCACCACATGGAAGAACCAATCGCTTCATTTTTGAACCTCAAGCTCCTAGTGTGTAAGATATGAATGCTTTACTTTACAAAACTTAATGTATCCTAAATATACAGATGCAAATAAGCCTACAGAATGTGTTTTAGATTACCTAAAACTTTCCCAGCTTCATTCCAGCTTTTAAACCCTCCATTAAGCTAGTACAAAGTTGTATAAAGTTTAGAATCTATTACTTCTTACAGGTTTCTCTTTATCAAATCTGCAAATCTTAGAAAACAGAAAAAGTTACCAGAACTTGCTCTGATCTTACATTTTCTGACATTCTTTGCGTTCTCCCAGCATGGGGTCTCCCATCTCCCCAAGAATTGTTGCTTCCACTTCATAGTGGACAATGAGGGCTTTCTCAGATGGATGTACATCTATGTTGCCTCCTTTTACCTTCCTGTAGTGAAAAAGACAAAAAATGAAATAATTGCAGGTTAAATGAAGAGATGAAGAAATATGTCAGAATATAGTTTAATAGCAGCCATCTGTTTCCTTCTCAGATCAAAACTCAGGTTTGGGCCTTCTGCCACAGCATGGTGTCACATTCCTTCATTTCAGAAGATCTGAATGCAAGCACAGTGCTAGTCACATATCCTTGAAAATTGCCTCCAGCACACACAGAAAACATTGGTCAAGTCTTAGTCATAGAAGTGAAATAAACAAGAGGACAATATATCTTTGGCTTCTAAGTTTGAGTTCCCTTGAGCAATTATATTCAAGAAAAAAATGCATTTCACAAAGGCAAATTTCACAGTTACAGCATGTTACAGCAAACGTGTTGCAAAATCTTCTATAATGGCAAAAGGACTGTTATATACAAATGGGAAGCTTCCCCACCAAGTCTGCTGGTAGACTTAACTAAATCTTAGATAATAAAAATCTATCAAGAATTAATTATGAAGCACATGAATTCAAATCCGCCGTTTTCCATTCACACATAAATCTTTGCAATGTTTGCAATGTTCTTCTTCCACAGCCTGAGCTCCCTTTATCCCAGAAAGCAACACATTAATAACTTGTTACTGGGCATGGGGTATTTCCAAAACAACAGTTGACACCAACAGATATAAATCAAGCACAATTGTTTATTATACTTATAGATATTTGGGAAAAACATTTCCCAGGAAAACACTTCGCATTCCCACAACAAAAGGCCTCTTCTGCTCTGTCCTACTTGTGCACAAAGCTATTTTTTTGTTTTAAGTAGATCACTTCAAGAACCAGATTTACAGGTAGCTTCATAGCTTCGTAAATGGTCACATCAGCATAAATGAGGTGACAGCTACGTGTGGTATGGGGACAAGTGTATCAAGGGAGGCTTCTTAGCCTCACAGAGTTGGGAATGCTAGTAAATTTGAATGTAGCCTTCATTTAGCATAATCACTCTTTGGAAAATGATAGGAATATAAGTCTCCTCATCCAGCTACTCTGGCAGCTGCTTTCTGTTCTGTAGCAATGCAACTGGGAAGGAGGAAAAAAAATAGCTGAAGCTGAACAATTCATCCTTTCCAAAAGGATTTGATCTTCCCATGTTTTCCCTACTCCTGCTCGCCACTTTGTGTCATCACCAATGCTCATCAACCCTTTCACAGGCACTTTCAGCAACTGAGCAGAAAGCACTTCTTGTTTTAGGCACAGGGACTTTTAATGCATCACTGAATTAATGCATCTATAGAAAAGGAATAACACTTCCTGCTACAAGCAGGGATAAGGAGGAAGGAAGATCTCCTTTTGGCAGCAGCATATCTCTGATCAGCTTAGCTCCCAGGAGACTTCAGGCTAAGACTGCTTAAACAGTTTTAGCATTTCCTGTGTTTTGTTCTTAAGGGGAACAGATGAGACAGTTGCAGAACTTTCAGCTGCAGAGATTTTTCTGTCCTTACAACGTTGAGCCAAAAAAAAACCCCACCATCCTCCCTGTTCAAACTACATCCAGGGTGGGGGATTCACAAACAAATCCACACTCAAGTTCCTCCTCTGATGAGCATAACCTCGTGAATTGCCTGAAGACTCATATTGAAATGCACCACACAAGGCATACAGCCATTATCTCCATTTGGAGAATAATGCATTCAAATTGCCAACGTTGCAAAGAAAACATTTCTTTCTTTACACAAAGCCAGCTCCTTACTTCTCCCTTGTACTGTACTGAATATCTTTTTAATCTATCTTGAGTTTGTATCTAGTCACGGCATCAACCATTTGACAACACATTCTTGTAACTCACAGAAGAAACAATGCACTGAGGAGCTCTCACCCTCACTCTGACCTCTGCTTCACTGCCTGCTCTGATGAC
Source organism: Nothura maculosa (assembly GCA_032353885.1). Classification (NCBI taxonomy): domain Eukaryota; kingdom Metazoa; phylum Chordata; class Aves; order Tinamiformes; family Tinamidae; genus Nothura; species Nothura maculosa. Next base: position 1,625,945 of record JAUBOD010000992.1, read on the forward strand.
AAGAATTCCACACTATTCAAGACTTAAAAGCAGGAGGCCTCTGCTACGGGTGGAAGCCTTGCCTGCTGAGCTCTCACACTACTGAAACTGGGGTGCAAACTAGCTCTTTTAGGGGAAAACAACCAAAACAAACTATACTAGGAAGAGCTGACACGAATTGTGCACGTGGTTAAGAATAACAATTCAATAAATCCTAGCAAATCTGACAAAGCGGAAGGGGGACGGCTCCCAGAGGATGACAAAGGGAAATAGGCCTCAGAGGAGGACCACACCAGCACGCAAGCCTAGTTATGTCAAACAGTGTAACAGCATCCTCCTTTTCTCAGTTCATGCTCCCCATAGGGCAGCAAACAAGGCTTACTGCAGGACAAACTACAAAATAGAGAAAAAATAAGATCCCCCCAAGTTCACACAAGAGGTCATAAACAGAATAAGCAAAGCCAAAACAGGTGCTGCTCTGAAATAACAACCATTTCTTTTATTACGGTTGTCCATTTGATTTTCACCTGCTACCATATTTGTACAACAGAACTAACGTTCCTCAAACATTAACAGGAGGTTTTTTTTGTTGCCGTTGTTTCTGAGCAAGGGAGTTAAAGTACAGCATTTAGAGGAAAAGGGATATCAAAACCTCCAAAGCCTAAGCTCCAAGTTCTGCAAACAATGCTGGGTCACGTAAAAAACAAGGATAAATTTCAGTAACTTCACAAAATTCAAGATGAGATAGGTAAAACTATCCATTCAGTGGGGAAAAAAAAGCAATGTTGTTCACCCATCAAGCCTCAGCAAAGGCCTGGATGACCGGACCTCTTCTGGGATTGCCAACATCTTTGCTTTGAAAGAAGGATCAGAGAGCCAAGGGCCGCCTCGCCAGCACAGACACTACCAGCTACGTTGACTGGTTTCCAGTAGGCAGCAGAAGGCATCGCTCATTCATGGCACCTTTCACACGTGCACCGGTTTAAATCCTGATCACCCACTTTATCCCCTCCAGTCCATCTTCCCAACCATGCTGCCCACATCCAACCCTCCTCCTCCACAAGCACAAGCCACCCCAAGCTGCTCCTTACTCCTGCCACCAAGCCACTTGAAGCCACCATTCCTGCTCCTGCTCCACTAACCACAGTTTGCTCCCTCACTTCCCAACACCATCTCCAGCATCCTCCACCTCCCTGTCCCATCTTTTCCTTCCAACCCACTTCCACACAGGTTCCCACTCCAGCCTGCTTTTCCCAATGCTCCTCCTCCCTCTCCTCAGCTCCTCATCCCAACGCTGCACGGTGCCTTGCTCTAACATCACCTCCAAACTAGTCCATCTTCCCCAGCGACACCCATGACCCAAACCCAAGGCCTAAGGTCCCTCCTGCAGCCCCCAACGTGCCAATGTCACCCCCAGGGGCAGCCCTTTGCCCCCTCCCAGCCCCTCACACCGCTCCCCTCTGCCCCCAAACCACCATCACCCCCCTGCTCCGGCCACCCCAGAGCCTCTCACACCCTCAGTCCTGCTCACAGGGCCTCACAGGCACCCACCCCACAACCCACTGCCCACACTCCTCACCCAGCTCCATCACCGCTCCCCCAGGCCCCTCACCCCATAACCCAAGCCCAGCCTCCCCCATAACCCCACAGACCCCTCATCCTCTCCCCACGTCTCCCCCTCACGCAATCCTTGGCTCTCCCCATCGTCTCTCACAGTCTCCCCTCACACAACCCCACGGGCGCCCTCCTTTTTCCTCGCACGCCGCACCTCCGCCCCACAACGTCCAGGCTGCGCCCCCTCCCCGCACCGCCCCAGCCCCACAACCAGCCGCACAGACGCCCCAGGCCCAGGCCGGGCCCGCGGTTACCTCTTCAGGTACCGGGCGTCCTCGCCCTGCATGGCGGCCACAGGGGAGGGGGGACCCGCCTGGGCGCGGCCGCGCAGCGGCTGCTGTTACCACGGTGAGCGCGAGCCCCGCCCCTCACTGCGCATGCGCCCCGCGCCGCCGCGCCAGCCGCGCATGCGCCCCGCGCCGCCGCCCCCGCCCGGGCGCGGGGCCCTCTGCAGGCGGGGGGGAGGCGCTGCCGCCCGCCGCCCCTAACGGGCCCTAACGGTCCCTAACGGTCCCTAACGGTCCCTAACGGCCGCAGCGCGAGCGTTGGGGGCCAACGGCCGCCCCTGGGCACCAAGGCTTTAGCTGCTACCACATGGTGTTTTTTAAAAGAATTATTTTGGAGATTCCCTTCACCTCTGCGTTGGAAGCATAAGTAAAGAGACAGAAAGCAGGTATTTCTTTTTACGTGGTTTTCTGGGGTCTGATTGGTCAAAGTTTCTGTGAATCCTCTCAAGTCACTTCAACATAGTCATGGAAATGAATCAAAATAACCAATATTGGTTTTCTATGAAAAAAAATATTATTAGAAAGTACTAGATTCAATTCTGTCTTGAAGAATGAAGAACTCAAGCCAGCCCTGAGATTTGTCGTTCAAGAGGCCATCCTTCCTCAAGAAAAAAACTGTGTAGGGATTTTAGAGTAAGAATAATCAATATGGGACATTTTCATAGGCCTTTACAATGAACTATGTGTGAGACTCTGTAATGACCTTCATTAGCCAAAATAAAATGCCACAGTCTGAAAGGACAGCTTTCTGAGTAAACATTTTAGGTGTTTTAAGTGAACTGTGCCACTCTGTGCGGGCAGAGACAAGTTTTCTGGTGTGCTGTCACATATTTAGGTGATTGAGGGATGAAGATAAAAAAACCTTGGCTTAAATGTTTATATGAGAAGGAAGAAGTGAGACAAAGCAAAGCAAAATCTGATATGCAAAGAGAAACTCCATGATTAAGTTAATTGTAGGACAGAGATCAGCATGATTTTTGAATGCCTGTTTTATCAGCAGTGGCAGAGACATCTGTACAAGACACACACTGGATGTTTTTGCTGTTCTCGAAAGCAGATTGCACAAAAACAGGAGCGTCCATGAAGCACTTGATTTGTGTTTTGCAATACACCTAGTTAATGCCCATCTGAGGAAATGCATCATTTTGCTTCTTGTTTTAACTAGTAAGGAAATTTGGGTGTAGATGTTCATTCAGAGATAGAAAGAAAAGTTTAAAGGTGTGAAAAGAAGCTCTTCATAGAGAAGTGGTGCTTTCTTTTAATTAGACACTAAAGAGCAAAGAGCACCATTTTCTCCCTGAGCTTATTCATCAGAGAATTGCTCACTCCATGACAGCAATCTCTTTTGACTGCATTATACCATGGCTCGCTTGGCTGAGCTGGTGGGAAACTGGCTTCTGCCATTATGTGTCTCACTGTAACCAAGTGTGCACGTGCAAAACTGTACAGCAGTCTGCAAAGCAGGATAAATAATTATTCATTTTCTAAGCATGGTTTATCTAAGAAGTGTCAGAAGATACAAGATAATTGTAGTACTTTGTCTTTTATGTCTGTTATTAGTGGATTCCCCCTTTAAGAATGAGTTCTGCTGCAAGGAATACATGAGGACGGCGGGGTGGGTATTTTCGAAGTCCTCTGCATGGTGAAGTAGAATTGGTGCATCTTATTTCTGCTTATTTGCTGACATACAAAACCTGAAATGCAATATCCTTATGCAAAGAATAAAAGTGGTACTTTTGGTCTGGATTCATTTTGATTGGATTAAGGAGAAGGTAGATCAAAATAAAAACGTCCACGTAAAAGTGAGCAAATGGCCTGTCTCTGTAATAGCATCTTGTGGGTCCCTGTGTCATGGAAGCAGATTTCTTGTGCAAAAATGTGATTCCACTGCAGTCAGTGCAAGTTTTACCATTGGCCCAAATGGCAACAGAATTTCACCCCTTCCTGTTCATTAGATGCAGCAGGCAGCAAGCAGACTCACAGCTGTAAAAGCCGCACTACTTTATGGTTCTGGCTCTGCACGTACTCAAGCGCGTGCTTAATTTTGCCACAGTAATAAAGTTAAACACCAGCTTAAGTGTTTGCAAGAGGGGGTCTCCTTTGCACTTGAACAGGCCTATACTTGGACATAAATCAGGAA